>VZRI01014338.1:1227-16765 GCA_013397515.1 Upupa epops | reverse complement strand
GGGGGACTGGACTGGATGATCTTTCCAGGTCCCTTCCCATCTCTAAGGACTCTGTGACTCTATGAATTCTGGAGCGTGCGATGGGCAAACTGGTTATAGCATCGACAGGGCTCGGGGGGGGTCACAACGAGCCTGGAGAAGAAAGCAGCGACAATCAGAGGGAGCTGTTGCAGATGGGTGATGTTTTGTGTTTTTGAAAGATATTTTCATCGTAGAAAAGGGGGGAAAAGAGTCTGAGAGTCAGACCAGGGACCTGCAAAGGCAATTAATGCTCAGGTGATTCGGCTGCGGCTGGCAGCAAGGGATTGTGCTTTCAAAGCTGGGGATGACACGCTGAGGGATAAGGACTTAATGGGATCAATCTCAGGAATAAACACAAGAAAAATTGCAAAAGGAGGGTGATCTGGCATTAGAAACAGAACAGCTGGGGAGCGAGACAGCCGGGGAAGAGATGAAAGTGCTGTCTAGCACAGGATCTCACGCTACCCTGAGTGAGTGAAGCACAGGGAGTGCTGACCAGCCCAGGATGCTGCAGTGACCCCCCACATCAGGCTCTGGTGGCTTTGAAGAGGAGCACGTGGCCATGCCCTGTGGAGAAATAAGCCCTTGGCAGATGCAAACCAGCACATACAGAGTGAAGATGTGAGGGAAAACATGCCTGGAGAGCCACAAAGCAGACCCCGTGCTCGTCCAGAGGCAGGGAAACAGGCACAGAGCAGGGCTGCAGCACGGGCAGGAGCAAACGCACCCAGGCAGCAGCTCAGCTGGGGGTGCAGGGGGCTGCCTGGCTCCAGCCCAGGAAAAAGAGAGAGTCCTGAAGAAGTAAAGTTGGGGTTTTATTGTAATAATCAAACCTCAGAGCAGTGGGAAGGTCACACGGACAAACGGTTCTCTGCCAGAGCCTTGGCAGGGAGAAACAATGGGAGCGCTATCACCCAAGGCTTTGTTCTCCCTGCCATCATCTCGCTCTGCTTTGTCACTGCCTGCTAGGAACCTCTTTTCATGCTCAAAGTCAGAGAGATAAGGTCCTTCTGTGCTGATAAAGTTAACTACCTCCAGCTAGGTCAGAACTGAGTGCCTGTCCAGAGAAGTTAGGGCTAACCCAGAGTGCTTGATGACTCTGTTAGTACAGGGAGAAGGATCTCTGCCTCCTCTCTGCTGCTGCTTCCCTGTGATTGTTTGCAGCCTGGGACTCAACTCCTGGAAGGAAGGAGGAAAGGGCTCAGAATGAATTGCTGTGCTGCTGGCAGTCAGATACAAAGGGGAATCGGGTGCTCTCTCTGCCCCTCTTCATTTCTTCTTTCTTTTCTTTTCCAGGAAGAAATTCCTCCCGAGAAGAGACCTCCCGGTTTGGATCCACGTGTGAATCGCAGAGCCCACGATCCAGGCCCTGCCATTGCACTCTTTCATCTGGAAAAGTGATGTCAGCCCTGACAGAGGTATTTAAAGACCTGCTCAACACGTGTTCTGTTGATGTGAGCTCTGGAGCGAGCGGTCGTACAGCACGTGTGCTCGTCACGGCCTCTTGCTCTTAAGCTGTGGAGATGTTTACCTGGTCCCAGGCAGCCGATCAGAAGGCAGCTAACAGAGTGAATTCGTTAATGGTCTGACTCGGGGAGCTGTTTTTTCACTGCTTGCTGGACATTTTCTGGAGTCTCCAACACAGGAAGGAGATGGAGCTGTGGGAACGTGGCCAGAGCAGGGCCACGAGGATGAGGGGAGGGCTGGAGCACCTCTGCTATGGGGACAGGCTGAGAGAGCTGGGGCTGTTCAGTCTGGAGGAGAGGAGACTCCAGTGTCCCAGTACCTGGAGGGGGCTCCAGGAAAGCTGGGGAGGGGCTGTCTCCAAGGGCTGGGAGTGGTAGGAGCAGGGGGAATGGTTTCCAGCTGGAAGAGGGGAGGCTGAGACTGGAAGTCAGGAGGAAGTTCTTCACAGTGAGGGTGCTGAGACCTCTTCCAGCCTCTTCCTGCTGATCACTTCCAACCTGAACCAGGAGATGAAAGGGCTGTCGAGCATGGAGACAACCTGGTCAGGGAGGTGGTGGAGTCACTGGACCTGGAGGTGTCTAAGAGAGGCGTAGCTGTTGTGTTGGGTGCCAGGGTTTAATGGTGATCACAGGGCTGGGAAAAGGTTGGACTTGATCTTGAAGGTCCCCTCCAGCTGAAACTCCTCTATGATTGTACGAATCCTGGATAATCTGAAAGCAGCTTCTGCAACTGAGCAGCTGCAGGGACTGGGCTGGAGAAGAAAACTGCTGGTGAGGGAGACACAGCCCAGCATCTGTGCTATCAGACAGCTTCCCTCTGAACCCGATGGAGCTGTGTGAATCCTGTTTCACCTGGATCGACCAGCTGCCCTGTGCTGGAAACAAGACCTCCAAAGCACTGGCATCTACAGAGGCTCCCTTTTATAGCTGTTCCCACTGCTCAGGACGAGGTGGAAGCTCTTCCCGGACAAATCCCTTCTAGTTCTTCACTGCTTCTCCCTCAGTAATATCTTTCCATTACCTTTTGCCTTCCTCTGCCTTTCTACCACGAGTCCCCTCGATGCGGAAGCACAAGGTGATGCTAACTGAGCTTGTCAGGCCTAAATAAAAGATGGCATCGTGCAGGGGGGCTGCAGCCTGCCTCGTTCCATCTGGATGCTTCATCTTCTAGCACGTAGCAAGAGCAAACCTTGCTTCGCGTGTCACGGGCAGGGAGTTATTGACCTGGCACGCGGAGCACTGGTGTGTTAACTGCACCACACAGACCAGAACCCACCCCTATAAAAGCCAGCAGCTTCCCCGTGATGTCTTACATCGCCTCTGGGTCATCTGCAGCCTGGACACTCACCCTGGTTCTGCTCCTCCACAGAGGAGGAGTGCTCCGGCCAAGGCTGGGCTTGGGACAGAGGGTCAGATCGGTATCTGGGCTTTCAAAGATTGAGAACGAGAGCCAGGATTAAGGTTGTGATCCTGCTGACAGGATCAGATGAGCAGGGCTTGGCAGGATGGGGGCCCAGGGTGGTGAATTAGCTCTGTCTGGTCTAAGGGCAGAAGAAGGCTGCTGCCTGTGAAGTCAGAGCACATCGAGTGCTTCCGCTCAGAGGCTGTGTGCACTCGGGCTGAATATTAACAACTTGAGTGGCGTCCACGGGTTAGATGTAATTAGGCCAAAGCCAGCAAAAAGACAAACAGTTCTACACCTTCAAATGAATACTTTAGCTTGCTAACAAAAAGCAATTAAGCTGCCTGCCAGTCTCCAGCGAGGCTCCAGGGCCAATTTCACACAAGGACCTCTCTCTGTACGGCAGCGTCACGGCACGCTGCTGCTGCTGCTGCACTGCATCTCCTTCCCTTTCGCTCTAACGTCTGCTGGGAGTCCCCCCCTCACCCAGTCCCGAGCTCCAGAGACAGCACCCAGGCTAGGGACTCGGTCCCACTCCTCTAAGGATGCTCTGCAGCTCCCCGGGAGGGAAGTAGAGAGCGAGGGGTCCAGCGCTTCTTCCCACGCGTCGTACGCTCCAGGGGGAGATGGAGAGGAAATGTGCCTGTCCCCGGGCCGCGGGAGGCAGCGAGGGAGTGCAGGAGAATTGGCACTGTCAATTAATTATCCCTGATGACACCGAGGAGCTTTGGGAGGGCGGTAATTGAGATTTAGGTAATTACAGTTGCAGGGACAAAAGACTTGAGGGTCTCCTTCTCTGCAGACGTTCCAAACCCGCCTGGATGTGTTCCTGTGTAATGATGTCTAGGTGATGCTGCTCTAGCCGGGGGGGTTGGAGTCAGATGATGCTCCAGAGGTCCCTTCTGACCCCCCCACTAGTCTGTGGTTCTGCACAACCTGCACCAGAACAGGCAGGATGCCCCTGAGGGATGAACAGCGATGCTTCCACTCAGCCAGCAAACCAGAGGAGAGCCTTTTCATCCCCTTTCTAGAGCCGAGAGGTTCTGCTGCATCACATAAAGCTTCAAGTGCCATTAATCCCAGCTCACGTGGGCAACAAGGGCCTAACAGGAGCGTAATTGCATTTCCTGCTGTATGACAGAGTTAAAAGACAAAGGCAGCTCAATTTCTCCTAAGAAATTCAAACTAATGGTTCTGCAATGGGCTGGGAGTGCTTCCTGATGCTCTGCAGCTGCTTAGGCTTCAGCCCAGGCTTTGGAGCTGGACTTAGCTCTACAAGGGGGGAGCAATCAAGCACCCCGAAACACAGCTCTGTGTCTTGAACTGCATCAGTGACACCGCCGAGCGGTAACTGTGCGGGGCACTCACGGTTTGCTGGGCAGGCTGTGCTGGTTTGAGGGTTGAAGCTGGACCCTTCAGGACAGGTATTTAGTCCTAAGGGCTGCAGATGAGAGCAGGGTAGAGAATTGCTGCTGCTGCTGCGAATTAAACTGGGGAGCAGGTAGCACCGTGGTGCTGAGGGAGGTCAGCTGGTGCAGACAACTAGAGGAATGCTTGTTCTTTACAGACCAAGAGAAGCTGCAAAGCCATCTCCCACAATCACACAGGGTTAGGGACTGGAAGGGACCTGGAAAGAACATCCAGTCCAATCCAGAGGTAATTCTGTGGCAGCCCTGCTTTGCTGTGATGCTGTCCCCGAGGAATTAGGAGTCATCGTGCTTCCCTAAACCATCTGAAAGCTGCAAGCTCTTGCAGCTCTCCTCGGTGAGTCAGCGGGATGCCTGGTGCTGCCGCGTTGCACTTATCGCTCTAAGTCACCTGGAACTCCGTTTATGAGTTGCCAGCCCCGTGGTTCTCCTCCTGCTGAGGGGTCTTGCGTCGTTCTGCCATCCATTTCCCCTCCCATGGCTCTTGTGCTCGCAGAGCCAGAGCTGCTGCTGCTGTTCCAGCGACTAATTCCTGCACGAGTGCCCAGAGTATCACTCGTGTGGCCACCAGCAGCACCTTTTCAGACAGGATTGGGCTAGCACCTGCGTCCTGGGGCACCAGAAGGACCAATACGCTCCAGCACCCTCAGAAGCCAGTAGCACCCACCGTCGCCTTGTTCTGAATGGCTTTCAAACCAGGGACTGCACCGCTGCAGAGGCAGCCAAGCAGCTACAGCCACAGCCTGTCCGCCCTGCCCACCCCGTTACTTTCTGCCTCTTACGAGTGACGGAGCCGCCTGGCTGCTCCCAGCTGAGGTCTGCTGGCCTTCCTCATGGCGTGGTGACACGTTCCGCTTGGGTTCACCAGTGTTTGTGTCACATCTGGGAAGGCACTGAGATGAGAGACCCTGCAGCGTGTAGAGTCCAGCTGCGCTCGGTGCTGCTCGTATAGAGCGTTCTGACCTTTGTGGAGCAGAGCGGAGCACAGCATGGAGCGGGGCTGGGGAGAGCAACAGGGCTGGGGAGAGGGCTGGGGAACAGGCTCTCTGAGGAGTGGCTGAGGGAACTGTGATGGTTTAGTCTAGAGAAGAGAAGACGAGAGAAGAGGAAGAGAAGAAGAAGGGAAGAGGAAGGGAAGAGACAAGAGAAGAGGAAGGGAAGAGAAGAGGAGAGGTGAGGAGAGGAAAGAAGGAGAAGAGGAAGAGAAGAGACCTTATAGCTCTCTACAGCTCCCTCAAAGGAGGTTGTAGTGAGGCTGCTGCTGGTCTCTTCTCCCAAATTCCTGATGCTGGGATGAGAGGCCATGGCCTCAAGCTGCATCAGGGGAGGGTGAGATTGGATCTGAGGAAGAAGCTCTGTGCTGAGAGAGTGGTTGGGCACTGGACCAGGCTGCTCAGGGAGGGGATGGAGTCCCCATCCCTGGAGGGGTTTAAAAACCGAGTAGCTAGAGCCCTTGAGGCCATGGTGTGGGGGTCAGGGAGCTGTTGTGATGAGGGCTGGACTTGCTGATCCTGGAGCTCCTTTCCAGCCAGGAGGACTCTATGAAATCCCAGTATGCATTTGCTTTCACCTGCTTTGCCCAGAGTTTGCAGCTCTTGAGGCCAGTTGAGCAGAAGAGAAAAATGAGCCTCATGAGAAAATCAACACAGAGACCGCTTCAGGGTCCCCTCGGAGAAACCGAGTTACTGAAATGTGAACCAGCTCAGTGAGACAAAAAAACCCCCAACAAAATCACAGGGGAGAAATTGTTCCTTCTGCGAGATGAGAGCACTCCCAGCTTGGTGTGCAGGTTTCACTCTCTGCTGGCCTTGCTCCGTCGAGCACAGATACCCTGTGGTTTCACGCCGTGTGCCTACAAAGCTTAATTAACCACCGAGGCCTGGCCCCCCCGTGCTGGAAAGACCCAACAAAGAGCAGAGAAAGAGCAGCTTGGACTCTCCTTTTTCTAACCACACAGCAGACACAACAGAGCACAGCCAACCTGGACGCGGGCTGCCACCGGAGCATCAACGTATTTGCCCCTGGAAGAAAGGAGCAGGGAGAAGGACTGCGCTGCAGCAGGGCCACCGGCTCGTTAACGAATGGAGTTAATGAAGATGTGGGGGACTCAGCCAGCAGGGATGGTCTCATCCTGATGTCAAGCTCGTTTTCAGAGTCCTGCATGTGGCATAAGATTTCCTACTGATGCATTTAAGGAGATGAGCTCCAACCCACTCCAGTGCTGCCACTCCACGTGTGTTTGATGCAGTAGAAATACCCCGAGGGAGAGATGCCCGGGCTGCTGTGACTCAGGAAGGAGCAGACCTGTCTTCCAGGTGGCTTCCAATCCATAATGTTCTCTTCTGTGACCTGGTCTGGGGGATCCTGCTGCTGTGGCAGGGGGACTGGACTGGATGATCTTTCCAGGTCCCTTCTGATCCCTGATGATTCCGTGGTTCTAAGATGACCCCCAGTTTACTTCAGGGAAGGGATCCACTGATGTTTACCCTTACAAGGTGCCCGAAGACAGCTTGTCCCTGAGGGAATGCTGCGAGGATGCAGAAAGGTCCTTCAGATGTGGTGTCTGGCGTCCTGGTTTAGTGGTGAAGGTGGTGTAGAGTAGGGCTAACGGTTGGATTTGATCTCGAGGGTCTTTTCCAACCTGAATGATCCCGTGGTTCAGTGAAGTGCAGGAACATGACCTTCAAAACCCAAGCTGCACACGCTGCACGAGAGGAGGTCGGACGCAGCTGCCTCTGGCCTTCCCAAGCGATGTCAGAGCTGAAGAGGCTTTCTGCCTTTCTTCTGCATAGGAGGGCCATGCTGTTGTTTTCCCTAGTTACCTGGGGAGTTCAGTCCTTTCCCCTCAGCTCCCTCGTGAGCACAATCTCTGATGAGTTCCCAAGGTCTTCCTTGGGGCCGTGGCTGTCCTGGCTCTCCGAGCGGGGTTGTTTGTCAGGTGTCACTGCAGCGGTTGGTGTCTCCCAGTGAACAGCAGGTACAGCTTTTCTTCTGCCTGCCTTAGGCTCCATGCCCCTGCCCAGCCTGTTTGATGGCAGTGAAGGAAAGAGAGTGGGAGAAAACAGCCAAGGAGAGTATCTTTGTTTTCCAGTCTCCCTGGAACCCCAGGCTCTGTGGGATGCGAGGAGTAGCTTGGACAAAGAGAAAGAGCTTAACGCCTTGAACCAGGCAGACAGCGCAGGGAAACCTCTGTGGCGAGATGCTTTTCTGCTCTTGGCAAGGTCAGTGGTCTGATTTTAACTCATACCTTTCAACGTGATAAAGATCAGGCACCCCAAAGCATCGCCGCTGTAACCGGGGCTGCGCTCGGTTTGACTCGGTAACTCAAGCTAGGAGCTGCCTGAGTCAGCAAGTGATGAACAGCAGTTGTGGAGCCTGTTCAAGCAGACAAAACGCTGTCCTCTCTGTGCTTTAGCCAGGAGAGGAGCTTGCCCGTACATTTCCCCTGAGACACTGGGAATGGAAATAGGAGGAGAGCTGGTGCTGGTTCTCTTTTTGTCTGTTTTACCTTCTGAATTTGCAGAGGCAGAAAGAGGATGAAGGGAGGGGGGCATCTCCCTGTTGAGGAAAGGCTGAGGGAGCTGGGAACAAAGGAGCCTGAGGGGGGACCCCATGACTGCTGATCAAGATGGAAAGGGTGGGGGTCAGGAGGAAGGAGCCAGGCTCTGCTCAGGGGCACCCAGTGCCAGGACAAGGGGCACCGGGTGTCAGCTGGAACAGAGGAGGTTCCACATCCAGAGGAGAAGGAACTTCTTTCTGGTGAGAGTACCAGAGCCCTGGCAGGGGCTACCCAGGAGGGCTGTGGAGTCTCCTTCTCTGGAGCTGTTTCAAACCTCCCTGGCCTGTTCCTGTGCCCCTGGATCTAGGGGCTCCTGCTGTGGCAGGGGGGTTGGACTGGATGATCTTTCCAGGTCCCTTCCAGTCCCTAACACCCTGTGATTCCTTGATCAGTAGTCACCCCAAGCAGAGAGGAAAGTCTCCTCCTGTACATCTGAGTGACCAGCTGAGGAGACAAGTGACTTTCTTAGCTCCCATTTCTGTCAGCAGATGCTACAACACTCCATCACCTCAGCCTCTCTCTGTCTGCCCTGTTCGGCACCACAGCTGGAAAGTGCGTGCCCACCGTTGTTGGACTGGATGATCTTTCCAGGTCCCTTCCAGCTTCCTTCCTTCCTTCCTTCCCTTCCTTCCTTCCGTCATTCCTTCCTTCCTTCCCTCCTTCCTCCCTCCTTCCTTCCATAGTGAGAAGCCTTAAAATGCAGAGCTGCGCCGCCTTCGTTTTCAATCGGTTGACAAATCTAATCATCAAGGCACAGGCTGGCTTTAGGGAGCAGGGAACGAGATTAGAGCACAGAGACCCCTCTGGAACACTCAAATGAAGACCAAGTTCAGTTTGCAAGTGTCTCTGCAGCCACCTGGCAGCACTGGGCTGCCTCAGCTCAGCTCCATCCTGTGCGGAGCTTGCTCGAGGATCTGAGATGACAGAGTCAGCTGCCAGGAGACTGGCTGCTGTTGCAGATGGAAATGATCTCACTTCAGTGGGAAGACTGGGCAAGAAGAAACGACAGCGCCGGGCTCCTGACACACACGCCGTTTTCAAATGGCTAAACGGTAACAGGAGAGAGGCAAAACCACCATCCAGCACCCACCCCTCCCCGAGCCAAAGCCATCAGTCCTCAGGAAACAGTGGGAAGGCTCCCCTTCAGAACCCCTCTCCGCTGCAAAGCGCCGAGCTGCTCGCGCTGTCGCCGGCAGTGAGGTTACTCTCTCGGAGAAGACAATTGCAGAGCACAGCCCAGCAGCCTTTTCCAGCTCAGAAGCATTACGAACGGAGCAAAACCTCCTCCGCGAGCGTGATTCAGGCTAGTGAGTACAAATCCCGAGTACCTGCTGTCAGCAACCGGGGGCAGACGGCACTCTCCAGCATCCCAGAAGGTACACGCCGCCGTAAGCCCGGTACACGAGGCACACGGAGCAACACAAAAGCAGAACGAGAGAGAAGGAGGTAACTTACGGCGATGAGCTGGTAGGAGTTGTTCATCATGGCTATGAGCATGTTCAGCAGCACAACAAGGGAGATGACGTTGTAGGTCCCAAACATAGTGGCCCCAACAAATTCTGTGAACTCATGTCTGGCTTTCACGTTGGTGACGTAGAGGTTCAGCAGACCAAACACAGACCAGAAGAGCGACTGGAGGGTCTCGAAGAGTCTGCAAACAAGACCAGGTTTTGACTTGGTTACTGGGGAAGGGATAACCATGACTGGTTCGAGTGGGGAACGCACGGATGTCAGGAGCCCGGGAGACCACAGAGGTGTCACTCAGGATGGTCACAGATTGTCCCCACGTGGCTCCAGTGTGTGAGAGCTGTGCTACATCGACGCTGGCTACGTGTCTGAGGGGCCTGCGAGATGCAGAGAGCCTCAGTGCCCTGAAGGAACCCAACCCCTTTCCCACTCTACACACTTGGGAAGAGCAGCCACCAGTGTTCCCTGTCACTGGCACTGCCAGGCTGTGCCACTGCGGCTACTGATCGTGTACGGATAGATGGTTCCACCTCAGCACAGAGAGGTGTCACTGTGTCGACAGGTCATGGTGGGAGTCACCTATAGCACGGTTCTCTCCAGCTCTGCAGAGACATGGGCAGGTGGGAGGGGCTATTTAAACTAGATCTAAGGAAGAGGGTTTTTATGCTGAGGGTGGTGAGAACCTGGCCCAGGTTCCAAAGAGAAGTAGGAAAAGCTCCATCCTCAGAGCAACCCCAGATCAGGTTGGACACTGGGACTCTGAGCAACCTGCTGCAGCTGAAGATGTCCTTGCTCATCCTCGGATTAGACGAGCTCTGGAAGTCCATTCCAACCCAGATCCTTCTGGGATTCTATGTCAGATATAAACTCCTGTGTTTAACAGGTGCTTTAGTCTGCAGACTAAACGTTCAGAGACCTCATCCCCCAGTCCTGCAGCAGGTAATCACACACAACAACCAGGCACTGCAACGCAGGCGAGGGGAGAAGTCACATCACATAGACCTTTTGCTTTGATGCACCACGTGGACCAGGTCAGGGTGCTCAGACCCCATCCCCAAACTGCTGGTCCCTAGGGTCTCTGTGCAGCTCTGCCCACCGACCCCAGTGAAGCCCTCCACAGCTCACTGCATCGACCGATCAGTAATGACTCAGATCAAAGAGAGTCATCGCAGTAATTCAGCTGGAGAGGGTCTCTTCTTCTGAAGTCTTCCTTCCACAGATGAACTGGACCTGACCTCACTGTGCTTTACAGCGGATGAGATCATCCCGGGTCCGCGTTTGCTTCGACCACAGACAGGAGACCTTTCGCCACCACGTCACACACATCATCAGAAACCTAAATCATCGCCCTACCCGGGCAGCTTTGTTTCGTCTCTCCAGAACACGGCATTTAGATCACCAAAAAGTGACAGCTCTCTGTCTGTTGAAGCTTTTCCACTGTGGCTTGAGGTCAGGACTTCGTTTCAAATGCTCCTGCTAGGGAAAAAGCAGTAGAAGTAATACTTAGGTGCTTGACTGGACTGTACCAGGACGTGTGTGCTCTGCCGGCTCCTTCAGGCACGTGTACGTCTGTCTGGGTTTGGTATGGACAGTCAGCTTCTTCGTGTTTTGTACACATCATTTATCTTTTTCACTCTTCAAAGTTCTTTCTCCCCCAAGTCAGGCTGTTTGTTGAGGGAGCTGGGGCTCTGGAGCTGGGAGAAGAGGAGGCTGAGGGGAGACCTCATTCCTGTCTCTCAATCTGTGAGGGGTGGGTGTCAGGAGGATGGAGCCAGGCTCTGCTCATGGCCATCTGGGGACAGGACAAGGGGCACTGGGTGCCAGCTGGAACAGAGGAGGTTCCCTATCAATCTCAGCAGGACCTTCTTCCCAGGGAGGGTCCCGGAGCACTGGAAGGGGCGGCCCAGGGCGGCTGTGGAGTCTCCTTCTCTGCAGACGTTCCAGCCCCGCCTGGCTGTGTTCCTGTGCCACTGGGTCTGGGGGATCCTGCTGTGGCAGGGGGACTGGACTGGGGCCCTTCCCATCCCTGATGACTCTGATTTAGTCAGTGAGGGGCAATGGGGATGAACCCAGCAGTGCTAAGCATCTCTCTACTGAAAATGGTGCAGCACCAGCTTCCTCCTAACTTGTTGTCACTATTAAGGTACCGATCAGGCTGCAGGCTCAGGAAAAACAGGTTCCTCTCCTAAAACTGAAATCAGTCTTAGAAGCAGTCAGTGCTCTGAGCTCAGTGCATTAACCAGGACTAAAGCCACTGCATTTTCACATGCAGACGGGACAGACAGCAACTGCTTCCTGCAACTTGGTATTGAAGCTGGGCTCAGTTACTCTTCCTCAGGGTGTGGAGGCTGTAGAGAGGTGGGAGTTGGTCTCTTCTCAGAAGGAACAAGTGAAAGACAGCCCAGGGGAAGTTTAGGTTGGATACCAGGAAGAACTTCCTCCTGGAAAGGTCCTCAGCCCTTGGCACAGGCTGCCCAGGGAGGGGGGTTCAGTTCAGCTCGCTATCGCCAGCTGTGTTTCACAGTCGTGGAGGTCTGGAGCTCAGGGTGGCCTTGGGGGACAGCTGCGTTCACAGTTGGGCTCAGTGAGCTTGAAGGTCTTTTCTAACCCAACCAATTCTGTGATGCCCGTGATAAGACAGACCCAGCATCTCTTTTCAGTTTCAGATGGGGCTCACACTGCTTCAGCTTTAAAAAATACACCTTGGGAACTGCAACTGAGAGACCATCCCCTTCCTGCTGAGGACAGCTTTGATTTTAAGCAAACACAAGCTATCCCTAAGCTCTCCCCAGCAGCTTAGAGAGGGCAGATACCTCTCTGTGCCACAAGAACCCTCCTGACTTCCTGCAGACCCCAGTGACCAGAGAGAATGACGCATCAGACAGCAAGGTGCGACTTCCTCCGCCCCTTCCTCCTCTTCCCCTCTCTCTTCTCCCTCCTTCAGTCACCAGAAGCCCAGCGATAAATACATCGTGTGCCCGAGCAGCAGGCACTCTGCTCTCTGAAGGATGGCGAGGCCACAGCGTATAAAACCCTTCAATTATTCATGACTTCACCTCCTCGCTGTCACAAAGGGATATTACTTCTCTATGATCTGTGTTTGCGGTGCCGAAAATTTCCTCGCCACAGAAATATTCAGCCCATCCTTCGGGAGTCGTAGGAAATAATGCCAGTAAATAGGTGTCACATCTTAAACAAGCTGTGCAAACACCGGCGCTGTTTCTGCTCTCCCTTCCCCTGCAAAATTAGATCTCATTGTGCGACTGCCTGGAAACGCTGGTAGCAATCAAAGCCTTAAAGCTTTTTACATCTATTCCTTCATTAGGGATGAACTAGGAGCAAACTTGAGGTAACAGCAGCTCTGAGTTGATTTCCTTCCAGCCATTCTCAGCCTCCTTCAGCCCAACGCTGTAATTTGATGGTTTGCAGGTTGCTTGTTCTTAGCCAGTCGCCCATGCTGAGCATCCGCTCGCCGGCCAAATGTCAGCTCGTAACCAGGGGTGTTAATAACCGCTATTTAAACTTTTAAGAACGCGTTAAATAAATTCCTTAAGCAACTCTCAAACAAAAGTCACTGCAGAGCGTTCTGTCCCCTGCCAGGAGACCTCAATCCTAATGGATCCTTTCCCACTGCGATTTTGTTTTAACCAAACCTCTGCCGTCAAGGCTGAGCCCCCTCAATTTCCTTTCTCTGCCACATTCTCCTTGGCAGGGGGTTTGCTCTCAGCGTTAGGGTGGGAGAAGTCGTGCTCGCTATTTAAGCTGATGGGCACACTTTCTGCTGAGTGCCTCTCCATCATTTCCAGTTCCCAAGCGCCTTCTTACAGGCTGGAGGAGTGGTTTTCTTTATTCCCCCGCTGACCCAACGCTTGGTTTTCCTGTTGTTCCTTCTCTCCACCAACCTGCTGACAGGGAAGTGTGTAAAACAGCCGGAGACAGCTCCAAACCTGACTGCAAACCTGACCACGGCTCTGCGCCTCAGCTCCAGGGATGGACGGGCAGGTTGTGGAGCTGAACTTTACGGGTTTGACTCTCCCTGAGCTGGAAGTGGCCACTTGGCAAAGGTTGTGCTGGCCAAACGTTTCTCCCTCTGGCTGCCTCATCAACCCGGCCGTAGATCAGGGCGTGTTATTTGTTGGTTAATCCCTTTGCAAGGGCTGCACGACACGTTTCTGGGGCATGCAAAGCAATTAAAAGAGGGGAAAAAAAGACCCGGGTCTTTAATTCTGGTTTTCATTAGCACAATGCAGTTCCACTCACTTCCTCCAGATAGAGATGGCTTTAATGAGAAAATTAATCAAGCCGATGGTGTTCCTGCTCTGCAGGGGAAAACAGCAGCACTCTGCTCTGGAGGGTCATGATGCTCCTGTAAGGCTGGACCCCAGCTCATGAAAATCCCCTGCTTCTTAAAGGGAGGGACCACGTTACAGAATCACTGACTCACAGGGCGTTGGGGATTGGAAGGGACTGCGGAAGGGCATCCAGTCCAACCCCCCTGCCACAGCAGGAGCCCCTAGATCCAGGGGCACAGGAACAGCCCAGGCGGGTTTGAAACAGCTCCAGAAGAGGAGACTCCACAACCCCCCTGGGCAGCCCCTGCCAGGGCTCTGGCACCCTCACTGGGGAGAAGCTGCTTCTCCTCTTGATGTGGAACCTCCTCTGCTCCAGCTGCCACCCGGTGCCCCTTGTCCTGGCACTGGGTGCCCCTGAGCAGAGCCTGGCTCCTTCCTCCTGCCCCCAATGTTGGAACCTTTTCTCCTCCAACCCAGTCATGCCGCCTCAGCCGTCATCGCTGTTGGCTACCGCAGATGTGTCACCCATCCTTCCTTAGCCCCGAGCCTTCAGCTGAGGAGGGGTGGGGAATTTTGGGCCATCGTGACAGCTTTTATTTAGTTTAGCATGAGGTGCTGGACAACAGTCCTGTTCTGCTTGTTTGCGGGGCGGAGGTCCCTCTCTAGCTGGTGCTTTATTTATTCCTCTTCCCATTGTGTCGTAAGTACTGTGCAAGCAGCAGGAACAATTGGGGGGGGGCTGATGATTATAATTATTTCCACTATTAGTAATTAAAACAAATACATCAGGAGGACAATTCCTGGTATTTTTCAGCATGTGCTCTCTCTTTCAGCCCTGCCAGCTGTCACCACAGCAATTTCCATGCCAACGTCTCGGTGAAGTACCAGTTATTCCAGCAGAAGGATTTTGCTGGGATTTTAGTCTCCTCCTGCCAGAAGAGAATCAGAGGAGCCTGCGACATCATCTCTGCATCTAAAGGGCCTGGGTGAGATGGCTCTTGTTCCTTTGCTGTGTTATTCATGCCTTTCTTTGATGGGTTTAGCATTTGTTGTCTACACGTGGCTCAGCTTTTCTCCTCTGGAATGAGACAGACAGTTCTCACGGCGCAGGGACATTCGCTGTCTCAGAGACTCTAAAGGACACTTGTAGAGGCAGGATCTTACAGAACTAAAGTGATTGTCTCCCACTTGCAGACCTAGGAGTCCTGACAGCAAAGCTCAGCTGAACTCACAGCTCCCCTGCACAGTCAACCAGCACAGTAACTCACAGTTAACTCACAGCTCTCCTGCACAGTCAACCAGCACAGTAACTCACAGTTAACTCACAGCTTTCCTGCACAGTCAACCAGCACAGTAACCACAGTTAAGTCACAGCTCTCCTGCACAGTCAACCAGCACAGTAACTCAGTTAACTCACAGCTTTCCTGCACAGTCAACCAGCACAGTAACCACAGTTAAGTCACAGCTCTCCTGCACAGTCAACCAGCACAGTAACTCAGTTAACTCACAGCTTTCCTGCACAGTCAACCAGCACAGTAACCACAGTTAAGTCACAGCTCTCCTGCACAGTCAACCAGCACAGTAACTCAGTTAACTCACAGCTTTCCTGCACAGTCAACCAGCACAGTAACCACAGTTAAGTCACAGCTCTCCTGCACAGTCAACCAGCACAGTAACTCAGTTAACTCACAGCTTTCCTGCACAGTCAACCAGCACAGTAACCACAGTTAAGTCACAGCTCTCCTGCACAGTCAACCAGCACAGTAACTCAGTTAACTCACAGCTTTCCTGCACAGTCAACCAGCACAGTAACCACAGTTAAGTCACAGCTCTCCTGCACAGTCAACCAGCACAGTAACTCAGTTAACTCACAGCTTTCCTGCACAGTCAACCAGCACAGTAAC
>VZRI01014337.1:27795-40365 GCA_013397515.1 Upupa epops | reverse complement strand
ACCCGCCTGGATCTGTTTCTCTGCCACTTGTTGTAGGTGATCCTGCTGTGGCAGTGGGATTGGACTAGGTGATCTTTCAAGGTCCATCCTGATCCCTAATGATGCTATGATAATACGCAGTTGCTGTGTGGGAATGATGGAGGAGATGGACTAACCATCTTGTGAAACAGCTCAGATGTTATCCTTTCAACCGCGTATAATTTTTAGACCATGCAGAATTTTATTTAGCACAATATCCTGATGTGATTTTGAAAGAAAATTTCTGCCTTTCTACATTTCCTCCCACATTTCATTTAAATAAGTTATTCTTCACCTTTTGTTACAGGCTGCTCTGTTAAATGCTACTTCAGAAATTACTGCTTTTTACTGATGGTGAAATAATCTTTGTGCAAAGTCTGGAAATTATTTTCAGCCACAAAGGTATTTTAAGCCTCTTTGAAATGAGAAGTGTAGGATAAGGGGGATAGGCAGTGTGTGGGACTGTGTTCTTTATGGGCTTCTGATACTTGGTGCTTGATGGTGGTTTTGAGCATGTAACTTATTTTCTTATTACTGATATTTAGAAAAAGGATTTTTTTAGAAAAGGCATCACATTATTTTGCAGTAACTAGTGAAAATCCACATTTGTTGAATGGAACAAATAGATTAGTTATTCCATAACCATATATTTATTAGTTCAGGAGGATAGGCATCGTTGGTTCCCTGCGTGATCTTCCTTCAGAAACAAGTCTACTTAGGTGAATCTATCAGGTTAAATGGAAGTAGTGGTCTATATTAACCTGCCTGTCAGACATTGAGGTGTCTTACTGTTGTGCTGAATGCTGCTATTTTTGCTTTGAATCCTTCACCAGACGAGTACATAGATGTCACTGTTCATGATGGTCATGTCACATTCATTTATAGTGTATGTGATTCTATTTCAGTGTTAGTCATTTCTGTGCCTTACTTTAACAAATGATTATTTTTTATTTGTTCACCCCTCTATCTCTCTTTTTGGTCATGAAAGGATGTAGCTGCCTATACTCACAAGAGTGTTTACTGCCCCACAGATGAGACTAGATGTTCTGACATCTGCTTCTCTGTTCCTGCTGGGAATGAGGGCTGCTATCTGGTTTTCTCTGCCATTTAGAAGACCATGTAGTTTTAGAAGTTATATTAAGAGTGACAGAAACACTGATTTCCTTGTACTGCTCATTTCTGCTATGTCTGTTTTGTGAAAATCCTGAGTTGAGTACTGCTCACAGGGGAAGGAAGGTAGGGAGGACCTAAATCTGTGTGCAGTCATTGGTGTCTCTGGGTCTTATACAATAGCAGCACAGATCTTTATGTTGCTGTGATCAGTAACTACTAGCTGAGATATCATGGCTGTATCAGACTTCTCATGGGTTTCAACGATGGCAATCATACCCCAAGGATTTGTACGTCTGTGGTCATGAAAAGTAATTTTGCAGTGTGTTTCGTTTGCAGTTCTCTTATTAACTCTAATGCCAAATGAAACACTCTAGGTTTGGAACAATATGGTTCAGGTGTCCCTGCCAAACCTGCACTGCATTTGCTCTGGTTATGGTGTCAGTCTCCTTATCCGGCCCAGGCATGTGCACAAAATCGGTACTCTTAGTAAAGCTGCTGTTCACAAAGTCTTAATAAAATTATAATATAATCTTGGTATCATCATAATGCTCCTGTAACCTGTGTGCCTTTAATCACCATACTATTCACTGCTAGCTTAGTTATCAAGTGTATGTGAGGCAAATGCTTTAATCTTTGTCATTAGCGGACTTGAAAAATCCCTTGCAGATGCAGTATGTATATATAATTTAAGTACAAAATGTTCCATGTAGTCATCACCACTCTTATCTAGAGGAAGAGAATGACATTCCTTTTATTTATCCTGATGGCCTGTATCTCCCTGGGTACATTTATTAGTTAAAGCCATTTTTGATCCAGTTTGCACATTGCTATTCTCATTAGCTTTGCAAGTCTATCATGCTGCTACCTTCTCCTCTTCTTCCTCAAAGCAGTCTACTAGTGTCAGCTAGTGTCTGGTATTAAAATTCTTTATGCTTTAGTTACAGATTAAAACGTGATGTGCTTATTTTCATCACTGAATTCAGCATCCTAGCACTACACTTTGAAGAAGGAAAGCCCACATATCTATTGACTTGCAGTGATATGTGATCTGCCAGTCAAAGAAATTCAGACTCTTTTGTTCAGAAATGTTTAGAGGGAGGGAAATAGGACTGCTAAAAGCAAAAAATACAGCTATTTGCTACTAATGTAATCTTTGTTCAGTCTGGTATGAAGCCTAGAGAGACAGATCTCTTGATCTGCACTTGATGAAATTACTTCTCACACAGATACATTATATTCTTACGTTAATTGAAAGCACCTTACTTGGTGTAATTTTAGGGCTTTGTAGTTTATTGTAGCATCACTCATAGATGGGTAGCGGCTTCGTTTACTTTTTTCATGGGTTTTATATTTGTAATTTCCTAGTGCAACAATAGTATCTATGTTTACTTTCTAACAGTGAAAATAGAGTAAAGGTTAACTTAATTCCAGCTTTTCAAAGTAAGTTGAAAATGTCCATTAAAAGTGCTGAGTGAGTGTCCTTCTCTTGCTATGAACTGATCACCTTTAGATGCTTACTACTCTTGCTCAGACCCCACCCTTTCCTTTTTTTTGTTTTTTTCTTTCTATGTGAAAACTGCCCAGAGAGTGAGAACTGCCCTTAGTTTCTGACAGTTTTCATGTTTTAACTTATGCAACCGGTTTAGGTGGTGTCTTCAGCTGCTGTTTGCTCACTGTGGAATAGACCTTCTGTCTGGGTTGTTGGTGCAGATGGAAAACTGGACAGACTTGACTATTATTTCCCATGCAGTGATTCTTAGTTCACTCTGCCCAGTCCTCTTTTTGGTATTTAACAGACCTCAGCAGAAGCACCAACACCCTTAGATAGGGTGATGGATCACAGCCCTCCAACTTTAGCTAAATCACCTCACTTTTCTGCTAAAGAACAGCTCTGGCTTTTGAAGCACAAATGATAGCTCAGGAGCATATCAAGAATCAGACAGAATAATTTCTGTACCTATGAGTACTAGTGATGGATTAATTAAAGAATGTCAGCACAGAAGGTAGAAATATGCAAATTTCCATGGAGATGGATAAAAACCTGTTAAGGGCATATTTTAGCAGAAATGTCTCCTTGGCAGATTGATCAAAATGAAAACTTTTTGTGAAAACATACCAGCTGACAGGAGAAAGATCTTGGAACAGATGCTAGCTTACAGCCCAGAATATTCTAAGTGAGTTAGGAGGAATCAGATTGAAATCTCTGCCCTGAATATAATATTCAGATCCTACTCTTTATCTCTCTGTTTTCCTTTTCTTAGACAGCTTTTGAAATCTTGACAATTTAGGTAGAGTTCATCTTTCCTGGTCCTACTCATCTTGGGAATATTGATAGAAAAACCTCATTAGTTAGTGCTTAGCTTTGCTGTTAAATCTAGAGTCTTACCACTTCATATAAATGCATGGTAGTCAGGAGAAGGAAAGGAAGATTCTGCTACATATATGAGAAAAAACCACTTTGAGTTTAACCTACATCATGCCTAAACATTCTTCTTCTAAAAAGTTTAGTAGTGAATTTTAGCATGGCAAATCCTGTTCTATCCTGCACAATTCCTCTGAGAACAGTGACATAAATGAAGGAGAAACCTAGAAAGACATTATCTCTTATATTCTTCAAGTATTTTCTCCCCGTTTCCCTTCTTGGTCTCACACACATACATGTGCTGTACGTGGCTGTATCTGACATCCCACATTGGCAGGACTAAAGCCCAAATCACAAGTAATGTATTGCATTGACCTTCTTACAAAAAGGGGCATAGCAACCATCATTACTGATTAAAGACATAGCAGAATATGTTGAGCAGCATGAACGTATGGGTGAGTGGCAGGATATTTTTTTACCAGCTGTTTTAGGTCTCTATATTGAATGTCAGCTAAGAAAAACTGAAAATTTAATTAGGCATCTAACTGATGGTAAGAAGATAATTCTTCATAATGGATTTAAGAAGTTAGTAATATATGCTTACCCTTTGCATAAACCAAAATCCCAGTAGACACTCAGCTGTTTTGCCCTTTTGTGGGGCTTTTCTTAGGCAAGTAGTGTTTTACCATGTAATGCTAGCTTTAATAGCACACAAGAAATAGTGAGCAAGATCTTTCCATTGTATTGAGAGCACCTGAGAGGATCCAATTCAGAGGGTAACCTGCTGAACAGAAAAATGGAAAAGCAAGTTAAGCTCTTTAATTCATCTAATCTCTGCTTTGGTCAGGCTCTCTGCAGACATCATGCTACTTAGAAATCTTGTGTGTCTCCTGAATGAGGGTAATGTGACTAAACCAATAAATACTCCCTTGTGGGTTAGTAAATAGGTCATCACATTTTTGTTTCGGCCATATATGTTAATCCAGGTATCTGCCAGCATCAATCTTTCCCAGAGGGTGAAGAATTTAATTAGCTTCTTTGATTTGCATTGTTGCTACTAATAATTGTTTTGATCAGGCATTTTTAGGGGTGTCTGAAAAGTCAAGTGCTGTCCACTTCAAAATTTTACAGTATTGTTCCCCTGAGAGGCAACACACATGAATTTGTGTTAAGCACAAACTTCAGAGTACCTGTGTTCCCTCGGGAAATGAACATGAAGCATAGGAATGGAGGAATATGTAGATATGTCTTTGCTGCAGAACTCAGATGAAATAAAACATATTAGGAATAAGAGGAAGGAGAGTTGTCTAGGAGGAAATAAGTCAAAGGCTACAAAGAAAAAGCTAAACATTGAGGTTTGGATTAATCTTCAAAGAGTTTACAATTTTTTTTGGCATTTTGTTGAACTGAATTGATTTTCTGAAGGCATTCTAGATTCAATGCAAACTACTGAAATGTCAAGGGAATCGGCTTTCACACAGGATGAAAATTTTGAAAAGTAGTAGAAAGCTCTGAGATTCACCCACCTGCAGACAGCAATAAACTGAACAATACTAACTGGGAAGAATATGATAAGGAACTGCTGTACAAATCTGAGAGTAAAAACATATACAACTTGGCAGAACTGAAGAAGCTTCCAATCATAAAGGACTTTGAGCATCTCAATGTAGAGTCCTTTTATAGCTCTTGGGAGAGAAGGGCTACAAAAGGAATCACAAAATTATAAGGAATCAGAAGGGACCTCTGTCCATGTCATCGACAAAGATGTTGTGAACAAGACTGGTCCCAGGACTGATCCCTGAGGGACTCCGCTTGTCACTGGCCTCCACTTGGACAGGGACCCATTGACAGCCACTCTCTGGGTGTGGCCATCAAGCCAGTTCGTTACCCATTTAGTGTCCCCCCATCAAACCCCTGTTCCACCAGCTTGGAGACCAGAATGTGGTGCAGGACAGTGTCAAAGGCTTTGATCAGGTCCAGGTAAATCTCCCTTCATCCATTAATGTTGTGACCCATTCATAGAAGACCACTAGGTTTGTCAGGTAGGCTTTGCCCTTGGTGAAGCCATTCTGATTGTACCCAATCACTTCTTTACTATTCTCCTGTCTCAGTAGACCCTACGGAAGGATCTGCTCCATGATCTTACTGGACACAGAGGTGAGACTGAGTGGCCTGTAGTTGTTACCTGGCTCCTCCTTCCTACCCTTTTTGAAAATAGGGGTTATGTTTCCCCTTTCCAGTCAGTGAGGACTTCACCAGACTGCCATGACTTTTGGAATATAATAGAGAGGGTTTTAGCAACCTCATCTGCCAGTTCTTTCAGTACCTGTGGGCATACCCCATCAGGTCCCATGGACTTGAGCACTTTCAGTTTGTTCAGGTGATCACAAAAATGATCTTCATTTATGATGGTAGGTTCTTCCTTCCTGTGGGTTATTACATGGAGGCTGAGTGACTTGCTGATGGGAAGATATTGGACCCTCTGATCCACTAAGAGTTAACCCTGGTTCAGGTTTCGTAGATATTACATTAGGGAAATGGTCAATTTCCTTTTCGTAGTCTCCTATAGCTCTCAGTCTTTCCACCTCTTCTCTGAGCTCAGCCACCATGTTCATCCGATTTCTGATCTTCTCAAACCTAACACAGGTGTTGCCCCTGCCATCCTCCATATCGAGTGTCAGGCTCCAGCACTCACTCCAACCATCTGCCTGAAGATCTGCATGCATGTGTGTGGCCTGTTTGGGTGCCTACTGTTTTTCTACTGGCCTTTGTCTGAGTATCACAGTATTACAGTATCACAGTATCACAGTAATGCTAAGGTTGAAAAAGACCTTAAAGATCATCCAGTCCAACCTAAATCCAATAAACCAAGTAAACCTAACATCTAACATCCAGATCATGTTACTCAACACTTGATCCAGACTAACCTTGAACACCTCCAACTCGACCACCTCCGTGGGCAGCCCATTCCAAAACTGGATCATTCTTTCAGTGAGAAAGCCTTTTCCTAATGTAAAGTCTAAACCTCCCCCGATGGAGCTTAAGACTGTGACCCCTTGTCCTGTCTCCAGCGTCCAGGGAAAAAAGACCAGCTCCCTCCTGACTACAACCACCTTTTAGATAGCTATAGACAGCGATATGATTTTCATGCTTTTTATAGTCAGTTTTTGATTGTGACTTTGAAAATAACATTCTTTCTGTAAAATTCAAATAATGAAAGAAAAAAAGGAATTTTTTATCATGTTCTTCACAACACAAACACATCCACATACAGCCAGAAACTCTCAATTGTCAAGCCAAACCATTTTAGTTTACACTCAAATAATATTTTTCCTAGTTCATTGAATAATATGGAAAATAATGATTTGATTCTTTTCCATGTTTTATTTCAATGCTTCCTATTTTTTTCTAATTTTTTTTTTAATAGTTCTTTGGAAACAGGCATCTGTTGTATTATGCGCATGCGGGCTTGCGGGATGAGACGCGATAGGTCCTCTATTCTGCTACATCAATAAAAAAGAGGCGTACACAAAGGGTATGGGGTATATAAGTGTAGGCCACGTGATAATAAACGCCATTTGTTGTTCATCATATCGGTGTGCACCTCGGTGAGTGGACAAGCTACGGTCCCCCAGAGGAAAACGAACAGATCATGTAATGTTCACTGCAACAGGCATCAAATTCTTGTTGGACTCTATTTCATTTAACTAGTACAGTCTTGAAAGAAACAATCCCAGATAACTGAAAATCAAAAAGAAACTCTAAGGCAAAGCAAGACAGAGTCTCAGAGACTCCAAATTTGAGGCTTGATTTTTATTTCCTTCTTAACTAAAAGCTACACTTTACTTCTCTGGCATTCCCATCTGAACAGGAGACTAACCTTTCTGGAAGTTGAATGTTGCAGAAGATATGAGCTAAGTGCTGTCAGGAATGTAGTGTATTTTTTGACTGGTAGATAAACTACAGCAGTGACTCTATGTTAGTGCCCATGTTCACATATTTGAGTGAGCAATAAGAAAAAAAGCAAATCTAAAAGACCACTGGTGTTCCAACCTCTGATGAGGGGTGATATCAGATGCTATTTATCTGTCCTCCTGTAACGGGTGAGACAACTGTGGGTACAGAATCTTCTAATTTCTATGGTAATGGAAATGCCCTAGAAAATGTGCATTGTATCATGTAGTTGAAGAGTACCTTTTATTTCAGATTTCCTGGAAAAGGTTTTATGAAGCAGATTGTATTGAGACTTGCTTTTGTTGTTGTCTTTATTGCTGTATCAAACAATCCCTCATCACACTGCACCAGAAATCAACAGTACTGTCCATGATCATACAGACTTAATATTAATTGTCTGAATTGGCTACTATCTAACTTCAGGGCCATTTTCTCTTTGGATAACATATTTTAAAGGCTTGGTGAATTTACAAGATTCACATCTAATGTGAGAAAATGCCAAGAGTCTAAGCCCATGGTGAAAAAGAATATGCAGAAATTGTAATCTGTGGCACTTTGGTGAATCTTAAAGGTCAAATACACTTTATTGAAATGGGGCTACCTTGGAGTGAATTTGAAACATTGTAGGGTATTTAGCAGGCAACGTGATATAAAGGCCAACATCTGGCTTTGTTAGAAATGATCCAACAGACACCCAGATCTTTGATAAAATACAAAAAATTTATTGGTTGCGGTAATAAGGAATGGGCAAGCAGTGCAGGGTGCTTGGGGAGTTAGTCACTCCACCAACACGCACACTTCCAGTTTAAGGCAGCAACATTTTATACCTTATTTCATACATATTATCACTTCAAAGAATCTCCTATATCAGTCTTCTCTTTGTTCACATCTCCACTTCTTAGTGAGACCCCGGATCCAAAGATAAGGTGAGAGACAATGTTCTTGGACTAATCTTAATTAAAAGTGATTAGCTCCCCATACATTGCACAACACTTTGCAGGTCTTAGACTGCTCAGCTTCCCCCCATCCTGTTTACCATTTGTCCTACTGAGTTTCACTGTTTATTTTGTTCTTTCAATAGTTTTCCACAATGACAAGTAGGGATATTGTTTTTACCTTGACACATATCATAACATAACATCTCACAGCTTCCACTCTGCCAGTTTAGGTGAGCAATTTTACTTTCTCTGTACTTTGATCCTCTCAGAGGTCCTTAAAAATGTGGTTTACTTTTTCTTCTGTTTGTATATTGCATATCAACCTAATGTCTGATTTTATTTGGAGTGCCCAGTTACTAATGGAGGAGGAGGATAATAAAGGAATAACAAGTTAAAATGATACACCACTGTTATTTGTGTCTTTCACAAAGTACTGAAAAGAAATACAAACTAATATTAGTGCTATATAAATAATTCATGTAATCTTCAGGCCAGTTGTTTTTAATTAAGGAGCAGTTCAGGGAGAAATGTCACTTTAAAACTCTTTGAGCATAGGTTTTTATAACATGCTACAAGAAAAACAATATCATTCTGCATGTTTGAATATGCATTTTTGAAGTACCATTCAAGTCACTGCTGACAAAGTGACAAAGAATTACTCTAGTGTTGTTCAATTCACAAAGACAGTAGAGTAATTCCTGCGAGATGTTGCCTAAAGTAATAACAGCGAAAAACTCTCAATGGTGCATTGATCTCCATGCACATAATCTGTCTCACATTCCGCTGAAGAGGCACAACAATCAGTGGGACAGAACAAGCTAAGTTGCCTTTCCATAGCTGTATTCCCAAGTACCTAACTTATGCTTTAGTTGTTGCCTTTAAATGTCTGAAAATGTATTCAGTGCTAATCACATATCATTTAAATAAGAAAAATGAAGTGGTAGTAGTGATAGGAGTTATGAGTCTAGCTGTACTCTTAAATTTATCCTCCAGTGACCTTGACTCCAGAGAGCTCTTGAGACTCTCTATTTTAGACTGTGCTGTATCCATAAAACAAAAGCCAGACAATGTAAATAAAACCTTCTGCGAAAAAGTGAGTGGTGAATTTTCTGATACAAACAAGTAGCAGAAAACCATTGTAGGAATACAAATGGTAGTTTTAACATTGATATTACTCAAATTTTTCCAGTTTCAAGTGCTGTGCTATATAAGTTCAGTTAGATAAATAGAACACATTTCTGCAAACATAAGGATGTTGTAATAACTAGCAAAATAAATAAATAACCACGGCCAGCCAGGGAATGCAAATACTGCTTAATGTGGTAGTGTATTAAATTTTCCAGCTACTACTCTTAGACTCTTCCCTAAGGTGCCACGTGTTTCCCACCTGAAGAAGGAATTTCCAAATATGATTTGCTGACATATTAGACAACATCTGTGCTCCCTGGCTTGGATTAGAGATAGTGAATCAAAAAGAGTTGGATCTGCCTTACTAACACTAAGTTGACACAAGGTTATAGAACTTTGGCTTGTTGGCTTTTTTCATCTGTTTGTCTTGGATGTTATGAGCATTAGTTGGCTTTTTCATTTTGGGAATGCCATTCTTCTGGGCAGAGAGTATGAAATGAGTTTGGCTATGTCTGTAATCTGCAGAGGAAAAGCTCTGCGTTTCACACATTCAGCTGAAAGAGAAGTACAGGGATGCTTCATAATTGGGAAAAGGTGGCAGCTTGTCAGAACCAATTACTTCATGTAAGTTTAGGTTTGGTATAGGGGCAAGAACACAAATGTTTATGAGATCCTGACAAAGTAAGTCCCTCTGGATCATTTTCTTTTCAGCAGAGGTTATACATTAAGAAGGAACCACAGTGTTGATCCACCTCTGCTGCCATCAGTTGGTGTAGTCTTGGCATAGCAGCTGCCTGTAAGGGGTTAGAAATGCAGAGGCTAGGGTCCTGGTGCAGGAAAACTGGGCTTGTGATAGTAACTAATATTGCAAAAATACTGAGGGCATATACTTGCTTTGAAGTAGTGCTATACTGTTGAATCCTACTCTATTCTTGACTAAACGAACCCAAATTGATGTGTATATTTATTTCAAGAATTCCATGAAACATGCTAAATATGTGGCTGTGTATCCTTGGTTCTGTCAAAGTGTTGGTTGCTTGAACTTTCATACATGAATGGGAGTACATGGGGAAAAATTACAGTAGTTCTTCCATTTGTATTAATTTTAGTGTAACTATCTGTAGAATTTTTCAGGGTATTAAAGAGGAGGAGTGTTATTTTTGCTATTAAAAAATTAATTTCTGGCTGACATTGAAATCTTCTCTTCAGTCACTTGGAATATCTCCCAGAAACAGTAAATAAAATTTATAGTCATCATAAGTAATGTAGTGATATTCACTTGAATAGGCTATTTTTTCTTATGTCCTTAATTTTTTTATATTTTTGTGTGTACCTCAGTAAAATACTTTCTGTGATCAAGACATTGGGAAATGACAAGCAGTAGCTTTACCTTGGATGATACCATATACAGTGAGGCTGAACATGTGAAAGGCCTCCTGTTCGAAAGTGGGCAGAAAGATCTGTGAACATTAAGCATGGCTTTGGCTGTGAGACCGGCGTTACAGGCAGGGCTTTGGGTTCTTTGATAATGAATGGTTCTATAAGACATCAAATTGTACCTGTCCACATGGGAGAGGTTTATCACAGAAGGGAAAAAGGGTTCTGGGGCAAGAATTGGCAGGGCTCATTCAGAGTGACTTAAACTACATTAGAAGTGGTGTGGGATAGTTGATGTGTGCTCATCAGTGGGACAGAGCTCTGGTCCTAATGAAAACCAGGGGGCCTCTGGCTATCCTAGGGTGAAATTGGAGCTCTTAGCTCACTCCCTAAAGTGTCTGTACACAAATGCACACAGCATGGGGAATAAGCAGGAGGACTTAGAAATCTGTGTCCAGTCAGGTGATTATGATATGGTGGCAATTACAGAGACCTGGTGGGACAGCTCGCATGACTGGAATGTGCTCATGGATGGCTGTGTCCTTCTCAGGAAAGACAGGCCAGCAAGGTGAGGTGATGGTGTTGCTCTTTATGTGAGAGAGGAACTGGAATGTCTGGAGTTCTGTCCAGGGGAGGATGAAGAGACAGTTGAGAGTTTATGGGTGCAGATCAACAGACAGGCTGGCAGGGGATGACACTATTGTGGGTATTTATTACAGGCCACTAGATTCCCCAGTCCAGGAGGGTTCTCCAGTGCATTGGTGACAATTTCCTGATGCAAATTGTGGGGGAGCCCACGAGGAGAGTAGCACTGCTGGATCTTGTACTTACCAACAAGGAGGGTCTGGTTGAAGCAGTGAAGGTTGAGGGCTGCCTTGGCTGCAGCGACCATGAAATGGTGGAGTTCAGGGTCTTGTGTGGTAGGAACAGAATACCTAGCAGAATCACAAGCCTGGACTTCAGGAGGGCCAACTTAGGCTGTTTCAGGCAATTGCTGGGGAAATCCCATGGGACAGGGTACTGGCAGGTAAGGGGCCCAAGAGAGCTGGTCATCATTCAAAGACCACTTCTTAGAAGCACAGCACAAGTGCATCCCAACAGGAAAGAAGTCAGGGAAGGAAGCCAGAAGATGTGTGTGGTTCAGTGGGGAGCTACTGCACAAACTGAAGAGGAAGAAGAAAGTCTCTAGGTCATGGAAGGAGGGGGTGGCCACTTGGGGTGATTGTAAGGCTCTGATGAGAGAATGTAGGGATGCAACTAGGAAAGCCAAGGCCTCCTTGTAATTAAACCTTGCAAGAGAGGTCAAGGGTAACAAAAAAGGCTTCTTTAAATACACTTCAGGTAAAAATAAACCCTGCTGAATGAGGTGGGTGCTCTGAAGACAGAAGATACAGAGAAAGCAGACATGCTGAACACATTCCTTGCCTCTGTCTATACTTCTGGGAGCTGTCCTGATATCAAAGCCCAGACTGCTGAGGCTCCAGAGGCTGTCAAGGCAGAGAATAGTCTGCTTTGATTGATGAAGACTGGGGTAGGGATGCCTTGAGGAAAACTGGTTGGTCATAAATCTGTGGGCCCTGATGGGATGCACCAGTGTGTGCTAAGGGAGATGGCGGAAGTCATTGTTGAGACACTCTCCGTCATCTTTTCTAAGTCATGGGGATCAGGAGAGGTGCCTAG
>VZRI01014337.1:1452-26978 GCA_013397515.1 Upupa epops | reverse complement strand
ACAGGAGGATGGAGCCAGGCTCTTCTCAAGGGCATCTAGTGATAGGACAAGTGGCAATGGGTGCTAGCTGGAGCATGGGACATTGCATATAAATATCAGTAGGAACAACTTCACAGTCAGGATAACAGAGCATTTTTACAGGCTGCCCATGATGGGTTGTGGAGGTACTCTGGAGTTGTTCATAACCCTCCTGGATGTGTTCATGGTTTGCAACTTGGTCTAGGTGATCCCGCTGTGTCAGGGAGATTGGACTAGATGATTTTTGAAGGTCCCTCCTGATCCCTAATGATTCTATGTTCCTATGGTTCTATGAAGACATAATGGAAATGTAAAATGAAGGAGCTAGTTTGCCTTTTTTTTTTTTCCTAACTGATCCCTTTCATAACTAATGGTGCATGGTAGACCTTTGGCATGTGGTTGCAAGAAGAAGCAGGCGAATCTTGTTATCATATGAACATGGTGAGAAATCACAGGAAGAATTATTGGTTTTCTATCCATAGAGGAGTTTAATGGGCAACTTGAATATGATGCTCCAGATCTTCCAACTGGAATCTTCCCAGCCTCTGTGATAGTTCTCCAAAAACCTTTAGAAACCATTTATAACAAAAAACCTTGTGTTTCCTTTTGTCTAATTTTGCTTTTGGGAAATTTCACAGTAATCATAACCCACCCATGTGAACTTGTATTATCCTTTTACTGGATTAGTTAAACACTTCACATTCAGGAAATCCGCATGCAACACAAAGAAAGAGACAACCAAAGACACTCTTACCAGATAAAATAGTCCAAATACTGTCTGGTCATTTGGATTTAATGATTCCCTCTCTGTGCTTCTTTTACAATCTAGAAAACCTCAGTGTGTCAGTTTGATGTGCCCCAAATCTGATGTTTCTTCTTTTGAAATACACCACCAAAATTTTAGACTTACAGGTAAATGCTAACTGATGATTTTGTGAACTGGATACAGGAGAAAGAAGCTGAGAGTATTCCACCAATGAAGCTCTCAAAATACCCATCAATCTGGTGCCCATCTTGATGGGTACATAGCATTAGTGTGACAAAAGCAAATGTCATCTTGGAGTTCACAGCCAAAACATATTTACCTCATAAAAGCTGAAAGCCTAGTAGTCTAACAATTTATTCTTCAACTAAAATCATACTTTAAAAACTGGGTTGAATGTAAAATGCATTAGAGGGAAACATTAGACTAACACACATAAATTAGCACTCAAGATATCACTAGAAGTGTGTCTGTTGTGCCTCTCCAAAGGATTGTATGCACATCAGATAAAAGAAGTGGAAAATTGCCTCCTGGTGGATTAGAAGACAGGAAACAATATCTAATTATAATGTTCAGCTCTCATAAAAATGGAAACTGATTATGTGAGAAGTGAATTTTGCTCTTCCCAGAGTGCTAGTGGTGATTTGGGTCATGTATTTACTGATAGAACGGAAAAAGCACAACGAGCCTTGCACTTACTTATTTAAGAATTTAAAGCAAGGAATAAAGGGACTTTCAGGTAATTAATGTGAGTTCCTTCTACTGTTTTCCTATAGGCTTGTAGGTTTTTTGTTTTCTCCTTTAGAAGATAGGAAGTATAAGGAAAAGCAGAAGCCTTCACATTAGAAATGTTGGGATACTGCCATCTGCCCTTGGAACACAGTCCTGCCCTTGATGATTTCACTACAAGCTAAGCATATGGAAAAAACCAACCAAATAAAAATGCTAATCATTATAAATTCTATGCTATCACAGGCAGATGTAGCTATTGCTGTATTTTTTAAATAAAAATACAATTACAATACTGCCTCCTATTAAATAGACTATTATTGGTAGAAGAATTACAGCCCCTCATCTCCATTATTTTTTACAAACGCATCAGTTGCAAGCAACAGCAAATGTGCATTTCACTCCATGACAGCACCAACAAACTAGGCATGATACACCTCATGCAGTTTTCTCTTGCATGTCACTGTCTCTGGTTTTCTGACTACAAAAGCTAAGAAGCAGAAAAAACAAAGCAGTATGAGTCTTTCACAAAGGCAGTGTTTCAGAGGAGGAAGAAAGGTACAGTAATGCACTAGTTTGCTGTCCCCAATTACTGTGTGCTTCCTTCCCATCTTCTATGGTTTGTCTTGGCTGATGGTAGAGTTTTAAATTCACCTGAGAGTAGAAACCCTTAAAAACTGAGCAAAAGCAGCATGCCCTCTGGCTAGGAGCCCTTTCTTAGACACCTATTAACTGTGTGTCTGGTTTTAAGGCTCTTGAATGAAAAATAATTAAAATCTCAAAAGGCTAATCTGGAACTAATACAAATAATTGTACTAGAGTGTTTAAATAGGATATTTTAAGGCTTTGTATTTTTTTAACTTCTTCATACTTGGCATCATAGACAGAAATATTAAATACTTTTAGCAACAGAGCCTGCTTCACAGCTAAGGAGTGTCTCATTTCTTCTTCGCTTCTTAAATCTTCTTAGCTTCTTTGCTCTTAAAACATCTAGAGTAGCTGATATCTCTTACCACAGAGGACTTGTTTCTTGACCGTAGATGTGTCCTTATTGTGGCTAGAACAAAGTTAGTTTTCTTCATGGTAATTTCCCAGTTACACTCCTGTGTTTTGGATTTCAGATGAGAATAATGTTGATAACATGATGAAGTTGTACATGGTGCAGAGTTGTACATGGTTCACACTAAGCCAAGGACTCTTCATCTTCTCACCCTGCCCTGCTAGCAGAGGCCAGGACATCTGGTTTGAAAATTACCAGATTTTCAACTATTAGTTGTGGTGCTTTTATGCCAAAGAAGCGTATTATTTTCAAGCCAGAGGTAGCTTTCCTAGTAGTGTGTCAGTGTGTGGATTCTACAGGTGATTGGTGGACACAGTCCATAACGGGAAGTAACTTCCGGCTTCTTCATCTCCTTCTCTTCTCTTTGTTGTCTTTGCCACCTCGGCCTTTCTCCTGCTTCTGCTGTGACACGTCTTGAGAGATGAGGAACTCCTCTAAGAGAGAGCTCCCCCTAAAGGGTGGAAGCCAAAAGAAATCTCAGCCTGGCTGCAGCTCTTCTGTGGGAGTAGCTAACAGAAGCTAGAAATATGCCTGAGATGTCACAGAGTGGTGATGTCTGTATGAGGATCGGGAAAAGGAACTTTTCCTCAAGCATCAAATTATATTTTGTGGTGTATTCTCTTCTGAAAAGTGGGGTGCAAGTCTGTGTGTGGTGACTTGTGTGTGGTTTTGAGTGTTGGCGTACACTCTCTTACTCCAGACCTCTCATCTAAGGCCAAAGCCGGATGTGTTATCCGTCTCCCATTTCTCTCAAAGTACGTGTGAAGGCATTGTGATACAGTTTCTATCTTTTTAATTCTTTTACTTATTTAGGATTTTTTTCCTTTTCTTCTTGGTGATGAGTTCAATAAACTGCTTTCGTCTTAGCAAAGTTGCTTCCACTGTTGAACCCTTGGTGAGATCTGGTTGTCCTACTAAAATTTCAGCACGATTTACCAATTTAGACCCTCTCCCTAAACAATTACAACCACAGTGGTATTCCAGACCATATGATGTCATGCCCAGTATATAAACTGTGGGAGGTTGATTAGCAGTGACTAGTAGATCAGGGACAGTCTAGACATCATGCATTGCTTATGCTCTCTTGGGTTTTATTTATCTTTTTTATATATTTTTGTGGCTTTTATTAATATTAATAGTAATATTTTACTTTATTAAACTGTTCTTATGAGTTTTAGGTTTTTCAATTCTCTTTCAAAATCTCACTCTGGGGGAGGATCAAGCATGCAACAGTTGCTGGTTGAGATTATATCATGACAAGATGACAAAAGCTTTTGGTTCCCATAATTTTTTATATTTTTATATTTTCCAGCCAGTCCCACCCACCCCAAAACAATCACCAAAAACCCCAAACCAACTTTTTTTTTTTTTTTTTTTTTCCTGTGTTAATTCCCTCTGGTGCCAGGAGTTTCAATAGAAGGTCTATTTGACAATTCTGTTTCTAAATTTGATTCAGTCCTATAATTGATGAAGTATGTGTCTGAGAGAGATCTCTGCTGACCTGGAAGTGTTTAAGCTCTTTATTGTAGTCCATCATGAGCTTCAAGTCCTGCAAGACCAAGAGCATTTTGGAGATATGTATGTTACTTTTCCAGCATGTAATTAACTTCTACACACAAAGCTATACATACATACGTACTATATTTTACATCTGCTACAGTATTTCCATCCGAGCATTTAGTTGCTGCTCTTGACATTCAAACATTTGAAATCTTACGTAAATTGCACCTTTTGAATCTTAAACTTGAAATATGAGCCAATCATACTGAAATTATCAAGGTAACTAATAGGCTGTACTCAGTGAGTACAGTAACAGTAGAGTGTCAACCAGTCAGGAAATTTGTCTTGTATGAATAATGGACCTGAATTCTCACTCAAATCAATATAAATGAAGAGTGACTTCAATTAAGAAAGAAGAAAGACATCTGTGAAAATTTTCATGAGACTAAGATTTGCTTTACACACTTTTACAACAATCAAGTGTTTGAAATGGCTGGCTTTGACTATACATATTATCAGGATTTGAAATTATCAGAATGAGTGAAAATCACTGGTTTTGCTATGTATAGGATGTTTTCAATTGTGCACTTACTGTTTCTCCTTATAAAAAAACAAAAAAAATAACATGAACATCAAAACAGTTACTACAAAATGTAGCTGCTTCTTATATTTGTTTATATAAAACCATACTGAGCGAACCAGATAAGAATAACAAACATTGGTAATAAACCATATATGAATTAAATTTTCTAAGTCTGTGCTTTCATCTTTGAAGCCATTTTTTCAACAATTAACTACCCAAATTTATGTGATTAGCAGTATCTGTGCTGGAAAATAGACTGAACACAAATGGATAAATACCTATTTCCTCAGTTTTATTAGCAATGATCCTTAAAATTGGGATGTAATACCTAGATGAGCATATAATAAATCTAGGATGCTTAGTGATATTTGCATATAAAATTCTACATTGCCAGATGGTGGTCACAGTGAATCCATGAACAAAGACAGTTTTCCTTCATCTCTAGGTATAAAACAGCCCCCAAAAAACAGAATTAATGTGCTCTGAAGGGAAGACTGGTTCTTTGTCCATCAGTTTGCCCAGTTGTTCTATTTTTGTTTCTTATGCTTCACCAAGATTGGCTCTTCTTTTACTCAATAGTAATTGATTTGGCTGATATGGCTTATGATGGCTCATGGCAGTAGTTATTTTAATACCATGTTTTGAGTAGGGCTAAGGGAAGCCTGACAATTCAAATACATACAGATATATACAGTTATCACTTAGGTTAGGCTGACATAATTTTCCTTCTTCTGTTTGCTGTGTGGTTGGTTCCTCTAATAACCAATTCATGGCAACTCAGGAAAATTAATTACTTCCTGGAAGGCAGAGTGTTCAGAGACCTGTGTGATGATGCTGAAACAGACTTATTTCAATAGATGTGATTGTCAGATGGAAAAAAAACCCCACTTATACTAATTTGTGTTTTTCATCATTAAGCTCTTCAATGGCTTTATCAGTACTGCAACAGAAAGCAAAAACAACAACAACAGCGACAACAACAGTGATCTCTATACTTTCGTATGCTGAACATAAAGGTGCTTATTTTGTGTGATAAGGATAAGTAGGTTTTGTTTCTGACAGTTTACAATCCAGCACTGTATAGGTAGCATAATAAGTTTTCCTCATTTCACTTGTCTGGTTTCATACAACAGGTCAGACCGAAACCTATACTGGTACTTGGGGTTACTCTTGCCCAGATGCAAGACTCTACACTTACCCTTGCTGAATTTCATTAAATACCTCCCTGCCCAGCTCTCTAGCCTGTCTAGGTCCTGCTGAATGACTGCATAGTCTGCTGGGGTGTCAGCCACTCATCCCAGGTTTGTGTCATCAACAAACTTGCTGACAGTGCACACTAATCCCTCATTCAAATCGTTGATAAATGTATTGAACAACAATGTCCCAGTACCAACCCTTGGGGGCCTCCATTAGATACAGGTCTCCAATTAGACTCTGTCCTGTTGACCACTACTCTCTGGTTTCTATCCTTCAGCTAGCTCACAATCCACCTCACTACTCGATTTTCCAGACATCAGTGCCCCATTTTGATTGTGAGGAATATGTGGTAGAATGCTTTACTGAAATCAAGAGAGACCACATTGACTGGTTTGCTCTCATCTATCTGTTTGCTTATGTCTTCATCAGATTAGTCATCCATTACTTCCCTTCAGTGAAACCATGTTGACTGCCTCTAATGACCCTCTTTTCCTTGATCTGCCTAGAGAAGGCACTGAGGACAAGTTGTTCCATCAGCTTTTCGGGGATGTGGTTGAGGCCAACAGGTGTATAGTTACCCAGGTCCTCCTTCTTGCACTTTTTGAAGACTGGAGTGACATTTGCTATCTCCCAGTTCCCAGGCACCTCTGCTCATCTGAATCACATCTCTAATGTTTATTCCTGGATGGTAAAAGGAAAGGAGAACAACTACTAAGAAGACTTTTTTTCAGTCCACTGCTTACAGAGAAGAATATATATATGTATATGATTGCTCATTATTAGATTAGTAAGCTGATTCCTTGTTACTTTAAAAAGACAAAAAAATTAGCTGCACCAAGTAGGCCAAGTAGCAAATCCTCAAGTATTTTAATTTAGTACAACTTTGACAGAATTACCTTGATTTACCACAGCTGAGGCATGAGTCTCAGTGTTTCTCCTTGTTATTTGTCTCTCTATTACATACCTCTGCTAGGCTAGAAAGTTCCTGGTTTTCTTTAATACATTTCTTTCAAGAGTTACACAGAAGTAATGAATGAAACCCATGAAGATTCTTTCTAATCTAGTTGGCCTGCTTTATCCAACTTCTTTCCCTTCTCAATATCCCTCCAAAGATTTAACATATGAAGAGCCCATTTCAGCTTATCACTACTTGAAGACAAACAATTGACACAATTTCTTTCAAATTTAATGGTTAAAACACCTTTGAATGACCATTAATTGTGGAGTACATGTGTGTTGATGGCATTTTTATTACTTTGTCAGAAAGAAAATAATTCCCTCAGCTTCTTAATGACTTTGCAATACTTTCTGAAATTAGCAACTAGTATATAATGTAGGAAAGTGAAGGAAAAATGCAAATGCAAAGCTTATTTTGATACCAGATCATTGAGTGTTCCTATCAGAAGTGACTAAAGCTTTGTGTTATGCTCAATCTGCTATTACTGTGTTGTTTTTCCCAACCTCCTCCCCTGTAGGGAAGCTCATAGATGTCTGGCTTAGATTTGGAGCTGTGTAAACAGCAAGACACAGCTCCCAGGAAGCCCTGTTGCATGAGAAATACTTGTCACAACATAATAAAGGTGTTTTTTACATTATTTCTACCATGAACTAACTTGCTTCTGGATCATTTCTACACAAATCCTCCAAATTCTGGATATAGATAATAGACATATTTTTACAAATTTGATAAATAGCTAATAGAGGGCTAGAGATACAACCACTAAAGTAATCCAGGACAGAGATGGCAGATTGTAGCTCTTTGCCCTTGTATTCTTTAAATATCCTCTGATGCAAAGTATTTTCACTTTTTTCCTTATTCTCTCAGCTTTTGACATGCAGGATGGAGTGGTTTACAAGCAAACTCCAAGCTTCTGTGTACTGTTGGAGGGGGTCAGTTGATGCAAATGCCAGAACAGTAGAAAAAATCTCTACTCTGTGCAGTACAGAGTACATAGCAAATATGTCAGGCAAGTGTAAAGTCCAGTGAGTAGTCCCCTACTTTCCCAAGCACTATAGAGTAGAAATGAATACAAGGAAGATTTCTATCAAGTCAGAATAGAAACCCTACTCATCCACACTGACTAGGTGCACATTTTGACTGCACTGGAAGAGCAACCCATATAAACTAACAAATTATCAGTCATTCTGCACTAACAAGGTAATGTAGGCTGTGCAATGCATCCACTTAGGTCTTTCCAGGGCACTAGAAAATTTGCAATGATTTTTTTTTATTATATTTATATATTGTTTTAAAGAAAGACACAGGGTTTTCAGTCTCCATCATCACACATGGAAACTATATTCCAAACAAAGGTTATTATCTGTACTAAATCTTGCAGTATGGTTTGGTTCTGTGATGATGCCCATCAGGGACTGGTCAAGATTGTATTTTCAAACGCTCATACCAGTTTTGCATTTATGGAGATTTCTCAATGCAAACCAGCATCCCAACACTGACAAGTCAGTTATGTAGCCAGGATGTTCTAAAGGTTGCAGACTTCTCTGTTGTGCAACTCCCCACGAGCACCATCCAAACAAGTATTATTATCATTTTTATTCAGAGTCACAGCATCAATTTCCGAACAAAACATATGCCATTATAGGTTAGTACAATCTTGGCACAACTATGTCAGTGTTATTTTTTGCCTGATAATAAGGGCCAAGGACAGCTGTTGCACAATCCTGATCTTGCTCATATTGGTTCAGGACACACATCTTCCGGAATGTGAGATGGAAAAAGCTTTTGCTACCTACAAGAAAAGAATAAAAAAAAAAAGAATAAAAAAGCCCATACTATTATATATTTTGGAGGGATTTTGCAGGACCAGTGTAACAAATATTTATATTTCAATTTAACAGTTTTCTGAAAATACATAATTAGTAAAATTTCCTAATAAGAGTTACAACAGACTCTCATTCTGCAGCCAGAAAGAATTAGGAGACTGTTCACCATATATGGCCTGCAAAAGGAATGTGAATCTGTTTTAAAGGGGAAATTGTGGTAAACAAAGCTGAGATGATTTGTCTGACAATGATATTTTTCTTTAATGTTGGTGGGGATTTGTGATTTTTAATTTTTTTTTTTTAATGAATACAAGTCAGTTTTGAGGAGAGGGCTTTGGAGTTGTTGTAGCTTGAAGACTGTTTTTTTTTCCCTAGAGAGGAGTTAAGACAATTAAATACCACTTCATCAAATCCTGTTATTCAATGATTAATTATGCCCCCAAACAAAGCATTTGCTCTGAAACATATGCAGATCAAGACTGCATAAAATATTTTTCTAACCCATTTTAAATACACATTGCATGGAAATAATCCCAGAACTAATAGAATTAAATCAATAGATGGCAGGATAAGAATGTCAGTAATGCTGAAAACCTGACAGCATTAAGATTATTATCTAAAATATGCATCTTATTGATGTCAACAAGCTTTACTGAAAATCTAGTTCTAAACTTTCAGAGGCTTGTTTTGATCTACAGTAATTAGCATTCATAGAATCATAGAATCATTAAGAATCAGAAGGGACCTGTAAAGATCACCCAGTCCAATCCCCTCGCCATAGCAGGATCACCCAGACCAAGTCCAGGTGGGTTTCAAATGTCTCCAGAGAAGGAGACTTCACAAAACTCCTGGGCAGCACCCTGCAGTGCTCAGTCACCCTCCCTGGGAAAAGGTTATAGAATTAGTCAGGGTTAGAAGGGACCACAGGGTCATCCAGTTCCAATTACACTGCCATGGGCAGGGATACCCCTCTCCCCACTCTCATGGTGAAGAATTTCCTCCTCACATCAAGTTTAAATCTACCCATCTCCAGCTTTGCTCCATCCCCCTAGTCCTGTCGCTACTTGAGATCCTAAAAAGCCCCTCCTCAGCTTTTTTGTAGGCCCCCTTCAGATAGTGAAAGGACACAATAAGGTCACTTCAGAGCTGCCACTTCTCTAGACTCAGTTTGGCCTGATAGAAGAGGTGCTCCAGCCCTCTGATCATCTTAGTGGCCCTTCTCTGGACTCGCTCCAGTATGTCCACATCCTTCTTGTAATAACTCCAGAACTGGACTCAGTACTCCAGGTGGACTCCCACCAGAGCAGAGTAGACAGGGATAATCTCCTCCCTTGACCTGCTGGCTACACTTTTCCTCATGCAGCCCAGGATGTGGTTTGCCTTCTGGGCTGCAAGTGCACAATGCTGGCTCATGCTGAGCTTTTTGTCCACAAGCACCCCCAAGTCTCTGTCCTCAGGGCTACTGTCCAGCCAGTCATTGCCCATCCTGTATCTATGCTTAGTATTGCCTCAATCCAGATGCAGGATCTTACATTTTGTCTTGTTAAACCCCATGAAGTTGGCTTGTGCCCACCTCTCCAACCTGTCCAGGTCCCTCCGGATGGCATCCCTACCCTCTGGCATGTCTCCTGCATCACACAGCTTGGTGTCATCAGCAAACTTGCTGAGGGTACACTTAATGCCTCTGTCCATGTCACTGACAAAGATGTTGTGAACAAGACTGGTCCCAGGACTGATCCCTGAGGGACTCTGCTTGTCACTGGCCTCCACTTGGACAGGGACCCTTTGACAGCCACTCTTTGGGTGAGGCCATCAAGCTAGTTCTTTACCCACCTAGTGGTCCACCCATCAAACCCCTGTTCCACCAGCTTGGAGACCAGAATGTGGTGCAGGACAGTGTCAAAGGCTTTGATCAGGTCCAGGTAAATCTCCCTTCATCCATTAATGTTGTGACCCATTCATAGAAGGCCACTAGGTTTGTCAGGCAGGCTTTGCCCTTGGTGAAGCCATTCTGATTGCACCCAATCACGTCTTCACTATTCTCCTGTCTCAGTGGTGCCTGCAGGACGATCTGCTCCATGATCTTACCAGGCACAGAGGTAAGACTGAGTGGCCTGCAGTTCCCTGGCTCCTCCTTCCTACCCCTTTTGAAAATAGGAGTTATGTTTCCCCTTTTCCAGTCAGTGTGGAATTCACCAGACTGCCATGACTTTTGGAATATAATAGAGATGGATTTAGAAGGGGTTTAGCGTTAATACATCAGAATCCATTATGTACAAATATGAATGTTATAAAAGCAGTAAAATTATTCATATAAAAGGAAATAATATTTTAGTTGGGAAGAGTGGTTTTACTGTTTATCTACATTTGGCTTTATATTATTTTTATGCTATTTACACATAGTTTTAATAAAATTTTACAGCACACCATTTAACCAAATGCCAGGGCTGTGGGGTTTTATTACAGTCCTATGGATTTACACTGTGGCTCTTAGGAGTATGATGCCAGGATTTGTTATATCCAGCTGATCCATTAGACAAGGATGATATGCAGACCTGATAACATGACTTTGGCAAAAAGAATAATTATTCATTTATTCATTTATTTATGCCTTGATTCACAATGCTGCTCTAGGGTCCCAATGTTTTTAGCACTTATTTTCATTCTAGTCACCAATTTTTGGTTTTGTTATGAAACAATTTAAACATTTCACCTTTTGATACCTAAGTAAAAACTCCTGTCATTCACAGTTTTCCCAGAAAAATACTGATTAGGGAATAATACCCAAATTTCCCTGGAAGTATTAAAAACAATTAAAATTTTAACACCTCTAGTGATTAAAGTTCTGAAAGCAAACGTTAAGTGGTTGAACCAGATCTAGTATTTCATCTGCTATCTAAACAGCATTTTAACTGTATTCTACAGTCTGTCATCCTTTTACATTTTATAGAGTACTTTTACATTTTATAGAGTACTAATTCTGTTTTTTAAAATATATTACTTCACAACCTCCATATATTTGGTCTCTACTATAGTATTTACTGCTTGTTGAAAATAAAATACAAGTAAAATCAGCAAAGATGAAATAAACACATAATATTTGACATTTCTCAAAGTGATTTGAGATGAGCACCTCTGACTGTAGGCATTGTGAATCAGTGCATTATTAGGACCTCATTTTGAAGAGCTTTGCTCTGTAATTTCTATCTCTCAGTAAAACAAATTGTGTTTATATATGCCAAAGCAATTACCCCATCAAACGAAGGTTTTTTTCATATAGCTTAAGTGTAAGTAATAGTGGTAGGCTTTTCATATTTTTATAGAGTGAGAATAATTTATTTTAATAGCTCTTCACCAGGAAAGAAACACTTCATGCTGCCATTTCCAACATCCTAAAAGTTGTATTTTCACAGTCATCTGAAGAATTCAAAAGCTGGAGCACAATTCTCTGTTGATTACATTTTATAAGCTGTTATGAATTTTTTTATAGTATGGAATTGCTTGCTATTAAATACTCCAGACGTTTAAAGTTATTTCTATAAAGCTATTTTTAATTTATACATACACACAAACAAAAATAGCTGCATTAAAGGACACAGCAAAGTCACCCAATTGAAAGTTAACACATGCCAGAATTAGAGAGGCCTAACAAATCTTGCCTCATTTATTTTGATGTGCAATTTCTCTATGGCAAGTAATGTCACAAACACAGGGTATCATTGTGGAGTTAGAGATTAGATCAGAAATGCTGGGGAAAGAGTTAGGGGTCAGTGGGCAACCATAAATCTAATAATTTATAGCTTTTGAGGGCACAATTACAAACCTGTTTGCTCACAATTTACAATACTGTGGGGTTCTTTTAAGTGAGAAATTAACAACCAACCTGCTATCACAGTTATATTTCTTTATCTATTACTTTCAGTTTAACTGTCCCCTCTGCCACTGGAGGATCTCACAGCTGTCACACTCATTGGGTAGTGTGAACTTTGCAGGAAGCATAGGGATGGGATGAAAGACCAGTAGATCCTCCTCAAACTGGAATTGCTGCTTGGTTCTGTGCCATGTGCTTTATATAGTGTGTGGTGTTACTGCTGCTACTTTGGGTAAATTTTTAGGTTTTCAGAGTGTTTCATATTCATATATTAATTAGGCTAGATACCAAAATTTTCTTGGGAAATACAAGAATGTGGAAGAGTAAAAACAACTTGTAATAGCTTATAACCCAGTTCAACTGGAGTACACAGGAGAAAGAATTCACTTTTCTGTAAACACAAGGGCTTCCAGTTAAATGTCAAAAACTTTGTGAAATTCAAAGACATTCAACGTAGTTTCTAAAACATTTAAGAGTCTACTGGAAAAGGTCTGGGTAACTTCTGTCAGCTGGAAGTTTTCTGTAGGTATTAACTTCACTCCAAAAATCCATAAATAAGATTCCACATTCCACACCAACTATTCTATCGTCTTGCAAAAGAACAAAAAAAGCATAGACTGTGAAAATCAACTTCATGAGAGCCATCTCCAAATTAATTCCCCCACATGCAAACCATGTCACAACCTGGCACAGCAGTCACATTCTGATTACCAAGTTCCATGACTGCAACTAGATAAAAAACAACATGAAGAAAACCTCCATTCATCTGCACATAGTTTAATCCTTAATAAAGAGTCTGATCTACACAAAGAAGAACATAGTGCAGCCTTGAAAAAAGAGAAATCACATCATTTATTCTATGATCAGGAACATAAATAAGATTTAAGATGCCCCCCAAAAGCTCATCTGCCTTCATTTACCTTTTTCTTTTTTTCTTGCTTCTGCTGTTCTAATTTATAACATCCTGAAGAATATAAAAGCCCAGAAGAACTCAGTACACTGTCACTGTGCTTGGAAAGGTGACATACTGCACATATATTTTTCATATGTTTTTGAAAAGATCTGTGCAATGAGGTTTTTTTGCATGAATTACTGTATGTGTTTTGGCAGAGCAACACCCATCCCTTTATCCTCGGTAACTACACAAGGACATTGTGTCTTCAGTTCTTGTTTCCCACAGAAAGAGACTCTTTCAGAAAACATCCCCTTGCTCTGAGCAGCTCTAAATTATTCTTGTAACTGTCAGCAAGATCTTGAGAAGAAGCAGTGTGAATGTGCTGCTCTGTAATGCTTTGGGATGCAAAGCAAAAAGCAAGCACAGATTTTAGGATATGATTCAAATCACTAGCAGAGTTATAAAACATTATAGTCCATGGGTACAGATGACCTTATCTGAGAATTACCCTTGTCCCTAGATTGCCTTGGTGTGTTAATATTAAAAAGAAAGGACCTTCCTTAAATACGTGTTATTCTTCAAAATCAGCCTAGAAGTCTGTACTGGCAGTTTTTTCTGAATATGAAAATCCAGTTTCATTGATGGCAAATACTCTCTCCAGGATCAGACAGTTTTGGATCAGACAGCAAATAAATCCTGAAAGCAAAAGGACAGCCAATGACTTACTGCTAATATAGATCCTATCTTTCACAATGCAGAGGATGGTTTAAGGGTATAGAACATCAGTCTGAATGCTCCTATAGCCTGAGCATTCCACTAGCTTCAGTCTGTGCTCCTGAGGTCTAAATCAAACTCATGCCTTTCTAAAATCATGTTTGCACTCCCAAGTCCTGTTCATTCCACTAGAGTCTTGTTTCTGGGCAAGTGTAGAGTCTTGCATCTGGGCAAGAGTAACCCCAGGCACCAGTATAGGGTGGGACTGACCTGCTGGAGATTAGCATAGGAGAAAGGGACCTGGAAATCCTGGTGGACAGCAGGATGACCAAGAGCCAGCAATGTGTCCCTGTGGCCAAGAAGGCCTATGTCATTCTGGGGTGGATTAGAAGGAGGGTGGTTACTATATCGAGAGAGATTCTCCTCTCCATCTACTCTGCCCTGGTTAGATAACATATGGAATATCCTGCCCAGTTCTGAGTCCCTAGGTTCAAGAAAGACACAGACCTGCTTGAGACAGTCCAGTGTAGAGCCACGAAGATGATGAAAGATGATTAAGAACGTTCTTAATGATGAAAGGCTGAGGGAGCTGGGTCTCTTGAGCTTGGAGAAGAGGAGGCTGAGGGGTGACCTCATTAGTGTTTAACAATGTGGAAAGATCAGGTGTCAGGAGGAAAGAGCCAGGCTCTTCTCAGTGTGATCCAATGATAGGACAAGGGGCAATGGGTGTCAGCTGGAACATAGGAGGTTCCACATAAATATGAGAAGAAACTTCAGTGAAGGTGACAGAATACTGGAACAGGCTGCCCAGGAGGGTTGTGGAGTCCCCTTCTATGGAGACATTTAAAACCCACCTGGACATGTTCCTGTGCAACTTGATCTAGGTGGTCCTGCTGTGGCAGGGGGATTGGACTTTCAAAGTCCCTTCCAATCCCTAACATTCTGTGATGTAGATAGGGGCCACAAAATCCCCAATCTAGGATGCTGACCTGAGATCCATCAGACTCAGTGCTGCAAAATCCTTGTAGACTATTTGCTGTGAGGAAATGTCATTCTTGACATCCTTGACATAACAATTTATTACTACAAGATTAAATGAATTTGAGAATGCTGCACCAGGATCACAGTTCTATTTCTAAAGGTGCCAGATTTTTAACAGGAGCATATCTGAAAATAAAATTGCTATGCGCAAATGCACGGTTGACGTCCAAGGCAGATTATTTTTCCCAGTGCTTGTGTATTTCTTCTCCTATAAGGTAACAACAAAGCATTAATCATGCAAATAGCAATATTTAAGGAGTATGTAGTTAATGCCTGCAAAGCACTTTGGAGATTAAAAAGTGGTCTATAAATCTTAGTGTAGGATATGTATTCCTTAGATTATCTTTGATAAATGCAGAATGGCCAAGAACCATGTTATCTGGAAAGAAAGGTACCTGATACTGCTGATATGAGGTATAAAACACCCTTCCAGACTTCTGAGTTCTCTGACAGCCCTTTCATTCCTTATAACCTGCTCTTCGCACTATAGAAATATTTGTATAGTAATAACTGTATGGTTCGACCCTCAGAATATACTAATTGGGCTAAGACCAGGATTTGTAACATTTGGCCAACTAATTAAAATGCCATCATTGGTGCTGCAGATACTATTGTACTTCATGTAATTATTTAAAGCTTTATTGTCTAATGAGTGTCTGAGGAAAAAAGATGCTAGCATTGATAAATAAGACAGTGTGTCCCTTTTAAAATTCCTTATGGGACACAGTCATGTTTCCTGAACTACATTCTTTTCAATGAAGGGGTTTTTTTGGACAGGTTAGCAACTTATGTAAGATGCAGGTTGCATCTCACAGTGTTGCTGATTGTGAGCTTGAACTGTGGCTACACTGAGAACAGCAGTCTTTGGTATAAACTGGGGTAAACCAGTGCCACCTTTACAGCAAGAAGACCTTGCACACTAGATTAGAAATGTCTGACAGCACACCACTGTGGTCTGGCAAGTGGAAGGCTATTCAGTCACACCTGCCATGAGTAAAAAAGCCTATATTTTATTTTTCCTGGCTTCTAAGTGTTATTGGAAAAAAGTAATAATTTCCAACCATGTTGAAGTTTATTTTAACCTGAGAAATTGGGAAAGATGAGTAGAGTAGGTAGATAAGGTATTTTTATTTTTTTTACAGATTAAAAATAGGGTCTGGAATTTGCTGGGTGATATAATTTCCTTATGGTTTGTGGACTAGTGTAACAGCTACATTCTCTCCAAGTCTTTGTCTGAATACCAATTGGGACAGTGAAGAAAACCTGTCAGGCAGAAAACAGTCCTGCTGAAAGCAATGTGGAAAAGAAACATCCCAAATTCAACAGAGTTTGAATGATTTTCATTTCCTAGTATTTTGGGTGCAGGATGTTGATTTGTGTCTGTTTGGAACAAGGTCCTCAATAATAACAAGTTGATGTCAACTGGTTATAATTAGCTTCAGGCTCTTCTTTGTGCTCAGAACTCAGTGGTTTGGCTGTAAGAAGCAAAACAAATAAAAATGCAGGAGGCTGCTATTTAAACCTATTTACAAAATTTTACAATGTTTTTCTTCATATATTTCTGTGTGATTGAAGATTTTTTCCTAGGTTGTCCTTTGATAGATTTATCCTGGCGATTTTACTGGAAAATTACTTCTCAAGGAAAAAGGATGGGGCTGGTGGAGGTCAGATCCATTCCCTGGAGGCAAGTAAGTGGAGATGTATTACCCTTGCCTGAGTGCCAGCTCATGCCCTTCCAAACAAGTGTCTCCTCATCCAACCTGAGTATGCCTTGTGCCATACGGTAATTTCATCCTTGGCTAGGACAGTTTTGAATAACATCTTTGATTTCTGAAAAGTCAGGGCCATGAGGAAAAGAAGGTCTGTTGTGTAGTTACACTGAAAAAGGGAAGAAAGGAATGCAGTATAGCTGATGACGTATGTGGCACAGACACAGTCAACAATTAGAAAAATCCAAAAACCTGCACTTGCATTTCTACTCAAACTTACAAATAATTTGTCAAGACTTTTAAACAGAAAACTGCAGAAGCATGATCAAAATAGTGTACCCCCTAGTGTTCTCTGAATTCTGTCAGAGTGAAACAGTAACACGCTATGCAATACCTATGTTTTGTAACTTCAGGCTTGATGACACTAGCGTGTTCAGAGCTATATTTTTAAAATGTCTTTGCTATGATTGGGGACCCACCTGCTGGAGAGCAGTGTAGGAGAAAGGGACTTGGGAGTCCTAGTGGACAGCAGGATGACTATGAGCCAGCTATGTGCTCTTGTGGCCAAGAGGGCCAACAGCATCCTGGGGTGCATCAGAAGGGGGGTGGTTGGCAGATCGAGAGAGGTTATTCTCCCCTTCTAATCTGCACTAGTGAGGCTGCATCTGGAGTATTGTGTCCAGTTTGGGCCCCTCAGTTCAAGAAGGACACATTGCTGCTGGTGTCCAGCATAGAGCAACCAAGATGATGAAGGAAGTAGAGAAGCTCCCTTATGAGGAAAGGCTGAGGAAGCTGGGTCTCTTGAGCTTTGAGAAGGCTGAGGGGTGACCTCATGAATGTCTCTAAATATGTGAGGGATGGGAGTCAGGAGGGTGGAGCCAGGCTCTTCTCAAGGTCATCTGGTGATAGGACAAGGGACAATGGGTGCAAGCTGGAACAGAGGAGGTTTCATATATCAGAAGAAACCTCTTCCCAGTGAGGGTAACAGAGCATTGGAACAGGCTGCCCATGGGCCATTGTGGAGTATCCTTCTCTGGAGATGTTCAAGACCCAACTGGATGTGTTCCTGTGTGTGCAACTGGGTGTAGGTGATCCTGCTGTGGCAGGGGGATTGGACTAGATGACCTTTTGAGGTCCCTTCCAATTGCTAATGATTATATGATTTTTACTAGGCGGTATTTCTGATGCAGCACTCAGAAAAGAAGTGAATTTTATAAATGGCATTGTTTTGTTACAAGATGACATTGGTATAAAAGTAAAACTAGGAGAGTTTAGGTGAGGGAGAAGAGGTAAAAAAAATTTTGTTCATTGGGAGATATGTAGCTATAGGACAATGGAGGAAGCATTTGTGGTTCAGTTCAGGCTCAGGGATAGAAATGCACTTTTCTAATCAGAGTGATACAGATGAGAGACATGCTTTGTGTCTTTTATGCCTACTGTCAGAACAGATTTAGATGCATGTATCATGCATATGGCAAGTACCAGAACTGATGCAGAATAATCCATAAAATATGAACCTAATGTTATGAATAATTGAAGCACAAACACACTCAAACACCTGTGCGCAGCTAATAGGATGGGCTCATCTTGGCCTTTAAGAGTGACTGGAAGGTAGAATTGAAACTGTCCCTCCTCCTGTGTACCCTGGGCTTTGTGCTGAGAATGCTGCAAGACACAGATGCTGGGATGCTGGATTTTTGGATCCCTGATTGTGAAGGGAGCAAATTATTTTACTTTTCCTTGCTATATCGGCACAGAGTCCAAGTACCTGTTTTCTTTAGAGAAAAATTACCAGTGTGTTTCCTTGTTACAATATTGAAAAGGCTGAATTTTCAGACTTCTGGTAAGTAAAGGCCAGTTTTGTTTAGAGACTGTGAAGAAAGATTAAATATTTAGCTTGTAATGTACCCTCTAAGTTGCAGTGCCTGCACTGACATGTAATCTGTGACAAACTTTTCCAGATCCCCTGATACATTTGAGTGAATCTCAATGTTTTCCTAACTTGTCGGAGATGAATAACTTCTGGAGTTCCCCTCAGAGAAGACAGATAGACAAGAACTGAGTTAACAGTATCAGAAGAAGGTCATATAAATTATTACTGCTTGTATAGCTTGCATACTAACACACTCAAGTGATGTTACTAGCCTTACCTAATACTTTCATGATCTCAGTGGAGACCTTGGGTGTGTTATGCTTGACACTGATCACAGATGAGAGGCAAACATCACTGACCTAAAATGTTTGTTTTATGTAGTGAGGACATATGCCAGGGTCATTTATTCACATTTATTCTGTTAAACGCAGATATTTCTTCAGTTGATTAGATTTAAGGAAAATGAAAATATTCACAGTACTGACTGCTCTTTTACCTGAAACAGAAATAAAATGATATTGAGGTTGGAAAAGACTTCTGAGATCATCAAGCCCAACCTATGACCTGACATCACTACATCAGCACTAAGTGCCATGCCCAGTCTCTTAACAATTCCATGGATGGTGGCTCCACAGAATGGGATGGACTGGGCAGTCCATTACAATGTCTCACCACCCTTTCCATGAGAAAGTGCTTCCTAACATCTAACCTAAACTTCCCCTGGTGCAGCTTCAGGCCATCCTATCACTAGTTGCCTGGGAGAAGAGCCTGACTCCCACCTGTCTACAATTTCCTGCAGGTAGTTATAGGGAGGGATAAGGTCCCCCCTGAGTCTGCTCTTCCCCAGGCTAAGTAACCCAAGACTTTCCCTTCACCAGCCTCTTTGTTTTCCTCTGGACCCACTCCAGTACCTCAGTATCTTTCTTGAAGTGAGGGGCTCAGAGATGCACATAGTACTCAAGATGAGGCCTCACCAGTGCCAAGTACATGGGGAGAATTACATCCCTAGTCCTGCTGGCCACACTATTCCTGATACAAGCCAGGATGCCATTGGCCTTTAGTGCTACCTGGGCACAATGCTGGCTCACATTTAGCCAGTTGTTGATCAGTACTCCCAAGTCCCTCTCTGCCAGGCCACTCTCCAGCCACTCCTCCCTGACTCTGTTGCTCTGCTGGAAGTTATTGTGGCCCAAATGTAGGACGCTGCACTTGACCTTATTAAACCCCATCCCACTGGCCTCTGCCCATTGACCCAGCCTGTCTAGATCTCTCTGCAGCATCCTCCTTCCCTCCAGCAGATCAGAACCTCCCCCAACTTCGTGTCATCTGCAAAATTACTAAGGTTAGATTTGATCCCCTCATCCAGGTCATCAAAAAAGAATAGAATATAAAATGCTGAGTAGAACTGGGCAGAGCACTGATCTCTGGGGGATACCACTGCTCACTGGACACCAACTGGATGGGGCACCATTCACAACCACTCTCTGTGCCTGGTTATCCAGACAGTTTTCAATCCAGTGTAGGGTGCACCCATCCTAGCCATGGGCTGCCAGCTTTTCCAGGAGGATACTGTGGGACACCATGTTGAAGGGTTTGCTGAAGTCTAGGTAGACCCCAACCACAGCCATCCCCTTATCCACATGGCAGATGTTATGTACTGCATAAACAGCAATACTGTTTGATATGATTGATCTAGTTTGTAATAAGAAAGGTAGTAAAGTACTGCATTTGTAATAGACATTGGTGACAAGCATATCTAGAGTTAAAATTAGGTTAGCTTTACCTGTTGTCTTATTGTGTCAATTAAGACTTATGTAAATTTGCAGAAAATACAGAAATCAGACATTTTGTTAATAATGACATTGATTGTTAATCATGATCTTTGGAGATCTCTTCCAGTCCTTAACATTCTGTGATTCTGGCTTCTTCCCTGATCTTTTAAGTCACTGTGTTTTTTTTAATCACAGACTTTGAAACAACATTACTAGGCAAAAAGATCTGGTCCCTTGCTTAATTATTAGAAGGTGATTAAGGCTTGTGCAGCAAGGATAGTGATAATCTCATAACAGAGATGTTATTTTGTTCATGTCAGCAAGTATGTGGAAAAAAGCTGATAAGAAACAGGATGCGATCTGAATGGGGTACCTCTGGGTAACTACGTTCTGAAAGGTATTTCAGTGAAATGGTTCAAAAGGATTGTCTATTTTTATGGTCCACTAGTCTCCACAAATATCCAAGTGAGTAAATGTGTTTTTTCAAAGCAAACCCACCATATCCAACACAGATTTCTGTTTTGTAGAAATAGGTGAGTTAGTGACAATAATTTCTTGTACAGAATCTATAGCTTTAGGAAGTTTTAAGTTAGACTATAAAATACCACTTGGATAAAGCAATATCACTCTCCAAACTGAAATGAAACAAACTGCATTAATATGACTCTGCTAGTTTAGCACCTGTCACGGTTTTCCTGAAAAAAAAAAAAAAACAAAACAAAAAATCCCAACACCCTGAATTCTAAAACATGACATGAAATCAATGGTATAAATGTCAAGACATTGGACTGGAATTTTACAAGGTGTTTAAGAGCATTAGCAGTTCAACTCCAATTGAAAACCTACCCTTTATATTACAGAAAAAATGGCTGCCCTGACAATAAGAGATATACCTCGCAGAGAAACTTTTTCACTGAGGTCAGCCTTGGTGTGGAGTTGCACGGAGGGGAATATGCACCTCCTCAAAGTGACCAAAGATATTTCATGTAAAGACTTCTCTAGAGAGTGCTGGATGTATGCAGGGATATTACCCTCCCTGTAAATCTGTGTGTAGCTACAGCCAAAGTCTACCCTTCAAGCTGTTAGGTAGAAATATATGTAGCTAAAAAGATGTAAGATACCCTTTTAAATCATTCTGGTAAGTAGACAGCATAAATACAAAAATATCATACTATTAAGACCAGCTTTTCTTCTTCAGGTGACACATGCCAATGCTCCTTTAAAGTAGTTAAGCAGGAAGAGCACATGCGTTTATACAGTCAGTCAGTATTTATCAGGCAGAAACTTTTTAGCTGGGATAGCACCTACCATCATTTCTGTAGGATTCAAAAAGTTACCTGATCAAAACTTCAATATCCTCTTTCCCCAAAAATATATTTGTTTGCATAAAACGAATTGTATTAATAAATACATATATAAATTATTTTTCCTCTTGAAATTAGTCATAAAATTATGATTGCTTTGTTTTTTACCACAGGATAATATAGCTGAAGTGCTCCTATCACAGGTTAACAAGTTTACCAACTCTGGGTGCATCTCCCATGCTTCATTGCATTCGCTGGTTCATGATGTGGGAGCAAGCAGGGTCACAGAGAATGCTGTTCTAGCTTTAACTCATCACCAGGTAGCTGGGGATGTGAATTTCAGAAATGAGCTGATAAAATTGTAAGTGCATATACCAACTTGCAATAGAGCCTTATTCAAATATTCACAAATTTAAGTAACATTAAAATAAAAACTGATCAACACTTTATTTAAATTAGACCTAATTCTCAAGCAATGATGTTTGAATCATAGAACGTATTGGGTTGGAAAGGACCTCCAAAGGTCATCTAAGTCCAACCCACCAACACCAAGCAAGGCCATCACTCACCAGACCAGACTGCCCAGAGCCCCGTCCAGTCTGACCTTGAATGGCTCCACGGATGGGACCTCCACCACCTATCTGGGCAGCCTAATTCAGGGATCCACCCCCTTCAGATTAAAGGACTTTTTTCCTCTGGTCCAGCTTCAATCTGCCCTGGGGTTATCAATACCTTTTGGTGCTCACAGATACCTTTTCAAGATGGCCTGAAGCTTTCTCTTGCCGAACAAACAAAGCATGTGAGATTACAAAATTCCTTTTGCAGGAAATAATCCTGAGATTTGGGGTACCAGTAGTGATCTCCTCAAATAAGGGACCCAGTTTTATCTCAAAGACAATACATCCTCCGCAAAAACAAAGTAATCTGAGTACAAAACAAGTTGCAAAGGATATAAAAAAAGGAGAGACTTGATGCGGGGGATTGAAATAAAAAGTTTAGAAAATGTAGCAGATAAAGTAAGCCTTAGCATTAGTTAATTAGTAGTTAAGGTAAAGGATGATAATATTGTGAGGAAATTAGGCAATTTGTAACATCAAAGACATTAGACATTTTGAAAAATAGATTAACAGGAACTGCATTGTGATGATGATCAGCCTTGCATTTAAGAAACACTTTGTGATTACTGGTTCATAACAGCCCAACCTTCTTGACCGAGTACGGACAAAAGTACTGAGGAAAACTGCTGCCTTCCTTCCAGGGACCCAGCCCACAACCACCAGGTGTTAATGCACAAGTGCAAGAAGGAGACCTACGTTAATGAGTTCCTAGAACTGATTTTACTTAATATATATGTATGATTATGTTTCTTTTTATGTATGAGAACATCCAATATAACCAAAACAAACTCCCTCACATGTTAGGTGGAGTGATGCCCTGTGTTGCCCAGCACTGCAATAAACATACTTACTTCTAACTTTTCGTGAGTTGGTGGTTTATTTCACCCTGCCCTTGTGAACAGTCTTTCCTAGCCTGTTGCAGTGAACATTACATGATCTGTTCGTTTTCCTCTGGGGGACCTTGAGCTTGACCATTCACCGAGGTGCACATCAATGTGATGATCAGCAAATGGCATTTATTATCACGTGGCGTACACTTACATACCCCTGACCCTTTTTCCCACAGACGTAGCAGAATAGAGGACCTATCGCGTCACATCCCGCAAGCCCGCATGCGCACAACACAACACTAGCCTTCCCACATCCCCTTTCAGGTACTGGAAGGTCGCTAAAGTCTCTCTGCAGTCTTGTCTTCAGGCTGAACAAACACTGCTCCCTCAGCCTGTCACCATAGGAGAGGTGCTCCAGCCCTGTGAGCATTTTTATGGTCTCCTCTGGACCATCTCCATCAGGTCCATGTTCTTGTATCGAGGACTCCAGAGCTACATGCAGTACTCCAAGTAAGTGATCAGCAAGGCAGAATTCTCTCTTCCAATCTGCTGACCACACTTCTTTCGATATAGCCTAGGACAGGATTGGCCTTCTGGGCAGCAGTTGTACACTGCTGGCTAATGGTCAGGTTTTCACCACCCAGGTTTATTTCCACAATGCTGCCTCCAGACTGTTTTCCTCCAGCTTGTGCTGATATCACTGATTGCTCTGGCCCAGGTGCAGGACACTGCACTTGGCCTTGTAGAACCTCATGAAGTTCACCAGGAGCCACCTCTCCAGCTTCTCCAGGACCTTCAGGATGACATCCTGTCCCTCCAGTTTATCGACAGCACCAAACAGCTTGGTGTCTTCTGCAAACTTGCTGATGGTGCATTCAATCCTGCTATCTAGATCATTGATGAAAATACTAAACTGTACAGGTCCCCATATGGACCCCTGAGGGACACCACGTGTCCCTGCTCTCCATCTGGATTTTGAGCCATTGACCACTACCCTCTGTATTTGACAATCCAACCAATTCCTTATCCACTGAACAGTCCACCCAACAAATCCATAACTCCCCAACTTGGCAAGTAGGATATTGTGGGAGACTGTGTCAAAGGCCTTGTGGAATTTCAGGTACACAACATCCATAGCTCTTCCCTTGTCCAGTTATGCAATCACTTCATGGTAGAAAGCCACTAGGTTAGTCAGGAAGAACTTGCCCTCATTAAAGCGATGCTGGTTACCCTGAATTACCTCCTTGTTCTCCATGTGTTTTATCAGACCTTATAGGAGGATCTGTTCCCTGATCATCCCAGGCACAGAAGGGAGACTGTCAGGTCAGTAGTTCCCAGGGGCCTCCTTTCTAGCCTTTTTAAAAATGGGTGTAATGTTTCCCTTCTTTCTGCCACCAGGGACTTCTCAAATATCATGGAGAGTGGCCTGGTAACTGCATCAGCCAATGCTTTCAGGAGTCTGGGGATGTATCTCACCAGGCCCCATGGACCTCTGTATGTTTAGGTTCCTCAGGTGGTCACGAACTTAGTCTTCATTTACAGTGGGAGGGAGTTTATTTACTGGTTTTCATCTGACTTGAGAACTGTGAGGAGAGAGGTTCCCAGAGAAGACTGAGGAAAATGTTGTTAAGAATATCAGCTTTCTCTTGTTGTTACTAGCTCTGCATTGTTTTCCATCAGGGGTCATATGCTTTCTTTAACCCTCTTTGTCTGCTTTATATACCTGTAGAAGCTCTACTTGTTTTTCTTTGCACCTTTTGTCAAGTTCAGCCTCAGTCACAACTTGGTCTTCTTGATCTCATCCCTACAAAAACAGGTGGTATCCTTATACTTTTCTCAGTTGGGGTTGGACTAAATGATGCTTCGAGGTCTCTTCCAACCCCTAACTTTCTACGATTATGTGATACCTGTTCCAAATTTCACTTCCTCCCCACCTTTCTGGAAGATCAGCAGTGGGCAATAGTCATCTGATTTCATCAGGTTATGGAGCATCCTAATGATGTCCCCGATCCGGGCTCCAGGTAGACTGCACACTTCCCTGTGATGAAGGTCAGCTCTGCATATTGGGCCCTCAGTCCCTGTCAGGAGCGAGTCTCCAATAAGTAGGACTTTCCTCTTCTTTATGGAGGAGGCTGTCAAATTACTGGAAGATTTTGTGGATTTCTGTGACCTTGGTAGGGTCTCTGGTATGGGTTCTCTGTCCTCTAGATCCTTATAGGACTGGCTGTCTTCCAATAGGGACTCATATCTGTTACTCAGTGGCAAG
>VZRI01014336.1:255118-299361 GCA_013397515.1 Upupa epops | reverse complement strand
TGAACCAAACTGTCCCAACCCATCTCAACNGAGCTCCACATCTCCACACATCCATGGATGGCAAATCAACCCCTTCCCGGGGCCTGTGCCAAGGCCACCCTTGTGTCCCCTCATGCAGCCCCAGCTGTGTGTCACAGGGTCTGTGTCTGCCAGAGATCATCCAGTCCAACCTCCAACCCCGCACTGCCAGCTCTCCACCGACTCCTGTCCCTCTGCATCAGCTCCATGTCTTTAAATCCCTCCAGGGATGGGGACTCCACCCCTGCCCTGGGCAGTTCCAGTGCCCAACAACCCTTCAGGCAAAGGAATTCTTCCCCACATCCATCCTAACCCTCCCCTGGGCCAGCCTGTGCACTGAATTGTTACCGAAATCAAGGCATCCCCTGGCCTACCATCACCTGTCAGCCTGGTGATATCAAAGACTGTCAGGCTGGTTAAAGATGACTTCCCCTTACTACAGCCATGCTGGCTGCTCCCAGTAACCCTGCTATCCTCGAGATGCCCAGAGACAGTGCCAAGGTTAAGTCATTCCATCACCTTTCTCGGGATGGTGGTGGTCTGTAGTTACCCAGTTCCCCCTCCTTAGCTGGAGTAACATTTGCTTTCCTCCAGTCCTCAGCACCTCTCCTGTTCCATATGACCTAGCAAAGGTGATGGAGAGTGGCCTGGCAATAGCATCTCCAGCCCCATCAGCACCCATGGGTTTGTGGATGCCAGCTTCCATTGGTCCTGTCACCAGTGAGAACAGGCTGAACCTCTCCTTGCCCCAGTCTCCAGTCAGGTGGAGATCAATAAGATCAGCCCGTGGCTGTGCTCAGAGAACATCCAAGTGCCCCTGTCAATGGGGCATCAAGCAGACACTGCAGGGAAGAGTCGGGGCCACCACTGTCCCTGCTGGCCTCGCTGGATCACCATGCCCAACTGCAGAAGGTGTAATCCTTCTCCCTCAATGTGTCTGCAGCTCTTTGCAGCTGCACGGTGCCAGCTCACTCACCTGAGAGCTGCTGATCCCTGTGCCTGCTCTGACTGTGTCTGACTGGTGCCATCATGGAAGCAGAAAGATTTCAAGCAAATTTCAGAATAAAAAAACCCCCCAGCAACAAAAATGTAATCACCAGACAGTGCTGGTGGGAGCTGTGTGAGGCGATGCCAGCCCTGGAAAGGGACTGTCTGTTGAAGGGGAGACCTAATGAGCAACTCATTTGCATAAACAAGGTCTGATTTCTGGATAAGTGTGTGGAGGTGGGAAAGGTGATGTCCTCAGTGAAGCAGGTCTAGGCTGGGCTGTGTGTGACCTGGTGGACAACAGCAGGTCCAGAGCCTGGCGTTGTGTGTCCTGGCAACTCTTGAGCCCTCTCTGCAGGGATGCAGATGAAATTCTGAGGCTGGCATGTGGTCAGGCAGATCAGCTTGCAAACAAATGGGTATTAATTAGAAACTCACAACGTCCTGATGAATCCTGCTCTGCTCTGAGGCCTCTGCACTCTGCCAGGGAAATGTCTTTTTGTTGGAATCCTCAGCCAGGAGAGGCACAGCCAGCTGTTCTGGCCATTAGAGCAGCCATGGCAGCACAGCAGCAGCTCTCAAGGTCACTTTTGGTGGAAGCAAGATCAGGTCAGTCCATTTTTTTTTGTGGAGGTGTGGAGAGAGGCTCCCGGGAGGTCTGCTCAACTACAATTGGTCTCCTGCAACTCTGAGCCTCTGTTATAGCTGTGGATTCCCACTCCACTCACTTTCTTCTAAGTGCCCCTATTTATGTGCTGAAGAGCTCCCTGTGAAAAGTGCTGGACCCAGATCTGGTTATTTTTATCCTCAGGCTTGTGATGATCAAAGCAAGTTGATGCTGAAGCCCTGAGAAGTCACTAGTGTCTGTGGTTCTGTAGCTGCTGACAGCAGCTGACCTGAAGATGACAAACAGGCTGTGTCAGATGAAAAACCTGCTCCCCATCTGCTGCCAAGGAGCATCGGTGAGAGAAAGGGCAGAGTGCTGCCCACTACACTAGAAAGACCGTCCTCATCACTGTCAGATCCACACGTGCTGGCAGGGTCATCTCGTGTTGTCTGGGGCTTTGAGAAACCAGAGTAGGAGCTGTGCCTGCTCCAGAGCAGCTAAACCTTTTCTGCGAGGTCTAGGATAGCAGAGAATCAGTCATAGCATCATCAATCATCATAGCATCATTTGGGTGGGAAGGGATCTTAACAACTTACCCACTCCGACCCCACAGTGGGCAGAGCCATCATCAACTAGAGCAGGCTGTTCAAAGCCCCATCCAGCCTTACCTGGAATGTCCTCAGGAATGGGGCTCTTGCAAACAGCCCCAATGTCCTTGGTACCTTGAGAACTGGTCCTCAGGGAAGACACTTGCAGCTCCAACACTAAAAGATGTCTAGTGGGGCCTGAGGGTTTGACTCTGTCTCTCTTGTGTCTGCTTTGGCTTTGGGTTGTGGCACTTGCAGTAGATACCTGGAACAGGCTCCTGAGATAGCAGCTTGTCACCAGACTTAGGGAGAGGAGGACAAAGCTGAGTGCACATCGCTGCCCTGATCAAGGTAGAGCAGCAAAGGGTAATAAAGGGATAGCCTTTTGCTGGAGCCACTTGTGGAGCCAAAATCCCACACTGTGATTTGGTGTGGACTGATGAGATGACGGCAATCTGCTCAGAGAGCAAGTGCTGTCTCCTGCCCTGGAGGGGATGTACAGTGCAGTATGGGGACAACAGGACATTAGTTTGATAAGAGGTCATAGAGGAGAACAGGCATGCCTTTGGAGAAGCCAGCAGCCTTTCGTCTATGGGCTGAAGACAAGATGGTGTGAGGACATGGTCCTGTGATACTCCAGCTACAGGGACAGAGTGATTAAGAAGTTCCTTTCCCCCATCTGCCTGTGTTTGTCCTTTCTGCTGCTTAACTCAATAGGTTTTGGGGCCATGTGGTGTCAACCAAACCAATGCCATGATCCAGACCAAGAGCAGCTTCTCCAGGTAATGAAACAGAGGACAAGAGCAGAGTTCCAGGAGACCTTTGTCAATGCACTCTTGCTTTGACAAGTCTGTAACACAGCACAAGGAGCAGGGCTGTGAGCAGAAAGCACAGTTTATTGTTGGTTCCTGCATGGGGTAAGGAGAAGTTTACATAACCCATCACTACAGAGACACAGGAGAGCACCTCTGACCAGAAATACCCTGACAGAAAACCCAGTGGTAATGAGTCAACAAAAGGAAAACCCATCTGAATCTATCATAGACAATATCCATTAGCTTCACAGCCCATGTCGTTAGCTGAGTTAGGTCCATTGTCTGCAGCAGCCTGTCTGCAGGGAGGGAGAAGGAGAGTCCAGCTGAGAGAAATGGCACAACTCTATCTCTGCAGGGAGTCTCTGCAAGCAGCCTCTCTTCTACTGCACTGCTGCTTCAGCAGCGTTCCCCCTGAAGCAGACACCTGTCAGCATCCAATCCAGACTCTCTCTCTCAAGGTTACTGAGTTCTGGGAAAGCAACCAGGAGAGTATTTTACTCCACACCCGCCCATGAGAACCTGGACACTGGCAGTCTCTCGCAAGAAGAAGGAACCATCCATGTGTCAACCTCAGTTCTCAGCGCTTCAACTCTCTCCAGCATCCTGAAGGGAGGTTGCAGTCAGATGGGGGTCAGGCTCTTCTCCCAGGCTAGGCAGGGGAGTTGTCTTCAGGAAGGGTACTCAGAACCTGGACTGGACTTCCCAGGGCAGTGGGGGAGTCCCTGTGTCTGGAGGTGTTGAAGGACAGCCTGGCTGTGGCCCTGAGTGCCCTGGTGTGGCTGCTGGGGTGATGTTAGGGGCTGGGCTGGAGGAGCTCAGAGGGCTTTGCCAGCCTCAGTCATTCTGCAATTCTGTGAATTCCTCTCACAGTAGCACCTTCCTGTCCTGATTTTCAAAGAGCAAGTCCTGCTGTGTTACTGCTCTAACACCTCTGTGTTTCTTTCTCACCGCATAGGAACTGTAAGATGATGCTCCACCAGGTGACTGCGGGGAGCCCACAGAGGAAGACCTGAGCACGATGACCTGGTTCAGAGTCAGCATCCTGCCAGTGATCACTTGTGTGCCATAAAAGGAGCCCAGATGACCATATACAGCATCTCCAGCTCCAGCAATCTCGTTGGGAAGAGGCAGAGGACCCACAGATCCAAACAGGCCTTGTCTCTTGTTCCCTAAAAGAGCCCCTCATGCTGAGACGCAGCCCACTGAGGGAGTGAGCACTGTCCTGTGTTTTGGCACAGCAAGGCTCACAGCTTGGAAAGCTCACGGCAGGGAGTCAGATGGGGTGAAACACAACCTCCCTTCCAAAGCTGGGACACAGAGTCCTCTCCAGAGGAGGTCACATCTTAGGGAGGGGTAGGCCTAGAAGGTCTGGCTGGGTGGGAACCTTCCAGCTCTCAAATCCAAACCACAGTGCTCCACAGGCTTCTGCCATGTGCATCTTTTCCATGCCACAAAGACCACAGATCTGCTTTCGATGCTTTTGGAGCATCTCTTGGTGACAGCTGGGTTGTCACATGGCACAGATCTGCCCATGGAGGGGAAGGGAAAGTGAGACGGGGAGGGGACTGCAGCCAGCTTGGCTTAGCCCAGGCAGGGCCAGCGGTGAGCCAAGCTCAGAGCCAAGGAGCCACATCTGTCCCTCCTCATTCACAAGCTCTGCATCGCAGCCTGGGTGGTAGCAGGCTCCATCGCTGGCTTGTGACTTCTCCTGTGAGCACTTGAGGGCACTGTTGGAGTTTGGAAAGAGACAGATTGCTGGGGTGGAGGAGTGCATTCACGTCCGACCGTGAAGCGCACGGGGTTATGTTCACAAAGCATGAAACACATCCTTGCACCTCGCTTTGCGGGCTTCTCCTGGAACCCTAGGTGCTCGCAGGGCTTTATAACTGTGGCATCAACATCCCGTCTCAGGCAAAACTTTTATAGGATATTCAAGCTATCAAGACTTTTATCTTCCTTGTCCTGTCAGCACTGCCTCACATCTTCCTAACCCCAAGACTTCTCCTGTGGGGGTCTGATTTCAGGGTCAGGATGGGCTGCACAATCAGTTCGTGAGGGGAGGCAACATGGAAACCCTCTCTGCCAGCTCAGACACTCTACGTTTCCAGTGACCTGCAGCCTGTCCATGTGCAAACACAAACCTCTCTGCTGCTGGTATCGGCCTCCAAGGGATCCAGCAGAGCAGGCTGTGCGCCCGGGTCAGCGCTGTGATGGCTCACAAGGTCTGTGCACAGCACCGTTCGGGGAGGCTGTGCCAGAATAATTATTTACATGTGCTGGCATAAAGTAATTGCTAATGGAGCAGAACACCATGCACAGCCCCTCCAAGCTGTCCCAGAGGAGACGCTGGGAGTTACCAAGCAAAGTGCACTCTCCGTGCTCCCAACTCTACGTTTCCTCCCAAGCCTGGCCTTCCCCTGCTCCCGAGGGAGCAGCTGTTTCATGGCAGAGGCGTCTCTGTCCCCTCTTTTGCCCCGTCCTCCCCTCTTTGCCACACATTCCAGGGTTGTGCTCAGAGGCCGTAAGTTGCCCTGTTATTTCTGCTAAACTGCATTGAGAACTGGTGAGGTCTTCTGGGGAAGGGGGCGTTCACACTGAGAAGCAGGGACTGTCAAAGGGTTAGGACTATTTCACTGTAGTGTTTCTCCAGCCAAACTCAAGTTTTGCTGAAGACTGGGCTGCTGGCACCTAGACTGACCTCCGAACCCCTCTTGTAGTTCCCAGCTCCTCAGCTTCCTTGGCTTTTTTGACTTAATTGCTTTTGATTGCAATGACTCCCAAAGGGAGAACCTTCGCCCTGGCATCTGCCATCACTGCTCCCTTTGGTGTGGTTTGCAGAGATAGATAATCTTGTGTCCAAGTCCCCACAGGATGCCAGACTCTGTCCATCCTGCTGCTGAGTGCGGCAGCACAATGCCTGAGCACAACACGAGAAAGTCAGGCTTTCCAAAGGGTGTCTTCAGCACCTCTTCACCTCCTTCAGCTTCAGTGGCCTCCAGAAAGCCCTCTTCCTGTCTCTGGTTGCTGTTGCAGCGATCAGGTATCTGGGATCCGTTCCTGAATGTGATTAGGTTTCTTCCCATCTTTTCACAGTCAGGTTGAAGTTTCAGGAGGCTACAGAGATTCCTTTCAGGAAGGGGCACTGTGCTTGTCTTCAGCTGAGCATCAATAGCCAGCCCTGGCACCGCTCCAGACATGCCTTCATCCTCCACTCAGCGTGCCTAGGCATCTGTCCATGATGTCAGCTCTCCTGTCCCTGGGTATTAGCGCCTGGCCTCTTCTAAGCAAAATCCCACCCAAAATGTGGACCAGATCTCACCCCTCACCTGCTGGTAGGAGCTGTTGATATCCATCACATTGGTTTTCTGTGATCTGCCCAGCCTTGCTGTACGAATGACTGCCCTGCCTCGGTACCACTGCTGCTGGGACCTTTGTAACAGTGCTTGACTCTCTCCTTCCAGCCCCACCAGTGCTGTCACAGGCTAAAAGGCTGCAGGCTCACCTGCATGTGCAAGGTAAACCCAGCTCCACCTACCTGAACTTTTTCTCAAAGATGATGTCCAAAGCTCCTCAGTAGGGAGTTCTTCATGGTGACTGGGGATCACACACTGCAGTGAGCCAGAGGGTATGTCCTCTTCCAGAAGATGCAGACAGCAGCTCCTTTTCTGTCTGAGTGCAATTTCCTTCCTGTCCATAGATGCTGTGTTCACAAAGCAGCAAACTCCTGGCCTCTGGGTCTACAGGCTGCAGCCTGCACTGTGCACAGAGCATGAAGCAGCTCCTCCAGTGCTGCCCAGAGCCACATGGTGTTATGTCCACTCTATCCCCTTATGCCCACTGTGCATCACTCTCAGCCAGTGTGTCTCCAACAGGAGCAGCTACCCCTCGGTATCAATTGTTTCTCATAACTATTAGGCTTGTGATGTTTCTTCTGTATAAAAGCTGCTTGTCTCAGCATCTCCCCTACATATTCTGCTGCACTACCTCTGCAGGCCCGTGCTGACACAGAGCTCCCTGCTCCAGAATCAAGTATCAGTTTCTTCTGCCGTGTCTTGGCTTTAGGTAAAAAACAGTATCTCCGCACTCTCGCTTTTTTCTGGTGACAGCACCCATCAACACCTCTCTCAGCTGTTCTAGCGCTTCAAACACCATTCCTGGGCTGAAGAGCCTGTTCTTCCAGAAATCATATCCCCATGTAGATAATAAAGAAGTTTCCTTTAATTTTCCCAGCTTTGCTCCCTCTGGCCAGCTCTGTCCACAGCCTGGTTTTCCTTCCATGCATGATCCTCGCTTTGTCCTTGATCCAGCGTCCCCGGTGGTCTGGGTCCCTCGGTGTTGTCCGTTTGTTCCGTTTCTATGTGCTGATTTGTTTTGCTATTAATCTCCCTCCCTCCCTTGCTCCAGCTCTCTGCAGACTGACTGCTGCCAACATGTTTCATGTATCGCGTGCTGCGTAATAACTCGCGGGAAGGGGACTCCCTGCCTGCAGCCCGGTTCTCTCTCAGAGCTATTTCCAGAGGTGGCAGGTGCTGGCTGGGCTCCAGCCTTTCACTCTCCTGCTGATTTAGCTGCTCTCCCTCCAAACTGCCCCCAGAGGCACATGTCCCTCTGCACGTCCCAAACCAGTTGCCACAGGGACCATGTTCCTTCTGGGGCAGAGACTCCTGCCAGTCCCATTTGTGGCCCTCAGCCAGTGCCTGCTGCTGGCTGGGAGCAGGCAGCGTGCTCAGCTTTCCCACCACCAGGCTTTGCCTCCTCTGCAGGAGGAGCCAGGGATGGAGACTCCTGCAGCCCCCTGATGGTGACTCAGTACTACCCTGGCTTGGATCATGAGGTCCTTTCCAGGTAGCTGGGTTGAGCAGCAGAACAGAGAATGTCTTGATGTTCTCTATCACTCAGCCAGGCAGATAAATCCCCTGTGCACCTGTCTGGGAATAATCCTGCTTCCAGGCCTCCATCACACTGCAAAAAGTCCTTTCTAATGGACTAGCACTTGTCCTGTGGTGGCATCAAAGAAGGCCAACACATCCTGATGGCTGGCATCTAGCAAGATGTGATCTAGCTGATGCAGACAAAGCAGCCTGCAGCCCACACGCCACCCCTCTGAGATCCCAGCCTGAATGTTGGGACACTTGGGGGGAATGCTGCTGCAGAAGAGGCTTTTCTTATCAGGAAAAAGCATGGAGATACTGATGATCACCTCTCCATCTTCACGCCGCAGCTTGTTGTCCCTGCCATCTGCTGACACATTGCTTTGTGCTGAAGATCAAGCTGTGGAGATGCCGTAGGAGTAAAATGGAACCCACAGCTGCTTCCTACAGCAGTCTGCAGTCAGCTGGTAGGAACAGTGGAGGGCGGGGGGTAGCAAGACAAGAGAGAAAGGGCAGGACTTACTAAAATGATCTTTGTCACCCAAGAAAGGGGACTCCTGGCCAGTCTGGTAGGAGCAGAAAGTCATCCTGATTGGCACTGGGCAGCTTCTCTGTTCGGTGGCTGCTGAGTGGCCTGAAGAATTACAGTCCAGCAAAAATAGTTCACATTGACCCAGAATAGCTCTTTCTTTGCAGTTTCATTTGTTGGCTCAAGCTTGAGTCACAGCCAGGAGAGTCAAGGCGCTTCTTCACACAGGTAGGACCATGGGTCATGGTTTGAAGCTGGAAAAGGGCAGAGTGAGGCTGGACAGGAGGAACAAGGTCTGGAATCTGAGGGTGGGGGATCCCTGGAACAGGTTCCCATCCCTGGAGCCATTCAAGGTCGGGCTGGCTGGGGCTCTGGGCAACCTGGTCTGGTGAGTGCTGGCCCTGCTTGGTGCAGGGGGGTTGGACTGGATGCCCTTTGGAGGTCCCTTCCAACTCAGCGCAGTCTGTGATTCTGTGGTTGTATAACTTCCAGACTCTTCCCCATGTGGGCAGGACAGGCTCCTGGGAAGCGGAAAGAGCTTCTGAATCCTGGGCAATGAAGAATGGAGATCATCTCCTGTGTCCAAGGGGTGACCCACACTCCCTTTGCTCTCAAAGAGGAGCCCTCAGCCCTTTCTGACGTGGGAAAGCCACTGACCACCAACCAAAGTGTAATGGTAACCACAACACTTGGCAGCTTCAGTCAAACTGGGTCAGCACTGGCACCAAATGTCCTCAAATAGTCATTGTTTTCCCAGCCTCTGTGAGCTGCCCCTGCCCAGCCCAACCCCTCACGCTGCTCCCATGGCTGCAGCAGCCCTGCCCCACACAGTTCCTGTGTCAGTCACTCGGTCACAGAAGTGGTGGCATTTATAGATCAGGATCCTGTCTTTGGGGAAGACCACCGTTTCGGAGAGGTTAGGTTGTTCTAAACAGCACTGAATAGAGGTGCTGGAGTTATTTTTGGATCTGTCAACAGCGAGGCTCTGTGTGACTCCCTGCTCCTTCTTTGCTGTCCCCTGGGGCCCGGTGCCTCAGGGATATTTATTTTAGGGTCTCTCTAGGAAGGACAGACCTGTAAGTGGCTGCCTGTCACAGAGCTCTGTGCACAGCCACCCACCCAGCAACAGTCACTGATAGAAAAACACCACCAGCACCTCCTCTGTGCCTGCCAGGCATCTGCATCATCTGAAAAATTCAAGGGAGACTCAGAAATAGGGTGCCAGAAGAGATCCAAGGCCTTTCTAAGCTCCAGAAGATTTGTCGGAGGGTTATGTGGTGGAGGTAGTTCGTCTAATAAACTCACTGAGTTGACCTCGGGAGGTCAGTTACTCCAGTGATGAGGAATGGCTCATGTTCTGAGGGTGTGTGGTTAGTAGATCCAGAGAGGTTTTCCTCCTCCCTCTACTCTGCCCTGGTGCGACCACATCTGGAATCTTGTGTCTGGTCCTCAGTTCCAGAAGGACACAGAGCTGCTGAAGAGAGTCCGGTGCAGAGCCACAAAGATGAAGGGAGGGGAACGTCTCCCTGATGAGGAAAGGCTGAGGAGCTGGGGCTCTTGAGCTGGGAAAAAAGGAGCCTGAGGGGTGACCTCATGACTGTTGATCAATCTGGAAAGGGTGGCTGTCAGGAGGAAGGAGCCAGGCTCTGCTCAGTAGCACCCAATGCTAGGACAAGGAGCACCAGGTGTCATCTGGAACAGAGGAGGTTCCACATCAGGATGAAACTTCTTCCCGGGGAGAGTGACAGAGCCTGGGAAGGGGCTGCCCGGGGTGGGTTGTGGAGTTTCCTTCTCTGGAGACCTTTCAAACCTTTCTGGCCTGTTCCTGTGCTACTGGGTCTAGGGGATCCTGGTATAGCAGGGGGATTGGACTGGGTGATCTTCTGAGGTACCTTCCAGCCCCTAACACTCTGTGATTCTGTGTTTCTACTGGGACACAGCTCTTACAGTCACTGGGTGGGCAGGTCTGGATGAAAAACAGAGACTTTGATCTAGCCTGATCTCCCAGGGTGGGGAATCACCAGGAAAAGAAGGGAGATCAATCACGTTCACTGGTTTCAGATTCAGCCACACTGTCCAAGCTCCCCATTCCTGGAGCTGAGGGCTCTCATTTAGAACTAGAGTTCTAATCCTAGTTCCTAGAGATCTTTATCCTACCCTGGTTGTGCCAGGATGCTGGACCCCACAGGCCATGTAACCCCTCAGGAGGCAGGATTGGACATCTCTGTAGTGATACTTCATGTGGCTGAGGCTGCGCTGGCTGGGATGCAGCACGGTCCAGGACACAAAGCAGTAAAGTGTAAGTGAGGTAACCACGGCAGGTTAGCAGAAGCAGCTGAAACCCATGCTTGTTGGTCTGGGTGGCTTAGAGAGGGAGATGTCAACCAAGATATTAAAGGTCTTGTCCAACCTACACAACCCTTGTGATTCTGTAAAGTTCAGAGACCTTCTGCTCCTTGCCCTGAGCTGGGAGCTGTGGACATTTCTTCCTGAGACCGACCTCCTGCAGGGGAGGAAAACAGAGCAGATAGATGGGGAGGAAAGCCCCCAGCCTGATGAGTCCCCGCGGACAGTACAGAGCTTCTCCATCATAGTGGGATCTAGTGGGTAATTTGACCAGCAAACTACAAGAAGGGATGGGCAGGCAGGTGCACAGACAGCTCTGGGGACAATAAGTGTCCCAGGCACTCCTACCACTCAAACCATCCAGGTATGAACCAGTCAACCCTCCCCAGCATAGTGGGTGCTGCTCCAGCAGTGCCATAGCATGGGCTGTGAGCAAAGCTGGGATTAGGAAACCCTGTTCCCGGGACCAATAAGGACAAGTGAAGGGCTAGTCCTGCTCTGTGACCTGGGGCTGATCCTCTTCTTGCAGCCAAAAGGCAGAGCTGGTTGTCACACCTTGCAGCCAGCACAGGGACCTGTCAGAGGGACACATCCCTGAGGATCTCTGGAGGTGAGAGATCTCTGTGAGATGGGCTGTAAAGCACAGAGTGCCCTGGAGTAGCAAGGTGAGCTAATTCTACCCTGCAGCCAGAGCGGGCTCCGAGCTGGCACACAGCCCTATTGCTCTGTCCTTCCCTCCTGCGCTCTGTGTCTCCAGCACCTTCTCCCACCTGGGCAAGTTTCTGCATCGCCTTCCCAGGGCAGGAGGCAGGTTGCTCTGTGTGGTCCCCACATGCCTCATTCTGGATGGGAAAGCAGAGAGCCCTGTGGGCAGCACTGGGTGGCAGTAGCTAGGTCTTCTACTACTGATGCACATGACCAGTGGAAGCAAGAGCTCAGGGGGCAGTGGCCCTGGAACTTTGGGCTGAGGCCATTCAGTCGGGCACAGTCAGACAGAACTTGTCCCAGGCTAATACTGGTGGCTACTAGTGAGTCCAGGCAGGAGCTGTGTGAGAGGGCTGTGGCCAAACTGTGAGCCCATCTGCCATTTCTCAGCCCCTGTGCTGACTCTCAGAAAGGCTGTTGCTCTTCTGCTGCAGAGCTGAGACCCTCCCTGTGCAGGGAGAGGATCCTGGGGTGGGGGCACTGGTGGATTAGGCAAAGGGGAGGAACGTGGGGTGATGGAAACACAGTGAGTCAGCGGCATGAGTCAGCGGGTCCCAGAGCACAGGCCACAGTGTCTAGCCTTGTGCAGGGAGAGGTCAGCATCCTGCTCTCCTGTGCAGGACATGCATGGGGACAGCCAAGGGCAGGTCTGCACCTACCCACGAGGGATGCAGCAGTCTCAGCACAGCAGAGCAGGAGAGATGGGTAACTCCTCACACAGCACACCAAGCTCACTGGGATCTGTGACCATGGCACTGCGTGAGTCATGATCCTAGTGGGCAGGACACCTGCTTCCTCAGAGGAGAAGGCTCCAGATCTGTGCTTGCCTGGCATGGGTCAGCATGCAGAGCAGCACCTGATCAGGTGAGTCCCTTCACTGCATTCCCTGTGCTGAAGGGATCCTATACTGGAGCCTGATGGCCAGCTGTGTCCTACTACCAGGATCCTCACTGGAGAACTGCCAGTGTGGGAACCAGGCCCAGCAGCCAAACACAAGCTCTACCTGGTCATTTCCAGGTGAGGATGCACAAGTGTGGACCTGGAAGGAGCTGGAGGTGTGGGATGAACATAAAATTGAGGAGATGCTTAGCTTGCTGCTGTTGTAAGAACCTGCTCCATCCCGTGTGCATGAGGTGTAAGCTTTGGAAGAAGGTGAAGCAGACTGGGTTTTCTTCATTCACTCCTCTGCCAGCATTTCAGACCAGAAATGTATGAATCAATGTCCTCTGGCTCAACAGCTTTCTGATGTCCTGAAGGACCATCCCAACCACACAAGCTGCATGGTGGTTTTACCAGAGCTCTGTCCTTCAACCCTGACTCTGGAAAAACAACTTCCTTCAATGCAGCTTAACCTTTGCAGTGAACCCTGAGAGGAGTCTCTTAAGCACAGCTGTGCTCCTGCAGAGCAAATCCCAGGGATCTCCAGAGCAGGGTGAGGCACACTGAGCATCCTTCTGCAAACGCTGCAGGACCATGCGCAGCCCAGTGTGGAACAGGTGTGTGTTTATGGGGAGCCACCGGAGGCGATGACCTGTGAGATTTTTGACCTCAGTCTGAGGTTGTCTTCATGATTTTGCTGTTCCTCAGCCTGAGGTTGAACCACAGCAGCCTTTTCTTTGTGCAGAGCAGAAAATCCTGGGATTTTATCTCACTGTAGGTCACGTAGGTCAGCTACCAGCACAGGTTGCTGTAGCAAGAGCAATCCCCTATAAAGGAGCTATAAATCCTGAAGGACTAAAGCCAACATCACAAGCAAGGACTCTGATGTTTGTAGGATGCGTTTCCAAGCGGCTGAGTGTTCACTCACCACCTGAGTGAACAGCCCCTAGAGAAGATCTGCCAGATCTTTAGCCAGAGCTAGAGGACAGAAACAAACCTGGAGGCTTTAACTTTCATTTAGAAGGACAATTTAATTCAAACTGAAAATTAGCAAAGGGCTGGAGCAACTGTCTTGTGAAAAGGCACCGAAAAGGCTGGGATTCACCACTGTGTGAGGAAAAAGCTGGGAGGGATGTGACTGAGTTTGCACAGTCCCCACAGCGGTGACTCAGGTGGACGTGAAATCACATCCCCATGACAGGATCTTGGGGTGCTCGGTGGGACTGGTAGGGTATCACTGAAACAGAGAGAAGGGAAGATTTCTTCATGTAGTGAGTAAAACCTCAGGAATTTACTGCCATGGGAGGCTGTGCAGAGTGACACAGTCAGCATGGTCAGAAAAGGATTAAAGCAGCCAGCAGACTGTCATTCCCTAAGGGACTATCAGGGGCAGTGGGCAGAAATGTGCCTTCACTGTCCCAAGTGACTGTGTGAGGTGCTCAGACTACAGAAGGCTCACCTGAAGCATCTCCTTTTCTCCTGCTATCTGCAGGTGAGACAGGCTGCAGCTCTCACCCAGTATGCGGGCTCTTGTATTCCTCTCTCCCGTTCCAGTTTTCTCCTGCAGGATTCCTCCGTTGGTTACCACTCAGCTACTGGGGGGGATCTCAGCAAAGGGACCGAGGGGTGTGCCCACAGGGCAAGGTCTTACTGAGAGAGAAGAAGCACACGAGACAGTGTGCCACGTGCAGGCACTGAGACCATCCACATTCAGCTGCGAACACCCTTGGCAGCCACATTCTAGCCTGCGCAGCCCTGGAGTGCCTGTGGCTTGTGCTGGAGCCAGTGGTTTCAGTGTGCTGGCCGTGCAGCCTGGGATGGACCACAACTCCAACCACCTCAAAAGGAAAGTGTAGGCAGTGGCTAGAGCTGGTCCAGGGACAAGAAAACATATCCTGTCCCAGAGTGTGCCCAGCAGGGACTTGCCAGTGTCACACAAATCCTGTCAGCCCTCCAGCAGAGGCTGTGTGAGTGCCACACACCACACAGGGAACACATGCAGGTCACTGAGGTTTAGTCTTCTCAGGATCCTTTTAGACACAATGAACCCCTCTGCTTTTCCTGAGGACTTTCCCCTGCATTACTGAGACTGCTCTGCAAATGAGCCCACCTGAACAGGAGGCCTGAAGTGAGCTCCAGCAGACCTGGGATGTCTTGTAGTGCAAGAAGGACCTGGAGCTGTTACAACTTCTGAGGACACAATGATGATCAGAGGGCTGGAGATCCTCTGCTCTGGGGACAGGCTGAGGGAGCTGGGGTTGTTCTGCTGGATAAGAGAAGAAGAGGCTCCAGGCCCCAAAAGAACTCCAGGAATACTGGAGAAGGACTTCTGCCCAGGGACTCTGGTGCTGGGACCAGGGGCTGAGTTCAGGCTATGAGAGGGGAGATTGAGCTGAGATCTGAGGCAGAAATCCCTCCCTGGGAGGCTGCTGAGGCCCTGGAACAGGTTGCCCAGGGAGGCTGTGGCTGCTCCATCCCTGGCAGTGTCCAAGGCCAGGTTGGATGGGGCTCTGGGCACCCTGGTCTGGTGAGAGGTGTCGCTGCCCATGGCAGGGGGTTGGCACTGGGGGAGCTCTGAGCTCTCTTCCAACCTAAACCAGTCAGTGATTCTATGGTAATAGCTGTCTTTCCAGCCAACTAATACGGGTCAGACTGTAAGGGCCCCATTACAAGGAAGTGCTCATTAAAGCTATCTAGGAAGCAGCTGGGGATGGATAAAGGGGTTGGAGTGGGTTAGGAAGACGACTCCATCTCTTAGTTCCCAACATATTCTGAGTTTCACAGAGAAGACATTCAGAGGACCCCAGCCCTTCCCAGGGCCCAGAAACAGGTGCATAAGGAGGCAGCTGTGTTTCTTCACACCCTTAGCAGGATCCAGGGCTCCTCACAGCATTGGTACCATGCTTGAATAAACCTTGTCAGTGGCAGTGAGCTGAGTGGTGCAGTTTAAGCCCAGGATTTCAGGGCACTGAATAGTTTCACCAGAGCATCCACTCTGGCTTCAAGCTTGACACATCGTTCAAAATGCAGCTGCTCAAGGATGGAAACAGCCATTGTCCAGCAGGACAAAGGAGCTGATGAATTTCACTCCCTTCTGAATCCTTCCAGGGGTGATCTCAGTTCCTGCCAGTGACTTCCTCATTCAGGACTCTTGGTCAGGTAACTCAGATGAGCAATATTCAAACTACTTTCAGGCTACTTTTTGCTTATTTGTCATTGATTTGCCTGTTGAATGCTCGACCAGGCTGCTCAGCCATTCACAGTGGCTTCTGCTCATGTTGTGGGTGGACCTGAAGCTTTACAAACCGAAGGAAGGTGGGAGCTGAAAAGCAACAGCAACCAGTGCATTTCTCCTCCCTCCAGTGAGTGCCAGCACCCACAGTCACTATTGGCATCAGCCTAACTGTGGGCAGTCAGTGAGAGTGGTGGCCAGCCTGGCTGCCATGTGGGGGAGTCAATGTCAGAGACAGCCTTCCTGCACGATGCTTCTCTGAGCCCTTTCCCATCAGAGACAGGACGTTTGAGACGAAATACAAAGCTTCATCTCACTGACCAGAAGACATCTGACCTTGGCACTGCTGTGACCTTCTCAGACTCATGAGGCCTGGAGGAGGGCCCCATAGCCACAGGGCAAAGCCAGTGATTTGTGTGCTGACAGTGCTCTAACATAACCCCGCAGTGCCCGGGGGAGCCCCTGCAGGGAGTCCCAGCTGTGACTGTCTCTCTGGTCCTGATGCCACAGCAAGTGCCTGGAGAAATAGCAGATCCTGGGAGAAAGCAGCCCTTGAAAGACTCTGATGCTTCTCCACCTCCAGCTCCAGTGTAATCAGCACAGGCTTGAAAGGTCTGATACTGGTCCTTCCTAGGGGCAGGAAGGCAAACTTACACAAGTGTAATCAGCATATCTGTTACCTCTTCAGATCACTGGGGAGAGAAGGTTCAGTGTGTTTGTGCAGCACAGAAGGTCCAGCTGCACCCTGAGCTGGACCTCTCTGCTCTGCTCTGCTCTGCTGAGACCTTACCTGCAGTCCTGCAGCCACTTCTTAGCTGCCCCTACCTTGTCCTTTCCCCAGCCCTGCCACTGCTCCTTGCTGTTCCTCCCCATCCTTTCAGTCCTGAGGGATTACTCTGCTGGTCTACCACACCAGTTGTTTCTTTCCATGTTCAAGCTAGGTCTGTGTCAGGGTCACAGACTCCAGAATGTTAGAGGTTAGAAGGGACCCCTAGAGATCATCCAGTCCAATCCCCCTGCCACAGCAGGAGCCCCTAGGTCAGGTAACACAGGAACAGCCAGGGGGGTTTGAAAGTCTCCAGAGCAGAAGACTCCACAACCTCTCTGGGCAGCCTGGGCCAGGGCTCTGTCACCTTCACAGGGAAGAAGTTTCTCCTCCTGTTGAGGTGGAACTTCCCCTGTTCCAGCTGATCCCCATTATTCCCTGTTCTGTTACTGGGCACCACTGAGAAGAGACTGGCCCCTTCCTCTTGACCCCCACCCCTCAGATATTTACAGACAGTAATGAGATCCCTCTCAGCCTTTGGCTCTCCAGACTAAACAGCCCCAGCTCTCTCAGCCTTTCCTCACAGGAGAGATGCTCAAGTCCCTTCATCATCTTCATAGCCCTCTGTTGGACTCTCTGCAGTAGATCCCTCTCTCTCTGGAACTGTGGAGCCCAGAACTAGCCACAGTACTCCAGCTGTGGTCGCACCAGGGCAGAGTTGAGTGGGAGAAGATCCTCCCTATGCTGGCAGGGCACCCTTTTCTCAGTGGACCTTCTTGGCCACAGGGACGCATTGCTGATGTGAAAGGGATCCTTCCACATTCCCCAGACACAGAGGGTGTTCGTAGGAGCATCGCACTGATGCAGAACAGAAAGGATCAGCACTGATGAAAGCATCAGAAAAGGAAGGTTCAAACTGCTCAAGTTTTGCGGTTCGAGGTAGGATTGTAGGCAGAGAAAATCATAGAATCATAGGATCCTCATGGCTGGAAAGGACCTCCTGGATCACCAAGTCCAGCCCTCTTCCCAGCATCTCCCCAACCCCTAGACCATGGCCTCAAGTCCTCTAGCTACTCGTTTTTTAACCCCTTCCATGGATTTTAAACCCTCCTGGGCAGCCTGTTCCAGTGCCCAGCCATTCTCTCAGGAAAGAACTTCTTCCTAAGGTCCAATCTAAACCTCCCCTGACGCAGCTTGAGGCCATTGCTCCTCATGCTATCAGCAGTAATGAGGCTCTGTGTTTATCTGCCTCTGCAGGTGCCAGCGGGAGCTGAACCTCGCCATGTGATGGAGTCTCTCTCTCTTTCTACCATGGGTCATTTCAGGGCTTCTTAGCTGAAAATTCACATTTCTAGCTTCACAGAGGCCAACAGCTTGTTCACATATTCACAGAAGAGTGGCTGCTCTCCATTTCAAGGCTGCATGGGATGGAGAGTTTACCACATCTCTGGGCTCCTTGTTCCAATGGTCACTTATTCCCACTGTTAAAAATAGTCACTTTATCTCAAGCCTGACAACCACCAGCTTTGCTTTCCATTCCCTGGATCCTTTTCTGTCTTTGTCTGCACTCTTAAAGAGCCCTTTGCTCTCGAAGTATTCCCCCACATCAGTTCTCACAGACCTCGATTAGATCACCTCTTAAAAACCAGATAAACTAAACAGATAGTGTCCGTTAGCCTCTCACTGGGAATGATTTCTAACCCTGGGATAATGTTCTAGTTCTTTCCTGCATCCCTTCCAAGTGTCCGGTGTCCCTCTCAAGGATCAGCACTAGACTCGAGTGGGCCATTCTGCTGGTGATGTCACTGAAATCACATGCAGGAGTGATGCCGCCTCCTGATGCTCCCTGCTTGTCCATATCAAGATCCTGTTCAGCCTTGCGCCAGCAATGGGGTTTGCTGGTCCCTGAGCTTCAGCCAGAGCCTAAGCCCTCTCTCTCCACAGTCCCTGCTTTCCCTGCTCCATCACTGCAGAGCTGTCCTCATCAGCTGTCACCAGGCAACCCAGTGCCCCTGGTTCTCAGTGTTTGGTGATCAAGAACCCCTCATCCCCCCAGCTCGATTTTCCTGTACCACCAGATACCCATCTGTGTTTTTCTTTAGATAAGATTTTATTCCATCCAAGGCAACCACTCTGTGTTGTCGTTAATGCCCTAACCAAGCTTTTCCCATGGAGTTCTCGCAGCGTGCTGGTTGTTTTCCAGCCTCTGCCATGGCTTAGTGCAGTACAGACCATTCCTGTTGATTTCGGTAGTGTTAAGTCAGGTGTTTCTAAACTGAGAGCTCCTCAGGGAGCATCCCAGGTAGTCCAGTGCCTGCACTGTGGGAGGGGTATCGTGGGGTTGATAAAGACAGAGCAATACACTCTGAAAAAGCATCGGAAACACTGGAAGGATTTGCTGCTTGGAGAGTTCTGCCATTCTCCAGCTGCAGAGGAACCTCGACAGATCCTAAACCAGAGAGCAAAGTGAGGCAGAGATGGATGACAGACAGAATTAAAGTCCCATTTTTCAAACAGCTATCAGGAGCCGCTGTAATGCAGCATCCAGATCCCCCCACCCTGATTCTTGCTTCAGTATTCATGTGTCTTAGCAGAGCTCAGGATCCTCACCCACCCCCAGGACAGGTGGGACTGGGGCAGCAACATCCTTGTGTATCACGCATTCTGCTTGGCAAGAACCCTACAGAATCACTGAAACATTAAGGTTGGAAAGGACCTCTAAGATCATCAAGCCCAACCTTCAACCCAGCTCCTCCATGACCGCTAGACCATGTCCCAAAGTGCCACATCCAGTCGCCATCCAGACACCTCCAGGTACGGAGACTCCTCCACCACTTCCCCGGGCAGCCTGTTCCAGTGTTCAACTGCTCTTTCCCTAAAGAAATGTTTCCTAATTTCCAGCCTGAGCTTCCCTTGACCCCACAGCAGACGGTGGGTTTGCAGGCTCTCCCCTGCACGCACTTGCTGCACATCTCAAGGAGCTGCCTCCCTCCCAGCTGTCAGGGCTCTTGGTTAAAGAAGTATTGAAGAGGTTGAGATACCTCTGCATAGAGCACTTGGAAATAACTTGTATGCTAAGAGCTGAAGTTGGGTTAAGTACTGAGGGAGGAGACTCATGGAGCTGTCAGCTTGTGCCTGTCTGAGCTGCTCTGTCAAACCCAAACCCTGGGAAGCCAGAGGCAACCTGGCAATTTTCAGTAGAGGAGCTGGGTGGGCTCCAGTGCCACCAGTGTGTGTCCAGAGCTGTTCACTGTCGACTTGTACAGGTGCAGGGCTGAGGCTGTGTGTGCTGTAGACCATCAGCTCGCTCCGTTTCAGCTTTGAACAAGAAAGTATAGAGTGTGCCCTGTGTTGTTGCTCTGTGTCCTCGGAGGGACAGGTTGGGAGGGCAGAGGCCGTTGGATTTTTGACAGAGTAGTTTAAAGGGGGAGCTGAAAGAAGAGGAGAGATGAGAGGAAGGAATGCTGCTGCTGGCATTAAGGATAATGGAGTGGAAGATCCCCACTCAAGGGCAAACCCAGACCTCCAGCCCAGCAGACAGAGTAGAGCCCCATGAGTGTCAGCCAGGCAGGTGGCAGACTGCAAACCTCTGCCCAGCTCAAATCATGACAGGAGGTCTGAGGAAGCTCAAGGAAAATGCTTCCCAGAGGGTTTCTTGTGGGGATGAGATACATCCCTGGATCTATCCTGGCCCCATTTCAGCAGAGCTGTGCTCTCCCTGAACACTGGGAAGATGAACTCAGCTCCTTTCACTTATTTGGTTGCACCAAAACATCCTGCATCTTCTGCTTCTCTCCCCATCTTTAGGGGGGAGAAAAGCAACTGCTGAGAAAGGGCATTAACCAGCTCTGGAGCAGCCACACCACAGATGGCCAAAGCTGGTGAGAGGTTCTTCCAGATCTTCTGGGTGGGTTTTGTGTCCTCTGTGCCACCACTTTCTGAAGCAGGATGTGGCCCATGCCACCCGGCAGCCCCCAGATCAGCACTCACAAGCCCTACGAGAAGGAGGACCTGGCAAGAAGACTGGGAAATATTGTCACTTCAGCTGAGCTCACTCTGCAGCCAATCTTTTACCCGGAGACACCAAGTGAAGAGACTGGAAAATAACACTGGAACAGACTCACGTGTGATTCTCCAGCCTGTCACTACCCTGAGTCAGACGGAGGCGAGCGGAGAGCCTCTACCCAGGCTAGATTGTGATCAGAGTGATGGAAAAGACCATTAGGTCATCTGGGCCATCTGCCCCCGCCGATACACGCCTGTTCTCTGCTTCGTGTTATCTAGCGCTGAGTCCGGAGTGAGTCAAGGGAGGCAGCCTCCGCTTTCCCACGGGAGACTTTTCCTAATAAAACGAATAGCTGATGGAACTGATTCCTGATAGTCTGCCTGGATCTGCTGTTGCTCACATCCATCCCATTACTCCTGCCGACCCTCCCAGCGGGCTCTCTTAGAGCACGGCTGTCCTCGGTGCTCATACCCATCCCATTCCCCACTGATGGCTACTGTCATGTTTTCCCCGGGTTGCCATCCAGACGGGCTGAGGTTTAGAGTTCTGTGGTCAGCAAGAGGCTTTCTTCATCCTCAGAGCTTTGGACTCCTCCTAAGAAGTCAGATTCCATAGAAGACTTGCCGAGGGGTCAATTCAGGGGGATTGGACTAGATGATCTCTGGAGGTCCCTTCCAATCCCTGATGATTCTATGATTCTATGAATTCTGGAGAGATTTTGGGCAAACCCAAGCATGAGGTTTGGAGAGATGGGCCCTTGCGTGCAGAGTCTGCTTCCACCGTTCATTTATCATTTATCATTTAAATGTCTCATTTATCTTTTCTTCTCATTTAGTTTTCCTTCTTTCAATGTGGAGCTCTGATTTCTCCAGAGACCTCCATCCCTCTTCCACATTTAATTAGAGCTTGAAGTCCCAGCAAGGCAAGTGATGCCACTCAGAGGAGTGGTTCAGGCACCAGGAGACTGCAGTTTGTGAGGAGACTCCGGCACTTCCTAGCAGGGTAAATGTCAGAGAGAAAGGCAGAGGGGGAGATACAGAGGCCGATACCTTTAGAGCAAGAGATGTCGCAATGACTTGGAAACTCCCTGCAGACTTCAGTGCATGCAGCCTGGCTCCTTGCCCTCGCTGTGAAGAAGAAGGTTATTAAAAGCAGTCCTTTTCCAGGCTGTGCAAGCCCCCTGATAGAGCGGCCCTCCAACACTGGGTACTGCAAGGGCAGGGAATCCCCTCGGTCCCCAGTGAGGGTGGTGTGGGGTGTTCTCCTCACTGTTCTCCTCACTGTTGGTCACCCCGTACAGCAAAGTCAAGGACCGAGCGCTCCTCAGGACTTTGTCCAGGGGCACAAGTGGGGGGCACACTGGTGGCAGTGAGGTGCATAGAGAGGAAGGTTCTGCTCCCTGGATGAGGCTGGGGGTGGGGGGTGTGCAAGGTGTGCAAAACTGCAGGTATTTCCTCATAACAGAGATCCTGAGAAGGGTCATGAGGATGAGTGGAGGGCTGGAGCACCTCTGCTACAGGGACAGGCTGAGACAGTTGGGGCTGTTCAGCCTGGAGAAGAGGAGACTCCAGGGAGATCTTAGAGCAGCCTTCCAGTCCCTGAAGGGGGCTACAGGAAAGCTGGGGAGGGGCTGTTTCCAAGGGCTTGGAGTGGTCAGAGCAGGGGGAAGGGTTTCCAGCTGGAAGTGGGGACGCTTAGACTGGAAGTCAGGAGGAAACTCTTCTCCATGAGGGTGCTGAGACACTGGAGCAGGTTGCCCAGGGAGGTTGTGGCTGCCCCCTCCCTGGAAGTGTTCAAGGCCAGACTGGCTGGGGCCTTGAGCACCCTGGTCTGGTGGGGGGTGTCCCTGCTCATGGCAGGGGGGTTGGAACTGGATGTTCTTTGAGGTCCCTTCCAACCTGAACAATCCTAGGAATCTATGAATCTGTCATCATTAGCTTTTCATCCTCTGAGCTCCGCATGCAAAAACCTGCCATCCTGCCTCGATTCCACCAGAATGGGGATGCTGCAGTCCCTGAGGGGAAGAGCATCTTGCATGAAGCAGAACGAGCTGCAATCCAAGGTGGAGCCCCTGCGTGGGTCAGATAAACAGAGCCGTCCCTGCGACAGGAAATTAATTTAAATTTAGAAGAAATAATTTTTTCCCTTGGTCGAATGAGATGGGAGATCCTCCTTCTGTTCTTCATTAAGCAACAAAGGGTGAAACCAACAGCAAATTGTGTGCAAACCACCCAAATGTGGCCCTGAACTCCTGAAACATCTTTATTCATTTAATCTGGGATTCAGGAAATTCTCGTCCAAGCCGGTTTTATTGGGTGGTTTGAATTGAGCTCTCAGCCTCCCAATCAGGAACAGATGAACAATTTTGCATAACATTTTTCTCCTGGATTTTTGGCTCTGCTCCGTCCTTCCTCGCAGCTGAGCTGATGAAGTCTGTTGTTCATCCTTTCGGAGAAACCGACCAAGCTCCGATTCTGGGAATGGCCATGGGCTGCCCTGAGTCCTGATCAAGGTCAAGTTCCACCTGTCTTGGTTCCCCTCTGTTGACAGCTCATCTCTCCTGGTCTCCTCTCTCACCACCTCCCTCATGACTCCTTCTCCAGCTGCTCCCAGGGCTGGCATCAATTCCTGAGCCCACAAAGATCAGTCCAAGGCAGGACCCAGGTGCTGGAGGGCAGGCTGTTACACTGCCAATAAAACACAAGGTGGGGCAGGTCCTGGCTTTGGCTGGAGCTGCATGGGAAGAAAGGATGCTGCATGGGCTGACCTGCCCTTCAGCATCTCTCCAGGCAAGTGACCGGTGGGCTTGTTTGCCTCTTTCACCCCTGTGCCTGTTTTTTGTGGTTGGAAAGCAGAGAACAGATGGGTTTTGGTACCACTGGGGTACCTCCAGCATCAGGGTCTACATTGGCCCATCACCTGGCTGTGGGATGTGCTGTGCCTGCAGACCTGCCCCGTCCCAGAAGCTGGGGCTGTGTGCGTGCAGTCATGCTCATCCCCATGGCCAGGGTGTGCCAGTCCAACGGGCTCCTCCGCCCTGCTGGGAATGTGTGGCATCTGGACCACTGAGAGAGAGCAAAAAGGGCGAGCCCCTGGAAAAAAAAAAGGGGATGTAAAATGCCTGGAGAAATCCCACCCTCTGGCAAGGGGCTGCTCACATCTGCGCCCCCGTGTCCAGCCCCACGTGTGTGTTACTTGTCAGCATCTCTCTGCCTCCACCCTCACTGCCAGAGCTGCCAGGACTCAGTCGAAGGCCAGTCAGGAAATTAAAGAGGTGCTACACAGCCCCTTGTCCCCTCTCGTGGGTGGGCTCCCTCACCTGCCCGTCGGCCCTCACGCCCCTGGCGACCCTCTGGCAGCAGATTTCACCGAATGATGTTGCCGCCTCGGTTGTTTCAGCACTGCCAGTTCCCAGAATAACCTGGTCCTGGGGCTGGGGAAAAACACTTGCTCAGCCGATGTGTTTGCTCAGACGCTTCAGCCCAGGCTCTTATTATTATAATGCCTCCGAGATCTGGGGCTTAGAGGGGGATTTGCTGCCATGTGCCTGACAAAGAGGAGTGACCTCAGCAACACCGGAGAGCCGAGAGCGTGTAAAACCTTTCTGGGCTTTGCGTAGGAGTGGCGCTTCCCTTCTTGGCTGCCTTCAGCTCCATCTGCTCTCTCCACACAGGGTCTCCCTGTTAGTCCCTCTTGGGTGGAGAGACGAGTGGGCAGGAGGGAAGTGTTCGTACGAATGGTCTTGCAGAGCTTTCAGATCTGCAAGCCCTGAATTTTAAGCGTAAGAGTGATTCCACTCACTCCAGGAGTCTGCTGCTTCTCCTCTCCATCCTTTGGAGAGCAGGGCAAAGAGCAACCAGTGCTTTGTCCCACCTGCATGAACTGCTCACCCCATGCGCTGGATCTCCAAGGGTGAAGGAGCTCCCTGCCCCATCTGCCTACGGGGACTTGACCCTGGCCCTGTACTTCTCCACCCAGGTCTCTCCTGTGCGGTTTGGTGGCCACCACTATGTGCTGCGGAGTTGGAAGTGAGTCAAATCAAAGTGTCAGAGATCATAGTAGACATTCCTTCACTCACCCCGTGAAATATTGGCCATCTTTTCTGCCACATGGAGCAAAGTAAGTTGCAAATCCAATGGGAAAGGCAGGAAAAACAGTCATTAATAACTGTACTTAATTACAACCTAATTTCTTGAAAAATGTGTATGAAAGCAGCTGGCAACGAGCTGAACTATGTGGAAAGTTTGAAGAATACCAGACCAGACATTAATTAGTCAACAGCCTCCAGAAAAGGTCAGGCTCTGGAAATATTTAAAAGTCCCATAATAAAATAAGTTTCAATTCCAGTGCTGAATTAAAACTTCATTGCAGACCCCCAGAAAATAGACTCCTTCCCCACAGACTAGACTACGTGTTTGAGGGTGACTTGCTCTCCACACACCACAAGATCCCTGTGGGGTTTCCCCAGGCTATTTCTTCTAGTTACCTCCTTCTGGTTGGGAACTCCACACGAACACCTTCTTTTCCATCAAGCAATAGGTATTGTGAGTATGAGACCTCTAATACCATACACCACCAGCTGGTCCATAATGCAAGGTGACTTCTCAAGAAGCCTAATGGCATTGGTAAAATCTAATCTGAAAGCCACACGTGCCTGGAGAAACTCTCTCTTGGGAAGATCTGCAGAGATGCTGTGGCCATGAGTGGCATGACCAGGGATGCCCTCTGGAAGTGACCGCACTACCAGAGAGCCAACCTCATCATGGTCACGGTGCCCCTTGTTGGTTTAACTCAACTCTGTCTGAAGCACCCGTGTAGCATCATAGACTGGTCCAGCTTGGAAGGGACCTCCACAGGGCATCCAGTCCAACCCCCCTGCAGGGAGCAGGGACATCCTCAGCCAGGTTTCCCAGAGCCTTGTCCAGCCTCCTGTTGAAGATAGCTGGGGATCAGGCCTCAACTCCCTGCCTGGGCACCCTGTTCCAGTGTTCAGCCCCCCTCCTACTCAAGATCTTCTTCCTGACAGCCCAGCTTGATCTGCCCTTCTCTCATGTAAAACCATCACCTCTTGTCCTCTCACTCCATTTCTTTGTAAACAGTCCCTCTTCAGCCTTCTTGTAGGGTCCCTTCAAGGACTGGAAGGTCACTATCAGGTCCTCCTGAAGCCCTCTCCTCTCCAGGCTCAATAACCCCATCTTNGTTCCAGTGTTCAGCCCCCCTCCTACTCAAGATCTTCTTCCTGACAGCCCAGCTTGATCTGCCCTTCTCTCATGTAAAACCATCACCTCTTGTCCTCTCACTCCATTTCTTTGTAAACAGTCCCTCCTCAGCCTTCTTGTAGGGTCCCCTCCAGGACTGGAAGGTCACTATCAGGTCCTCCTGAAGCCCTCTCCTCTCCAGGCTCAATAACCCCATCTTCCTCAGCCTGGCCTCAGAGCAGAGGGGCTGCAGCCCCCAGATCATTTTGGTGGCCTCCTCTGGACCTGCTCCGTAAGTTCCCTGTCCCTCCTCCAGAGCTGGATGCAGAAGTCCAGGGCAGAGCAGAGGGGCAGGATCCCCTCTCTTGATCTGCTGGCCACACTGCTTTTGATGCAGCCCCGGATGTGATGGGCCTCCTGGGCAGCAGTTACACCCTGTCTGCTCATGGCCAGCTGCTTGGCCCTGCACCTGTTCTCATTGCATTTAGGGACAGATAAGGCCCATGGCCTCTGCCCCTACAGTTGTAGCAGAAGAAAGGACACTGTGCAGCAGCAGTGACGATGTCCCAGTGGCATGAGTCGCTCTGCTCATAGAGCCTTTACCAGTAAAGGATGACACTCACCCAAGGTGCAGTAAGAAGCCATTTCTGTGCCTCTGAGTTCAAATATCTAGTTCTTCCTAGAGTGTTGGTTCTCCAGCCCTGTCCTTAGCCCATTCTTCTTCAAGGGCACCCCTCAGCAGGTCCCTTTCATTCTCAGTGGCATAAGTCCTTGTGGGAGGAAAACTGTCCCACACCACTGACTGTCTCACCTAAATCACAGTCACAGAGTGTTAGGGACCGGAAGGGGCCTTGAAAGATCATCCAGTCCAATCTCCCTGTCACAGCAGGAGCCCCTAGATCCAGTCACACAAAGTCCAGATGGGTTTTAAATGTCTCCAGAGAAGGAGACTCCACAACCCCCCTGGGCAGCCCCTTCCAGGGCTCTGGCACCCTCAGACACCATCACCTTCTGTATGAAGGTACTGCTGTTGAGGTTGTGTGGCATTGCTCTGAAATCAGCAATTCAATGTCTGCATGGGAAGAAGAGCTCTCCTGGTCCTACTGCATGGAATCCGCTGGCTGAACCTCAACACACAAGTGCCCGTTCCTTCCCTATCCTGCCTGTTACTCCACTCTGCTGTGGTGTGTGAAATCATAGAAATGTGGAATCATGGAATTGTTTAGGCTGGAAAAGACCTCCAAGCTCAGCCAGTCCAACCCTGAACACAACTGTCCCAACCCAGCCCCAGCCCCTGTCCCTGAGCTCCAGACCTCCCAGACTGGGAAACACAGCCAGGGATGGGGACTCAACCCGCTCCCTGGGCAGCCTGTGCCAAGGGCTGAGGGCCCTTTGCAGGGAGAAGTTTCTCCTCAGGGCCAACCTAACCCTCCCCTGGGGCAGCTTGAGGCTGTTTCCTCTGGTCCTGTCCCTTCTTTCTTATGAGAAGGGACTGACTCCCACCTCTCTGCATCCTCCTCTCAGACAGTTGCTGACAACTGTGAGGTCTCCTCTCAGCCTCCTTTTCTCCAGCCTAACCAGCCCAAGCTCCCTCAGCTGCTCCTCACAAGGTTTGTCCTCCAGCCCCTTCCCCAGCTCCACTGCCCTTCTCTGCACCCCCTCCAGCCCTTCAATGTCCTTCTTGCACTGAGGTGCCCAGAACTGACCCAAGTACTCGAGGTGGTCACATATCCCCTTGCTCCTTGGGAAATGGGAGCAGGACAGGCTGGGTGGTTGCTGGTGGAGGGATTTTAGCAGAACGCAGCATCACTGAACGTATGATGTGAAGATTTTTGCAGAGTGCCAGCTGGTATTTCTAGAGCTGGATCACATGCACACCCAGCTCTGAGGCAACCACAGGTCCCAGAGCTCCTGTGCTCCTCAGCCACTTCCAGAGCAGCTGTCAGGAAGCAGTGGCTTCCAGGTTTGCAGGAAGTTGTGAATAGTTTGCTTTCAGAAATAGCAAACTACGTTGGACTGCAGGTGTTTCCAAAATAAAACATCTCAGGCGCTTGCTTTCTTTGAAAGAGTAGTGACGTCTGCATGTCAGTCCAACTCAGAATGAGGTTCTTTTCCTAGAGCTTCAAACTTTCCAGGGAGAGCACTTCTGCCACCGTGTGATGGCTGAGTGCTGCCAATGCCAACCGCTCTGCAAAGCTCTGGGGGCACATCTGAGCACCAGGACACTGCTGTGTCCTCCTGGCACTTCTCCTTTGGGAAAGGGAGAAAGGTGCTGTCTAACATCCCATCACTAACCAGGAGCTGGGAAGCAGGGAAACAGAATTCCTGAGTCTTTCCTATGAGTGGCCATGTTTTTCAGTAGAGATTGTGACTCACTCTTCTCTAACCCCAACCTCAGACTGTTCTGCTGGAGCTGGGAGAAATATCTGTGCCTTTACTTGTCATTCAGAGGTGCTTGGTCCAGCTCTGCTGGGTCTGTACAGGGTTTCCAGAAAGGCCAACCTACCCCTGCAACACAGCTGAGGCCTGTGAGAGGCAATGAGGGACTGAGTTTGTCTGTAGCTCATCTGGGAGGAAGTTTTCTTTCCTTCTGTTCCACATCATCTTATCTCTTCCGAGAAGACAGCACAGCACCTCTTGCTCCTAAGGACACACCAAGGCCAGCCAGGTGGTCCCTGCGCTTGGAAATGCAGACAGCTCACTGACCCAGCTGGGGAGGATGCACGGCACCAACGGCAAGGTGGGAATATGTGAGAGAGAAAACAGATCTGCTGTCACACAAGAGATGCTGGGAATGCACAGCACCAGCTCTGCAGGAAGGGATGATGGGGTCAAGGTTCTGCTGATCCCAAGCAATGCAGTGACTGCTGTTGTGTCCTTTGTGAGGTCATTGCTTAGATCAGACAGAAACAGCAGCCTGGCCTCTGGCCGACTATTCAAACCAACCCTTGGATCTGAGGGGCTTCTCCAAAGCAGAACACAGCGCAGAAACCTGCCCATTCCCCGTGACTGATGCAAACAGTGAAGGTGAGGAGGAAACATGAAGGAAACATGAAGTGCCTTAGCAGGACTTGCTGTGGACTCTAGTCCCTGGACTCTCTGGTGGTTGCTGTGGGGTACACATCATGCCACACACATGTGAACAAGAGCTCTAGGTCACCAAGCCATAGGCACCATTAGCATAAATGTCTGTGTTCCCCACGCTAGAGGAGGGGCCCCTCTAAGCAGAACCGTCTTATTTGTAGAATACATGGCACTGGAGCTCAACAGGGCAGAAGAGGACGTGAGGCTCAAGTCTCATTTCCTCCTGCAGAAGGGTGTTAGCCTGAGTGACTCTGCACAGCACACCACAGAGCCACCAAAGCACACCATAGCATGAACACCCTACAGGTTTTAGGGTGCAGGGGATGCACGGTTGGTGTAACAGCCCAAATGAGCAGTCCTGACAAGGAGGGACCCCATCTAATGCTGTCCACTTCCACCAGGAGACAGTGTCGACCAGAGGCTGCTTGGAATTCACTTCTCTCTTCTCCTGACCTGACTGGGAGATGGAGGTAGGAATAGGATCACACAGAATCACAGGATGGTTTGGCTGGGAAGAGATCTTAAAGATCATCAGTTCTGATCCCCAAGCCGTTGGCAGGGACACCTCCCACAAGACCAGGCTGCTCCAAGCCTCATCCAGACTGTCCTTGAACACAACCAGGGACAGAGCTCCCTAGGCAGCCTGTCTAGGGCTACTAGCAGGGCTAACTACTAGGGCTAACAACTGCAGCCTGTTGCAGTGTCTCACTACACTCACAGGGAGGAATTTCTTCCTAATTTCTAATCCAAATCCTAGCTCAGTTTGAAGACACTGCACCTTGACCTGTCACTACACACCCTTGTAAAAAGTTCCTCCCCAGCTTTCTTGTAGCCCCTTCAGATACTGAAAGGCCAAACTAAGGTCTCCCTCGAGCCTTTTCTTCTCCAGGCTGAACAACTCCAACTGCTCAGCCTGTCCTCACAGCAGAAAGGTTCCAGCTCCACATTTTTGTGGCTTACTCGGGACCTGCTCCAACAGCTCCATGTCCTGCTGGTGTTGGGGCTCCCTGAGCTGGACAAAGGACTCCAGGGGTGGGGGTCTCAGAAGAGCAGAACAGAGGGGGAGAATCACCTCCTGGTGATCTGCTGACCTCCTGGGCTCATGGACAGAGGGACAAGACATCCAACTCTCAAGTCATCATTTGTTTCTGTGAGCCTGTCCCTGGCACAGAGGCTGAGCTCCAGTCCACAACATAGAGCTGACAGTAACTGTGATTATGAATCAACAAGGGGGTATTTTAGGACTCAGATAGAGGTGAGCTGTTCCCACACTGCCTGACCAGAGTGAGTCCCCATCCTGCCCTGGGTCCTGCTGGATGCAGGGTGACCAGCGGCAGAGATGCTCTGCAGGAGCACCACTTGAGAGCTTTTCTTGCTAAAGCAGCTGGCTCGAGGCTTAGTCCTGAGTCCAGAAATCAGAACTGATGGGAAACACGGCAGACAGCCAGCAAGGAGCTCTGCGAGACCCTGAACAGCCCACTCTGCAGAAAGGCATTGCTGACTCCAGCTGATATCAGGCAGAAAACTGCCTGGGCCCCATGCTCAGCACTGGAAAGCAAATGCCTTCTCCGGGTAAGGAGGTCACCTCCCGGCCTTGACATCAGCTAGGACAGTGCCAGCGCTGCTCTGTCCAGTAATCTGCTACGCAGAAAAGCCCAGGTGCCTTGTCTCCACCTCCTGTGCCCAGAGACCTGGACAGACCCTCTATGGGATTGCCAAGCATCTCCTTCTCCTTGACCCTGAAGCCCTTGTTCCCCAGCGGTCAGCAAGTGCTATCAGAGCTGGTTGAGGAGTAAATCAAGGGCTTGGAAGACTTTCCTGTGTGTGGTGATTCATGTTTGGAGTGGGATGTGAGTGTTTGGAGAAGAGCCAGCTCATCACAGAAACATTTACAAATCCCAGACGTTTTGTGGATTCCACCGCAAATGCTCTTCTGTCCAGCACGGTCGAACCACGCGTGCATCGACATTTTTGAGCTCTGGTTCATTCATCCCCCGTTTCTAGCAACGAAGGTGGCAACAGCCAGCTAGAGGACACATGCCATCACAGCTGTATCCACGGGACAAGAGAAGGGGAGCAGATGGAAGCCAAATGGTTCTTCTCATAGCCATGGCTGCATTGCCTGGCCCAGCAGGCAAAGGAATATGGGTGCAAGCCTTCCCTTGGGGAGTAGAAGGAAAAGGTTGAATGCCATTCCATTCCTCCCTGCCCAGCTCTCCAGCTCCCATCTGGACCCCACCCCTCTGGGGTGTCAGCCCTAGTCCCAGTTCTATGTCATCAGCAAAGCTGCTGACAGTGCACTCTAATCCCTCATCAAGTTGTTGAATAGATTGAACAGGACTGGTCCCAGTACTGACCCTTGGGGGACTCCACTGGATCCAGACCTCCAACTAGACTCTGTCCCGTTGATCACTACTTCTCTGGCTTCTATCCTGCAGCCACTTCACAGTCAGTCCACTTTGCTACCTGATTGTCCAGACCACACTGCCTCAGTTGGTCTGCGAGGATGCTGTGGGAGACTGTGTTAAATGTTTTACTGAAGTCAAGACAGACCACATCCACTGCTTGGCCTTCACCTGCCCCACCTGGTTCTGTCCTCATAGAAGGCTATCAGGTTGGTTAAGCAATGACTCCCCTTGGTGAAGTGTTGACTAACGATCCTGTTGTCCTTGACCTGCCTGAAGACAGCACCAAGGACAACTTGTTCCATCACCTTTCCAGGGATGGAGGTGAGGCTGACCCATCTGTAGTTACCTGGCTCCTTCTTCTTGTCCTTTTTGAAGATTGTAGAGTCATTTGCTGTCCTTTGGTCTGGAGAGAGGCACCTCTCCTATTCCCCACCACTTACCAAAGGTGAAGGGTGCAATGCCTTAGCACTGTCAGGTGCATCCTATTAGGACCCATGGATTTATGCGTGTCCAGACTGCTTAATTGGTCCCTAACCCAGTCCTTGTCAATCAGGGCAAACTCCTTCTTTGTCCCGACTTCCTCTGGGGCCTCGATGATCTGAAGCTCTTCAGGACAGCCTGCAGCAGCATAGACAGAGACAAAGAAGGAATTCAGTATCTCCTCCTTCTCCATATCCTCTGTCATCAGAGCATCCGCTTCATTCAGCAGAGGGTCTGCATCACCTCTAGTTAGTTTCATCTGCAATGTACTCGAAGAAGCCTTGACCTCTGTTATCCTTGACCTCTCTGGCAAGGTTTAATTCCAAGGAGGCCTTGGCTTTCCTAGTTGCATTCCTACATCCTCTGACTGGAGTCTTATCATCCCAAGTGGCCATCCCCTCCTTCTGTGATCTGTAGACTTCCTTCTTCCTCTTGAGTTTGCCCAGCAGCTCCCTGCTTAACCATGCAGGTCTTCTGGCTCCTTTTCTTGACTTCCTACCCATTGGGATGCTCTGATCCTGGGCTTGAAAGAAGTGGTCCTTGAATGTTCACCAACTCTGTTGGAGTCCTTTACCTTCTAGTACCCTATTCAAGGAATAGCCACCTCTACTTTCACCAACCACAGGTCTCCCCGCTTGCTTCGTTATCTCTGACTTAAACTTTTCCTCTGGCAGTGACCAATCTGCTGGGAGCAGCAGCTATGGTTGGCACTGCCAGGACCTTCCATTAGGCACCTCGGTAGTAGCTCCTGGCTGCCTCCAGCCTTCAGTTTTGGAGCTGAAGTGATAGCTTAGGCATTTTCATTTCTATCAGCTCCCACTCCTGACCCGTGTCTGCAGATAGTGAGACACAGCAGGGAGAAATGAACTGACCCCCTCTGTGGAAAGAAACCCATCGTGACCAGGCAAGATGGTTCTCCAGGTTCTGTAGCCAGACAGGACCACACGTGGTGGCAGGTGCAAAGTCTGGCACTGTTCTGGACTTCACAGGTTGGTGCTAGGTTGCTGTGACCATCCCTCCCCTCCAGACACCCATTCCCCACTCTCCATGGCGATGCCAGGATTTACTCCCATGGGGTGGATGTGCTGCCAGGACCCAGTGAGCCAGGACCCCTGTGCCTCCTCACACTGTGGATGAGCAGCAGGTAACACTGCAACCTTTAATGATGAGCGCTTCGAAGAATGGCCATGCAGATGAGAGGCTGGGGTGTCCCCACGTCTAAGCAGCCCTTTACCAGAACCAGACCTCAGGGCTTCCATCCAGCAGCTGAGAGCCAAGCCCTCCAGCCTGCAGCCAGGCTCTCTCCTGCCTGCTCTCTGCCAGGGTTGTTGTGTGGTTGTGCTGATTCCAGCCGGTAAAGCCATGCAAACTGCAAGAAGAGTAGTGAATGACCTAATTTAACCTCCTAGGTGTCTCAAGGCTTTCAGGTTTACCTTGATTTTTCTGTGTTAGGGCTCTGACATCTCTTCCAGGTAGCGGTGCTACTTGATTGCAGCACCTCTGCTTTATTAGAGAAAACCCTTGTCCTGCTGCTCCAGGGTAGGGTGGGGGGTTTATGGTGCTGAGAGTGGGGTCAACAATAAGGAACCCACTTGCTGAGGTGTTTTTAGTGCAGAATCATTTCATTGAGAATCAGCTGCCCTCAGCACAGTGTGGCAAGCTGCAGGCAGAAGGAAGTCCCAAACTGTTGGGAGGGGATAGGATGACCTCACTGAGCCCATCCAAGGCAGGGCACTCACTGCCAGATCACAGGGGACAGGGCAAAGTGTGGGGCAGCCTGACCCCTCAGGAGAGGGACAGTCTGTCTACAAGAGAAACTGAAATGATCACGTTCCCTCAGCATAAGTCCCCCCCTGCCCCACAGGATGCCCTTCCAGGATGAGGGACAGAGACTGGATATTTCTCTGGAGCACCACAGCATCTTGAACAGGGTGATCACAGTAAAACTGTGTAAGAAGTGCTGGCCAAGGGATAAAATCTCCTGATCCAGCCTTTGAACTGTCTCTCTGGGGTTAGCCTGGAAGCAGCTTGCTTGCCCTGGCGATGGGTTTTCTTTATCCTTCCTCCAACCGACCGCTCTCACAGACAGCTCTGGGGGGTCTGATGGTGCCTCTCAACCACCCCACCCCAGCTCATGAATGAATCCAGCCTCCATCTTCCCAGTGAGGGAACCTGCAGCAACTTAAAGGTCTTTATTTCTTCTCTCCCCTTCTCAAAGTTCGTTTGAATATCCCTTCTCTCCGCTCAGCTCCGCAGGCCCCAGGGATTTGGCTCTGGCAAATAAGCTGAGGCAAGCGGGAGCTGACTGTTACATGACCCTTCCTGCAATTTGCTGGAAGTCTGGTCCGTGGGATAAACAGACCAATGTTAACCTTTATATAGTAAATAAAACCCCAGTGAGCGTGGCGGAGCCTGAAAGCTGCGTTTTTACTTGTAATATTAACACATTTTTAGAGAAATCTGCCTTTGGCAAAAGCCAAACAAGTATTTGCTTCCTGTTGCAGTAAACAGTCGGAATGGCAGAGCGACTCCATCTGATACTCCCTGCTCCATACAGCTGATCCTGCTTTATCCCTGTTTACTGCAGGGATGCTAAGAGCTGCACTCAGCCGCTCCTGCTCAGACTTGCAGAGAGCCCATATCCTGTTTATAGCAGCTCTGCTCCGGCTGCTGCATGGGGAGCTCCGAGCAGAAGGGGAGCTCTGAGCAGAAGAGAGGAAGAAAAAAGGGTTGAGTGAGAGATTCTGAGATGTGGAGGGAAAGGAAGGAGGTGGAGAGATGTCCACCAGTACCCCCGAGAACATACAGCTGAGAGCAACAGCTAAGGATGGAGAGGGACTGTTTATCACAGTCTCACAGTACTGATGAGGCTGGAAAAGACCTTAAAGATCATCCAGTCCAACCTAAAACCAACCAAGTAACCCTAAACATCTGACATCTAGCTCATGCCACTCAGCACTTCATCCAGCCTGACCTTGAACACCTCTAGAGACGGTGACCCAACCACCCCCGTGTGCAGCCCGTTCCAAAATCTGGTCACTCTGTCAGTAAAAATCCTCTTCCTAAGGTCAAGTCCAAACCTCCCCTGATGGAGCTTAAGGCTGTGACCCCTTGTTTATGAGGGTGTGCAGTGACGGGAAGAGAGGCAGTGGTTTTAAACTGGAGTGAGGGAGATGGAGATTGGATGTTAGAAGAAAGTTCTTTACAATGAGGGTGGGGGATCCCTGGAGCCCAGAGAGGTGGTAGAAACTCCATCCCTGGAGACATTTAAGGTCAAGCTCAATGGGGGTCCAAGCAATCTGCTCTATTTAGAGATGTCCCTGCTCGCTGCAGGGGGGTTGAACTAGATGACATTTAAAGGTCCCTTCCAACACAGCACACTCTGTGATTCCATGGTTCTGTGTTCACCTCTGGTCCTCTCCCCAGCAGAAGTCTTACTGATCATGTGGGATCAGTCCTTATAATCCCCAGAACAACTGAGCTGTTGCTGAGGGTTCTGGTAGTGATGGAGGAACCTGCCCTCCATCAAGAGACTGCTATGCTCCCCGTTCACGTGGCCACAAGAAGAGTGAGCTACTCCAGGGGACCCACTGAGTCCTACCTGTGCACTCACCTGAAAGAGGACACACACATCTCATGACACCTACTGGGACTTCTCGCTTTGAGCCCTTACCTAGACCCCCACTGTGATTTCTTGTTTCCCCCTCAAAAATGCTCTCCTGTTGCTGTGGAAACGTGGGCATGGAAGAGAGCCTGGGATGGATCTGGGGGGTTTTAAGGCACACGTGCTTTCTGCAGGAGAGTTCATGAGAGCAATAAAACACAGAGTGATGATCGGGAGAGACGGGAAAGGGTTTGCACATCTTGCTGAGAGCAATCTTGGTTCTGCTTTCTTGGCCAATCTGCCTGAGCTGTGACGTTTTGTGTCACATCTGACTTGAATTCAGAAGGAATGTGAACGCGTCCAGCATCTCCCCGATCTCTCGCAATGGGCTGAGCCTCTTTGGGCAGAAGCCGGGGCTTGTGGGACCCCAGAGCTGGGGAATCAGAGAATCAGGGAATGTACTGGGTTGGAAGGAACCTCCAAAGGTCATCCTGAAGATGACTTGCCTTGGCGCTTCTGTGGCAGGTTGACTGCAGGACTTGCTGGAGTGAGCAGACGTGTTGAGTATCACAGGGAGGGGGTTGCACTGCACAGCCTGAGGTTTAGGCGTCTGGGTCAAGAGGCAGATTTGCAAGGCTGGATTCCCTCTCTGATGGACAGAGACGCTGCGGGGAGGTGCAGGCAGCTTTCTGACATCCAGCACTGGGAGCACTGGACCTGGAGACCATTGTTGAGTGAAGGAGGAGCTTGGAGGCACAGGCAGAGCAGACTCAAGTGGCTGTGGTTGCAGTGCAGAGCCTTTAGTCCCTCAGCTGCAGCATGGGAGCCCCGAGATGTGGTCCTCTCTCGTAGACAGCAGAAGGACACTGCATGTGACAGTCCCTAGATGAAAAATGGAAATGATACAGGGTCTCTGAGCTGAGGAATTGATGTCCTGAGGGATCTGTTTTACGTGCTGCAACCTGCTTGTAGGCACTGGTGGATGAGGGAACTTTTGCAGACCAACTCCAACTTTGCATCTCCTAGCAAATGGGAAGAGCAAAGAAGATAACAGGAGTAACAGCCTTGCCAGGGTTTCCCCAGTGGGTACCTCCCTAAACGAGTGACACTCCGTTCATCACAAGTCCTCTTTCATTGTTAAGACTCCCAGCCAAGTCTGTGCATCATCATGCCCCATCCAACCCACCACTGTGGCACACGGTATCCTCACCATGACCAACCACTAAGCCACTAAGCCCTAGCTTAGGGCTGGCTGTGGAGGACCACAGGATCACAGTCCTCCCCCCCGCATGCCTGGCCGTGTCAGCCTCTCAGAAACAGGAGCCCAGCCACAGTCCTCATCCTAAAACCTGTTGCAGTTCAAGTTTCACCATCCCATTGACCTGAGCAAGGCTTGGGGACCTGGCAGAGCCATCCCATCCACAAGTCTGGCAGATCTGGACCCACAGGCCTGAGTGGCAGCCACCTGCCCTGGGCTGTGTTCTCTGCCACACCCCACAGAACAAGTGAGATTTGTCTGGGCAGTGCAGGATGTGGCTGGGTGACCCCTCTTGCCAAGAGGGAGCTCTCTGTGCCCACCGCATCACTGGCAGCAGCGCATGTGGGAGGGAGAAAGCCCTCTTTGTGCTGGGGAAGGTGTCAGGTACCCGGCGTGCAGGCAGCTGAATTGCAGCTTTTCATGGGGCCAGAGGCTCACCAGGTGAGGAATGCTGGCTTCTGGCTGGAGCTGGCAGCGAGCTGCCTGCGCCAGGCTCAGGGCAGTCCCTCCACTGAGTCTGCAGCCCGCCCTCCTCCCCCAGGAGCTATATGGGGGGCTGTGGGCAGCAGGAGCGGTGTCCCCTCTGCTGGAACGGGGATGAAGTTGCTATTTATAAGGAAGCGGGTGTGCAGAGAGCCCTCGAGGGGGAGGAGTTGCCCTGTGGGTTTGGAGGGTACCCCAGGCAGGATGCTGCACTCAGACCCTGCCAGCCCACTCTGTGCTGGAGATGCTTTGTGCCCACAAACCTTCCAAACAAGAACAAGTCCTGGAGCACCTGGGCAGGGCAAAGAGACAGCCCAGCATGAAGTGCCATAGAGGAATAACCAGTCAGCAGGGCACACACGGGACAGTTCTGTGAGGGATGCTGTTCAGATGCACTGTTCAGCTCAGACCTGAGTCTGAGCCTGCAAGTTTACTCTGGTGTGAAATGTTTGGGAGTCTGGACAACTGGGGGGATGTCTCCTACTTCAAACCTCACCTTCATGTCTTTACACTGGAGTCAAGGAACGGGGAACCCATAAGACAAAACAGTTTCAGACTGGTGATTAGGCTGCCGTGTCCCTCAAAGCTGCCCTTGCTGACTGTTAGCAGAGCGACACAAGTAGCTGCAGCCCAGGGATGAACCGTTTGGGGTCCAGTTCAGGCAGGGGTGACTGCTCTGAGCCAGACAGCAACACACACAGCTACAACTGCAGCCTGGGCTGCTTGCTTGGGGTTTGTCAGGGCTATCTTTCCATTACTGCCCTCACTCCAAAGCCCTGTGGAGGGTTTAGATCGAGAAGCTGCCAGTGGCGAGCAATGAACTTGCAGCGTTCTCACTGCAATCAGCCAGAGCCACTGGGGGAAGAGCTGTCTCCAAAACTGCTGGAGGCTGCTCAGCGTTGGAAAGTGGGAACTTGGAGCAAAATAAATAAACGAGGAGTTCATTTCAAGGGCCCTAAAGGCAAATCCATCTCAGGCCGTCGCTTTGATATGGAAGCTGCATGTGTGCCCATCAATGGGGCTTTGAAGGTTGCTAAGAGGAAAATCAGAAAGGCCGGCGTGGGGAAGAAAATCAACAGCTTTTGGTGAAACGATGGGGTTTTGCTGCCTGTTGGAGCTGAGCGGGGCACTTCAGCTAAAGGAAATCCAGCCTTAGCGAAAGCAGCACAAGCTGCGCAGAGCACGCCAGGGATTACCTCACAAGGGAATTAGGCTGGGATTTCATCAGAGCGAATGGCAAACAATGTTATAAAATAAAAAAGGTATAAAAATAAACGATAAAAAAGTCCAAAAGTCTGATGTTTTCGAGTAGCTGGAAGCCTGGGAGAGAAACAGAAAGGAGCTGGCAAAAAGTAGTGATGGGAAGCTGAGGGATCTCTTCAAATCATTCGGGACCACAGAGGGTCCTGGGGGAAAAGACACCTGGATCTGCTCATTACAGGGGGTAAAATGAGCAGAAGAGACCCCATCTGGAGTCCTGCTTCCAGTTCTGGAGCCCCCAGGAGATTGAGCTGCTGGAACGTGTCCAGAGGAGGGCCACGAGGATGAGTGGAGGGCTGGAGCACCTCTGCTATGGGGACAGGCTGAGAGAGTTGGGGCTGTTCAGCCTGGAGAAGAGGAGACTCCAGGGAGATCTCAGAGCGGCCTTCCAGTCCCTGAAGGGGGCTACAGGAAAGCTGGGGAGGGGCTGTTTCCAAGGGCTTGGAGTGGTCAGAGCAGGGGGAAGGGTTTCCAGCTGGAAGAGGGGAGGTTTAGACTGGAAGTCAGGAGGAAACTCTTCACCAGGAGGGTGCTGAGACACTGGAGCAGGTTGCCCAGGGAGGTTGTGGCTGCCCCCTCCCTGGAAGTGTTCAAGGCCAGACTGGCTGGGGCCTTGAGCACCCTGGTCTGGTGGGGGGTGTCCCTGCTGATGGCAGGGGGGCTGGAACTGGATGATCTTTGAGATCCCTTCCAACTTGAACCATCCTATGAATCTATGAACTGACTCACTGAAGAGCAACAAATCTCTGAGCCCCGATGAGGCATCCAAGATGTGTGTAGGACATAAGAATGAGATGACTGACCTACTAACAAAAATATGCACACATAGGTCTGTGCTCAGCAGCATTTGGAAAAAGGCAGGGAAATTATAGGATGCAGCAGGGATGGGAATGGAGGGGAGCCTGGAAATCATTATAAAACCATCACAAGAGCTGATGGGGTGCCCTCCTCTGGAGCAGCATCCTTCCCTGTGGTCATGTCAGGGCCTGTGGGAGGGAGGACAAGTCTGATGGAGCGAGCAGGCCAGGAGGAGGTGTTGGGATGGGGATACCCACACGACCTGGCAGCCTTCATCTCACCCTCTTCTATTATTGAAAAATGGGGTGTCAGGGAGGGAATCACAGTGGATGAATAGGAGAGGTCTTGCCGTGAGACTCACTGATGCGTTGAGATCCTTATTTTAGCAGCAATCAGTGCAAGAGGTACTCACTAAAATTTAATTACCGGGACACCCACAGCTTCTCCAGAGGGTTGCCAAGTGCAAGGGAAAGGTCAGAAACTACCTGACTCCTTTGGGCTGCTGGTGAGGAGGAAAATTTCCTCCCTACATGCCAACTGCAGGATGCTGGAGCATCTGTTTCAGGACAGCAGTACAAGCCAGGAGGTGCAGGAAGAGGGGTGCAGGTGGCAAGAGGGTAGAACCGTGGGCAAAGTGATGCAGAAACATCCCCCTCCCATGGGGCAGAGACAGATGGGAAGGCAACAGGAGAGAGGAGACAAGTGTCCTTTGGTTCTGTCTTTGCTCATGAGTGGTTCCCTCCTTTTCTAGGTGGCTGACGACCTTTTGCAGTCTCAACCAGTCTTAGAAGACCTGCCCATGGTCTTGCAGTTGTTCAACCTGAAGAGAAGGCTCCATGGGGACCCTCTGGTGACCTTCCAGTACCTGAAAGGGGCCTCTAAGAAGGCTGTTCCCAAGGGCAGGGAACGACAGGACAAGGGGTCACGGTTTGAAGCAGGAAAAGGGCAGAGTGAGGCTGGACAGGAGGAGCAAGGTCTGGAATCTGAGGGTGGGGGATCCCTGGACCAGGCTGCCCAGAGAGGGGGTGGAGGCCCCATCCCTGGAGCCACTCAAGGTCAGGCTGGATGAGGCTCTGGGCAACCTGGTCTGGCGAGTGTTGGCCTTGCTTGGTGCAGGGGGGATGGACTGGATGCCCTTTGGAGGTCCCTTCCAACCCAACATGGTCTGTGATTCCATGATCATTTTTCATCTCCTCTGTTGACCATTTTGTGTCCCCCCCCAGTGAGTGCAGGACTTGAAAAGAGGGCAGCATGGTTCCCATCTCCCCTGCATAGCAATCTGCCTCGTCAGGGCAGGACACATCCCACCTCCCCTCTCTGCTTCGGCCTTGGAGGCAATGCCTGTGACTGGGAGTCAAGGCTCAGCAAAGGAGAGGGTCTCCAGGAGATGATGATTCATGGTTGATCACTTTAGCTGGAGCTGGATTGAATCAACTCCTCTCTCCTGTGGCTCTGCCAGGTCTCATGGCCCAGGGAGGGGAGGAGAGAGGAGAAATAATGAGATTTCCCATCCAGAATTGTGGGGGATTTATAGCTGTTGTGATAACCCCGGCCGTTAGCGAGGCTCACACAAGGAACCACGCCGATTTCCAAGTTCCTGATTTACTAAACAACAAAACGAGAAGTCAGCATAAATCACTCCTGCTCACACAAGTGGCCACTGTGGGGTCCCTGGGACCCTGCCACATGGAGAGATGAGAGCTGGTGCTGGGGTGTCTTAACTCTGGGGTCTCCTCTGAGCTCTGACCAGGCATTTTGTGAAAGTCCTGACGGAGCTGCCTCCTTCTGTAATGAAATGCAGCAACAGCTACCCGGAGGGTGCTGACAAAGAGCACGTGGAGCAAGGGTTGTACTGGGGCTTGGCAGGACTTTAGAAGGCTCTTCTTCCCCATGCCATGGCACAGGCTCCCAGAGAGGTGCAGGATGGGCTTGTCCAAGACTCATCTAGAAAAAGCCAAGGCCACCTTGTTCTAGTGCTGGAGACAGTCCTGTCAGCAGTGGGAGGTTGGTTTGGACCCCCAAGCCCCCTTCCACCAGCACTGCTGGGATCCTGTGTTCCCACCCTGGCATCGTTGTGCCAGTCCAGGACAACTCTGCTTTTTTTTATGTGCAGCTCCTTCAGACAGCTTCCAGATCCATCCTTTGCCGGCCCTTCCCCAGCAGCTGGAACAGCTCAAGTCCTTCAGAAACAACTGTGTCTTCCAGTGCTACTCCTGAGTATGAAACTGGAGTTTAAAAACACAAAACAAGAGGCTCAAAGCTGACCTTGCACCAGGGCCTGGCAGAGCATGTCCTGTGGCAGCCGCGAGTGCTGATGAATCAAACCAGGGTCAATGAATGGTTGTCAGAAGCTCTACTGAACGAGACAGAGACCGTTTGCCGTGATTATAGGGTTCAGCATCACCTTCGGAACAAAGGTGAGAAGGTGAACCGTAGGGCAGATCATACAGGTGGTGCTTGTGAATCATAGAAGCATCCTGGCTGGAAAGGAGCTCCAGGATCACCAAGTCCAGCCCTCATCCCAGCATCAACCCAACCCTGAGACCATGGCCTCCAGTGCTCTAGCTACTTGGTTTTTAAACTCCTCCAGGGATGGGGACCCCACCACCTCCCCAGGCAGCCTGGTCCAGTGCCCAGCCACTCTCTCAGGACAGAGCTTTTCCCTAAGATCCGATCTAAACTTCCCTGATGAAACTTGAGGCAGAAGGAAATAAATGGTGGGTACAGACCTGTAACAGCCACGTTTGCTTTCCTGGCTGCTTTCCTGCTTGTGACTTCAAATGAGCAGATGCTGGCAGTGAAGCAGGTTAAACCTCTCCAGGCTCCTGCCAAGGAAGCCTGGGCAAGTACCACTCTTATCTCACCATACTGAGAGCATTGATCATCAGCTAAACATGAGCCTGCAGTGTGCCCAGGTGGCCAGGAAGGCCAATAGCATCCTCTGTTTCCATGGAAAGGCAACGGGGCAGTCCAGGCTGTTTGAGCAACAGACCTGAAACCACCCACAAGATTGGAAACAAAGTCCATTGGTGAGAAAGGTCCAGCTCTGGAGTCCCTGGGGCAAGAAGGACATGGAGTTGTTGGAACAAGGCCAGAGGATGCCATGAGGATGATCAGAGGGCTGGAGCCCCTCTGTTCTGGGGACAGGCTGAGGGAGTTGGGGCTGTTCAGTCTGCAGAGAAGGCGGCTCCAGGGGGACCTTCTAGAGACCTTCCAACCCCTGGAAGGGGCTGTCAGAAGGCTGGGGAAGGAAGGCTGTTCCCAAGGGCAGGGAACAACAGGATGAGGAGCCCTGGCTTGAAGCTGGAAAAGGGCAGAGTGAGGCTGGACAGGAGGAACAAAGTCTGGAATCTGAGGGTGGGGGATCCCTGGAACAGGCTGCCCTGAGAGGGGGTGGAGGCCCTATCCCTGGAGCCATTCAAGGTCAGGCTGGCTGGGGCTCTGGGCAACCTGGTCTGGTGAGCGCTGGCCCTGCTTGGTGCAGGGGTGTTGGACTGGGTGCCCTTTGGAGGTCCCTTCCAGCCCATCACAGTCTGTGGTTCTATGACACATGCACATCAGGAGAGAGAAGTTGCTGGCTGGGCAGATAGAATGGAGAAAGCCTGACACAGTGCCACCACCGAAAAGGAGGAGGGAAGCTGCAGAGACCTCAGTGTGCCCAGGGCTAAGGACAGAAGGAGGGACCTCTGCTCTGCAAAATGCTAACACACAGCAAACAAAATGCCTACAGAAACCAAGCAAGTTCTCTAGGGGCAGAACCAGGTATCAGCACCCCCAGAGGAAAAGCAGCACCAAAGGTAGAAGAGTGAGTACAAGGTGCTAGATGCAGGACAATCCCCTGACCTCTTGGAGATCTCTCACTGCTGCAGAGAGCATGAGGAGGGACTGGACATAGCTTCAGGGCATTTGTGGTCCCAGGGGTGTAACCCCATAGCCTCCCTATCTGGGGTCTGTTCCCAGCATCAGTCTCAACCCAGCAGACTACCAGCGACTCTGGACGAAGACCCCTGACAAAGGACTTGGTCCTTTCTCTCCCTGCAGAAGTTTCTGGAAAAAGACCCTTCCCTGGGTTTGCCTGAGTCCTCCTTCCATGGGAGACTGGCTCCTTCAATCCCAATCACACCCTGTGCTGTGGGATCAGCCTGCCCTTCCTTACTCACTTCTCCTCCTGACCAAACTAGTCTGCAGTCCCCAGAATTAAGCACCAGGTCCCATGGCAGCAGCTGTCTCCCAGCCTACGGGGGCTTTAATACAATGCACATATTTCCTCCCTAACCGCAGGCTGGGCCGGAGGGTGCTCTGCTATTTGCTGAGCAGGGGAATGAGCTGCATGCAGTGATGACTGGCTAGAGGGCTGCAAAGAGGGAAGCGGTGTTTCTGCACCAGTAATCCCATCACGTAGCTCATGCAGCTTCCAGCGAGCAGAGTCCCCAGCAGCCCGCTCGTTTCCATCGGTGCTGAGCTTTATCCCACTCACACTCCTGGCTCTTGAGACCTAGGAGACACTGTGCTGCAGAACTCTGGAAGGGTGGAACACGGTTCCTGGTTACTGACTTCAGAGTTAATCTTACAGTCATATTCTTAGGCAGCACAATATGGCCCAGCAGTGTGCTCAGGTGGCCAAGAGGGCCAAAGGTAGTCTGGCTTCTATCAGCATCAGTGTGACCAGCAGGAGCAGGGAAGTGATTGTCTCCCTGTGCTCTGCACTGGTGAGGTCAAACCTCGAGTACTGGAGGCAGTTCTGGCCCCCTCAGTGCCAGAATGACATGGAGGGGATGGAGTGGGTCTAGGCTTACAGTGAGGCTTGCAAAGGGTCTCAAGCGCCAGGGCTGTGAGCAGCAGCTGAGGGAACTGGGATTGTTCTGCCTGGAGAAAGGAAGGTTCAGGAGAGACTTTCTTATTCTCTACAGCTACCTGACAGGAGGTTGGAGTGAGGAGCAGCTCAGCCTCTTCTCCCAGGGCTGAAGGGATAGGACCAGAGGAAACAGGCACAGGCTGCACCAGGGTTGGTTTAGGCTTTGTTGGACACTGCCCAGGACAGTGGTGGAGTCCTCATCCCTGGAGGGATTTAAAGACCTGTGGAGCTGACGCTGAGAGGCAGTTTGGTGGTGAGCTGGCAGTGCTGGGTCAAAGGATAGGCTTGATGATCTTCAAGGTCTCTTTCAACCAAAGAGATTCTGGGACTCTGTGAGTCTCCATCCTTCAAGGCACTGCAGAACTCACTGTGCCAAAATCTGTGGGGTGAATTGGTGGCATTCACTGCCCTAAGATGTAGGCAGTGAGCAGTGGTCGGTGCCAGATGCTTATGGGGGGGGGGGGGGA
>VZRI01014336.1:217728-255088 GCA_013397515.1 Upupa epops | reverse complement strand
CGTTGTGTCTCTTCAACGATGTTCTCCTTCTCCTAACTGGGTGAGAAACCTCCTCTGCACCTCTACTGGGTTCCTCATCTGCACTCAAGTGTGCTTGGGCTTCACCTTCATCCCCCCAGACTGGTACCAGTCCAAGCAGAGAGCCCAGACTGGCTGTTATCACAGGAAGAAAATTCTCTAGAGGCAGGAAACTGCTCAGTTCATCCCTGCCCGGGACACTGAAACACAGAGGTGCTGCAGAGCCCCCAGACAGGCAGATCCCATCCACATCATCCTGGCTGTGCCTTGCCTGCCCTGACAGCAGCAGGTAGTCTGCCCAGGATAAGATCCATCCTGCTGTAAACTCTGTCCAAAGCAAGGAAGATATTTTTGTCTCCCAGACAAACTCTCCTCAGTGACTGCCATGGTTTTGTCTGGTGGGGACTTCCCACCTCTCATTGCCCAGCCCCTTGGCTTTTAAAGCCTTCAAATTTATTCTTCTTTGCCAAACCTCTGCAACTTCTGCAATGAATAGCTGAACTCTCCATGGGGTTTGAGTGCTGTAGATCGCAAATCCCTCCGGTCTCTTGTATTTTGTGCTGTGAGACTGGGATGTTACCTCAGAGTTCTCATCATCCGCCAGGATTTCATGCTCTTCCTCAATGTTCACGGTTAGCAACCAGACCAAGAGAATTCCTGACTGGACAGCACTGTCTGTGACGGGGTCCTTGGGGTGACCTTACAAATGAACCACATGGGGAGGTCAGTGCTGAGATGGATGTGATGAGGTAGAGCAGGATGATGCAGTGTGGATGGAGAGCAGAGATGTGATGTGGAGAGCTAGTGATGTGACCTGGGCCGTGACGTGAGCTGTCCCATCCTCATCTGTGGGAGCTCCTCACAGTCCCATTGGTACCAGTGGGAACAAACCTGCAATGGGATGGGTTATTTCTCTCCCCTGGTTTGGTGGGGTTGGTACCTCACTGCCTGTTCGCTGCCGTTTTCAGGCCACCTCTGGTAACTGAACACAAACTCTCCTCCAAGTTTCCTCTGCTTGACACAAGGCTGCTGAGAAATCTCAGATTCTCGTTAAAGCTGCCTGTTTGTGGGGGCAAAACAAGGGGAAAGAGTCACACGAAACACATGAAAACCCTGGAGATGGGGGAGGTCCCACGCGGGGTCCCAGCCCCACTGAGAAACCCTTGTTTGGTAATAAAAATCCTCGAAGCCATTTAATAAAACTTGACAAATGGCTTGAGAGCGCTTCACAGCTCTGGTCATTTTCCCATCTGTGACGACCCAGGAACCAAACAGGGCTGAGTCTGTAAAGGACTGTGGGGGAGCGGGGCTTATTAGATTACAAAGAACATGACTTGTTGTGAGAAAACCCAAAAAGTCATGTTTTTTGTCATGAAAGTCCGGGCTGTGACAAATCCAACGCGTTCGGCATGATGGATTCTTACTGCAAATCCGCACTGCAGAGTACGGTCATTAAAGAGCTGGCCCCGTGCCCCACGCCAGCCCGCCTGCTCTGGCAGCACTCAAGTCGCAACGAAGCCACACACTGGGATTACCCTTGCGTGTACTGGGCAGGCAAACTGGTGCCACCGTCTCCAAAAACAGGGACTGCTGAACCCTCTCTCCCACAACGGTCTCCCTTGTTCTGCCAAGGGCTGCTGGGAACGTTCCCTCTGACCAAACCCCTGCTTCACAGCTCTCTCTGCCTGACCCATCCCTTGTTCCTGCAGATAAATCACCCTCTTGTCCTCCCCGGGAAGCACAGTCCGTGATCACACACAAGCCTTTCTCTGTGGTACACGCTGGTGTCAACCCACACCAGGTTTTTTTCACTGCCCCAGTCTTTTTCCCCTTTCTCCTCCTAGAACAGGTCTCCCTCTTTTCAGACAGGTCCTTCGCTTGTTGGGCACATAGGTTCCTCTTCTCAGCTTGCAACCTTTTCCTGCCTGCAGCTTTCCCATCGCACAGAACAACTCACAGAGTCACAGAATCACAGATGGAGGGCACCCAGTCCAACCCCCCTGCACCAAGCAGGGCCAGCACTCACCAGACCAGGTTGCCCAGAGCCCCAGCCAGCCTGACCTTGAATGGCTCCAGGGATGGGGCCTCCACCTCCTCTCTGGGCAGCCTGTTCCAGGGGTCCCCCACCCTCAGATTCCAGACCTTGCTCCTCCTGTCCAGCCTCACTCTGCCCTCTTCCAGTTTCAAACCGTGACCCCTTGTCCTGTCGTTCCCTGCCCTTGGGCACAGCCTTCCCCAGCTGCCTTAGAGGCCCCTTTCAGGGGTTGGAAGGTTGTTAGAAGGTCCCCCTGGAGTCTTATCTCCAGGCTGAACAACTCCAACTCTCAGCCTGTCCCCAGACCAGAGGACTCCAGCCCTCTGAGCACTTCCATGGGCTCCCATTCCATCAGGTCCCTGTCCTTTCTGTATTGAGGGCTCTAGAGCTGGATGCAGGACTCCAGGTGAAGTCTCACTAGGACAGAGCAGAGGGGCAGAATCCCCTCTCTCCATCTGCTGGCCACACTTCCCCTGATTCCAGCCCAGGATGCAGTTGGCCTTCTGGGCTGCTATTGCACACTAGTGGCTCATGGCCAGCTTTTCATCCACAGGGCTGCTTTCTCATCAGAGGATTGGGAAATAGCTCAAGGTTGGCCTGGGTTCTTCAGGAGAGAAACTGTTTCAGCTGCTGGTCCCTCCACTGCCCAGGCTGATGAGCACTCCACCATGGAGACTGAGCACTGGAGGAAGAGCCGGATGCTTGGCAGGAGAAGAGTGAAGGTCTGCGAGGGCATGGCTGAGCACTGGGTTTGTCAGAGGAGGGCGAAGCAACAGAAGGGTGGGAGTCATGGCTAAGATGATGAAAAACAAGTAGCCAGGGGTGGGGAGGAGAGAAGATAAGGAGGAAGAACAGACAAGTATCAAGGAGGATGGGTTTAAAAGTCATGTAGAAGTTTAGGGGCAGTAGTGCTAAGCGGTGGGGTTGGCACAGCTGGGTTAATGGATGGACTTTGTGATCTTCAAGGTCTTTTCCAACTGAATGATTCTAAGGGCAGTCTGAAGATGAAGGAAACTGAGGAGAGAGCCCCTGCCACAGCTCTGAAGGGAAATTTGCAAAGCATCTTCCCCTGTTGTTTCACATCTCTTGGCTCTTCCCCTGCAACAGTCCTAGTCTCCAAGCTCTGGTGGGTTTAGCACCACAGCAAGGCTTTTGTAACTGTTCCATCTCGCAGAGGGCATCGTGATGTGCAGGTCCCAGCGTGGTCCCCAGGACAGGATCAGAGAGCTGCCCTGGGCATGCCAAGGGACATCCCTTCCTAGGCTGTGCTCTGCTGCACGCTGGTAAAACCCTTCCTATTCCTTCCAGCTGAGCTCCAGGCTTCCCCAGCTCATCCTTCAGCCTCTGTTCAGCCTTATTGCTGGAAGCTGCACAAAGAAGAGGAGCAAAGAGCAGCTCATGCCAGAAGGATGCAGGTTAGGGGAGGTTTAGATTAGACATCAGGAGAAATCTCTTCCCTGACAGAGTGCTCAGGGGTTGGAACAGGCTGCCCAGACAGGGGGAGAGTTGCCATCCCTGGAGAGGTTCAACAAACAAGTAGCTGTGGCCCTGGGGAATGAGGTTTAGTGATCAGAGTGGGGTTGGATTGGTGGTTGGACCGGATGATCTTGGAGGTCTCTTCCAACCTTAACGATTTTATGATTCTGTGATTCTATGCAAGCAGTTTTATTCTAGAATGAGAGGCTGGTCAGACAAGCAAACCTGCAAACCACATCAGCAGCTTCCTACCCAGGAAGCAGTGCCCAGGACCTCAGGACCCTCCCATCAGACTGGTTTAGGGCAGTATTGCCTGGCACAGAGGAGACATCCACAGCCCCCTTCCTGGCAGGCACATCACAGCATCCCACGGTCCAACAAGTGATGCCACAAACGCCAACACAAAGGTGATGGGAACCCTCCCTCCTTCCCCACAGGTCACTCCATTTAGTTTGTGACCCTCCCCATGTTGTCTTTTCTCCCCTGTTCCCTTTCACGCTTGGTGCTCCCTTCCCGCTTATTAACTCTGCAACCCGATGGAGGAAATGTGCCCCCCATGACAGCTCTGCACAGAGGATTTATGAGCCCAGCTCTCAGGGGAAGGAGCCTGGGCATAAATCACAGAATATTTAGGAAAGTGATCTACATTTATTACACTTAATACTATATTTAGCATGTCCAAGAGGACCTTATAAATCAGAGACAGTGCAGAGCTCGGTACAGGGTCCTGAGGGAACCCGTCCACTCAGCAAACGTGTGCGAAGCCTGAAATCAGCAAGAGGAATTTATGTTTGAATTCTTTGCTAAGTTTATTCCCCTAATTAGGGCTGCAGATCATGCTGACGGTTTCCTGAATTGGGCTGGGGATTTGGGGCCCGGGCTCGTTGCCTCTCCCCGTCGGCAGCTTCTCCCCACACACACCGGCTGCACTGGTCCATCCTCTGGGACTGTGCCCACAAAGTCTTTAAGCATCCATCACTTTGAGGGATGACAGCGCCAGGAGGGCAATTGTTAGTCTTCTCCTAATCCCAGGTTAATGCACCGTGCTCCAGCTCCCCGTCAGCCTGCTGCTGCAGGCTCCTGAAAGAGACACGACGTCCTCTTGTGTTTCATAGGGAGCCCTGAGTCCTACTCAGTCTCTGTCTCCTCTCCTGCTTCACTGGTATCAAGCTCCATCATCACAGGCCATGTACTTGCCTCACATCAGCTGCCTTGGACCAGTGGGAGCTGCAAAGCAGGCAGCTCCTGACCTGTTTTCTGGAGTTCAGTGCCTTCACCACAGGTTTGGGCTCAGGAAAGAGAAGGCTTGATGCCTGGTGATGGACTCCAGGGAAAAGGGATATGGAATGAGGGCTTTACAGCATCACAGATTCATTCAGGATGGAAGAGACCTCCAAGATCATCCAACCCAACCATCTCCCCAACACCACCCCGATCACTAAACCCCATTCCCCAGGACCACAGCTACTCAGTGTTTGAACCCCTCCAGGGACTGTGGCCCCTAAAGCTGCTGAAACTGGTTTCCCTGATGCCAACAAAGGTCTGTCAGGAAGCAGCTGCCTGGTCCCTTCATGAGGACAGACCTTCTCCAGACAGTGCTGAACCGGTCATTCCCAACTGTCCTGCTCTTGCAGAAGTGCCCAAGCCAGTGGATAAGAACAGCAGAGAACAGCACAGAACTTCTCCTTTCCATCTGAAGGGGCCCTGGAGAAACGAGACCCTGAGAGAGCGGAATCTGCAGCCACCTCACCCCAGCCCCGGTTGATGAGGACACACCGGTCCCACAGTGTGCACAGCTGGCTGCATTGCATGGGAGCCTACACAGCTCCAGGGACAGTGGGGGCAGCTGGTCACAGCGGCTGGGTCACCTCCCACCACCTCTCAGCTGAAGCTGGCAGAGAGTCTTCCCCCAGATAACTGAGTGAGGGGCAGGGGCTGCTAATGCTGCCCTCTCGCTTCCTGAGGCAGCATTCAAACCCAGGTGGATGGTGAAAAGCCCCAGCCCCATGCACTGCTCTCCCTGAGAGGTTTCTGTGGCAGCTCTGCTGGGACTGACCATCCCAGACAGGGGCGATTTGCCTGGGGACCTGGGACAATGCACCGGCCAAGCAATTTAAAGCTGGGGCCTGACGAGCGAGGAGTCTGGCATGGAGGAGCAGGATTTGACCCCAAAGCCAGGTTCCAACTCCTATTGCACTTCACAGGAGGATTGTTCCAACACAGGGGCTTGTGGGGTGCCCAGAAGCACCCTGAGATGCTTGGACACCCAGGAGCAGCAGCTCAGCTGTGGTCTCAATCCTTTCATAGTGACATGTGATGGCATCTTAGTCAGAGGAGACTTCAACGTCACTGAGGGGAAGGTGTTGCCTATCAAATGGTCAAACGTGGAGGCCAAAAACGACCCTCAGTGAGCATCCCCACTGCCAGAAGTCTATCCCTGGATCCCAAAACAGGTGCCTCCAACCTCAGGCACACAAGAGATGCTACAGCAGTGTCAGCGGCTGGTGCAGCACTGGGGTCAGCAGAAGCATTTCCTCACCTCACTGAGGTTCTCACACCTCTGCCAGGTGCTCTTGCATCAGCAGCCAAAGTCTCCCTCTCCTTCCTGGAAAGCTGCCTTGCCCGTGGCCAGCCCCGTGTCTCCCGCCTGCCCAGGAGCCATGGGAGCGTGGGGCCGGGTGCATGCGTGTCGGTCCGTCTGCCTCCTCTCGTGGTTTTCCAGGAAAGCCGCCGTGATTTACGAGCCGCGGACAGTGCTAGCTGAGTGCTCGGGAGGGCTTGATTACAGTTTCCCAGAGGAAGCTGTCTGTTTGGAGATGGCAGGGTGACAGGGTTTATACAGACCAGCTCAATGTGTCTAAGCAAAGCTGTCAGCCAGAGATGGATGAAGTGACAGAGAAAGCCCATTACTTCATTCACACCTCAACAGGCAAACAATAAAACACTTACAGCAGCAGCCTGCTGGGGAGGGGATCCCCCAGCCTCTGCAAAAATGCAGCAAGAGGCTGTGAAGTAGTTTTCTGCTCTTTGGGTCAGCAGGATGGGACAAAGGAAGGGACAGAAGCAGCATGAAAGGAAGAGGTGTCATCCCTGGGAGATGGGTGTTTGTCCTGAGGTGAGACGCCACACTGCTGCATTGGGCCATAGAAGTGTGCGGCCACATCAGCAGTAGCATCAAAAGGCCAAGACTGAACCAGAGACCCCACCTGGATCATGCTTGAGGCACCCAGTCCAGGATATGAGGCCTGCAGGGTGGTTGTCTGGCATGGCAGGTGCTCAGACCTCTTCAGGCCAAGAGCTGGCATGGCAGTGAGACCGGGGATACAAAGGGAAGGGTGTGCTGGGCAGGCATAGCCCATCCTCTTGACCAAACTGGTCAATTCAACCCAGCTGACCTGCAAACACTATCTATGTTTTCACAGAGGCCACGATCAGCTATCCATGAACCCAGCACTCTTCCTCTCAGCACAAGGGATCACCTCCCACCATGACCTGCTGCCACCAGCCAACCCACCTGCACAGGGGAGCTGGCTGGGGCACAGGCAGTTGTCAGTGAAGGGCAGCACTAAACGACTTGGCAAAGCACGAGGCTTTCTTTCATCACATCACCTCACACGGACTTGCAGGTCACCGATCCCAGCACATGCTGTTACCCCTCTCCCTTAGGATGATTACTGCATCAGTGAGAGGGAGCAGAAACAACACTGCTGCAGAGAGAAGGTGGAAGCACTGCTGCAATCTGTGCCATAGCCTGTCTGCTCGTACGAGCACTGGGACAAGGCTTCAGAGCTGCCCTTGCACATGATGGACCACCACAGCTCGTGGTGAAACCCCAACGCACTGCGTGCTGGACAGGGAGATGCTGAGATGCTGGTACCCAGGGATGCAGCAATGCCTCCTCACATCCATGTGCTGCAACCCACTTGTTGCTGGATGGCACCAGAGTTGGATGAGAAGTCAGGCAGGGTGCTGGGTCAGGCACACACAACCCAGGAAAGGCAACAACCCCGTGAGTGGTGAAATAACAGGGCGATAAAATCCCCAGGGTTTACGCTGGGCCATACTCGCTGCCTGCCCCTGGCTGACACTCAAGAATCTGAGAATGATGACTCAGGATGGATTCCCGTTAGGAAGCCTGGTTTGCTTTCTCTAGCTGCCTCCCAGCTGAGTAGTCCCCTAGGACAAGGTACATCCATCTCTCCCAGGGCTCAGCAGGAGCTGAGCTCTGCTGATGCTCCTGCCTTGAACTCCTTGCCAGTCTAAGCTCTTCTCCAAAGCTGAGAATGAATCACCTGGCTGGCTTGCGGGTGTTTTCACAGGAAAGGAGCCTCTGATGCTCTTGGATGGAGACAGTGGCATCAATTGTTTATGGGTGTTAAACACCAGCACCGAGCTCACACATGCTAACAGATTCTAGGAAACTTGGTAGTGACCAAGGAACTTCAGCCTGCAGGCTCTTCTGTCTAAATCTTCCAGCTAAAGGATGGGCTAGTGAGTTCAGTGACAGAGACCCAGGCCATCATCCAGTGGTTGGAAAACCACAGAATCATCCTGGCTGGAAAGGTGCTCCAGGATCATCAAGCCCAGCCCTCATCCCAACAGCTCCCCAACCCTTAGACCATGGCCTCCAGTGCTCTAGCGACTCATCTTTTAAACCCTTCCAGGGATGGGGACTCAACCCCTTCTCCAGGCAGCCTGTGCCATTGCCTGGTCACTCTCTCAGGAAAGAATTTCTTCCTCAGATCCAATCTAACCCTCTCCTGATGCAGCTTGAGGCCATTTCCCCTCATCCTAGCATTAAGAATTTGGGAGGAGAGACCAGCAGCAGCCTTGCTACAACCTTCTTTCAGGCAGCTGTAGAGAGCAGTGAGGTCTCCTCTCAGCCCCCTCTTCTCTAGACTAGACAACCCCAGTTCCCTCAACTGCAAAATCTGTCCTACACCAGTTTAAACCATCTGCCTTTGCCTGTGTGTGAGGAGCCAACCCTGAAAAAAGAGCTGTTCTACTGTTCATTAGTGCAGGAGCTGTTCCCGTCTGGTTTCTGTGCACTAGGCAGGAGGGCTGTGATGGGGCTGATGACGAGACTCCGCTGGACTTTGCTTTTCATACAATCATGGAATGATGGGGGTTGGAAGGCATCTCTGGCAATCATCCTGTCCAATGCCCTTATCAGAGCTGGATCCCCTACAGCAGATCCCACAGGACCATCCAGGTGGGTTTGGGATGTCTGCAGAGCAGGAGACTCCACAACCTCTCTGAGCAGCCTGGGCCAGGGAGCTGGTACCTCCCCATGAAAAGTTTTCCCTTGTGTACCTCTCGTGTTCCAGTTTGTGCCCAGTGCCCCTTGTCCTAACACTGGGCACCACCAAGAAAAGCCTTGGCCCATCACCCTGACACTCACCCTTTAGCTATCGATCTGCATCGATCAGATCCCCCACCTCAGCCTCCTCCTCTCCAGGCTGAACAGCCTCAGCTGTCTCAGCCTCTCCTCAACAGGCAGGTGGTCCAGCCCCTGATCGTCTCGGTGGCTCTGTCCAGTAGCTCCATGTGCTTTCCCCTCTGTTTTTCAGCGCTCTGCTGGCTGTTGTCAAGCGTTTGAGCACGAAGATCCATGCTTTGTTCTGCTGGAAGAAGCTTCTCCTGTTCCACCATCTCCTTGCAGAAAGGGAATACTGGTGGAAGGATCTTCATCTCCACAGCGTTTGATCTCCTCTGCAGCAGAGCTCTGCGGCCTCCTCTCCAGTCTATCAGCAGGGCTGTCGTAGTCTGAGCTCAGTGGGCAACACGAGAAGGCTCATGCCCTTCCTCATGGCTGTGAGTGGCTTCTGTGCAGCCTGTTCTCCAGACTCCTCTGGGAGGAAAACAGCTCCCTGCCCTCTTGGCCAGAGGACCAGCCGAGCTGCATCTCCTCAGCTGTGCCCGAAAGAGGAGGAGATGGCGCCTGTCGGAGGTAGAAGAAATCAGCAGCTGAGGCCACGAGCTGAGAAAAGCTGGGAAAATAATTCTGGGAAGAGCAGTGATCAGAGGCATCATTCCTCAGAGATGAAGGAAGGAGATGCTCTCCGGGGACCTTGGGATGCTGCAATAACTGGCACCAACAAGAGAATTGGCTGTGCCAGCCCAGCGGGCAGAGGGAGGGTTGTGCACAGGCCGTCAATCCAGCACCAAGCTGAAATGTTGTGCTTCCACAGCCCTCCTCGGGGAGAGCTGCTTAGCTGCCTGACGGTAACCAAGGCGGTTTGAACCGTCCCGGGTTGAAGTCTCCTGAGTTTTCAGCTTGAGTCAGGTTGACAGTCTGGGGTGATGGGGCAGCACAGGGTCTGCGTTAGCAACCCACAGTTACCCGTGAGTCTGGGAGCAGAAAACACTTGACTTGCTCTTTCCATCCTCTCTGGTGGAGGCTGTTCTGGGAGAGGTTCAGCATTGACAGAAAAAAAAAAGATAATTTTAAAAAATCAGAACTTTTTGGAAAAAATCCCAATCAAACTTGGCAGCAGGAGAACAGAATTTCATCAAAATAGGATCTGTTGAAGGAAGGCTCTTTATTTCCAAGGAAAACAGTGCTTGTTCAGAATAATTGAGTGGGATTACTTCTGACCACATTAGATCAGGACAGCCCTGCCTGGTGAGAGGGGCCAGGACAACCACCCAGCGTGGTGCTGCCTCAGCTCCTCGCTGCAGAGAGGGGATGATGTGCACCCACGCAGCTGCGTTACTAGCGATAAATGCATTGGAAAGTGGAAAAAGGTCTCTTCTCCTTCCTCCCCTCTGCTGGCAAACAGCACCTTGCACGAGCTCTGGTGCTGGGGGCATCGCAGTAGCCGCTTCTCCTGCCCGGTTTCAGTAGGAAATAGGGACTTTCTCAATTTGCTGCTTGTTAAACCCCAGTTTATTGGCATCTTTGCCTGAGCTTGCAGAAAGCCTGGCACCCCTGCCTGATGAGCTCAGCGGCCGGGTGAGTCGCCCGAGTGTGACTGCCATGGGCAGCTCTGTGTTTTGCAACGCCGCAGCCTGCGCTGCCCGGCAGCGTTGTGCAAACTGTGTTCCAGACGGCGCCTGTCTGGAGTCAGAGCAGCCTCTCGGTGAGAGGAGCAGGCTGTGGGATATTTCTGGGCAGGCGTGAATCACCCACCTTGTTGGGACAAGCCCAACTCCCAGGTGGCACAAAAGGCCAGTGGCACCCTGGCATGGATCAGCATTAGTGTGGCCAGCAGGACTAGGGACGTCATTCTCCCTCTGTCCTGGGCACTGGGAGGCCTCCCCTCGAGTCCTGGGGGCAGTGCTGGGCCCCTCAGTGCAAGAAAGAGATTGAGGGGCTGGAGCGGGTGCAGAGGAGCAACGAGGCTGGGGAAGGGACTGGAGGGAAAGGCTGATGAGGAGAGGCTGAGGGAGCTGGGGGTGTTCAGCCTGGACAAGAGGAGACTCAGGGGGACCTTCTCCCTCTCTCCAGCTCCCTGAAGGGAGGTTGCAGTCAGGTCGGGGTCAGGCTCTTCTCCCAGGCACTCAGCACCAGGAGGAGTGGGCAGGGCCTGAAGCTGCCAGGGGAGGGTTAGGTTGGGTGTTAGGAAGCCCTTCCTCCTGGAAAGGGTGCTCAGAGCCTGGACTGGACTGTCCAGGAGGTCTGGAGGTGTTGAAGGACAGCCTAGCTGTGGCCCTGAGTGCCCTGGGGTGGCAGCTGTGGTGCTGTTAGGTGCTGGGCTGGGCTGGAGGAGCTCAGAGGGCTTTGCCAGCCTCAGGCATTCTGGGGTGCTGTGAAATCTGGATTCCTTCACCTCATGTAGATGCTTAACTGAAGAGCTGTAGGATCCGGTGTGAGAGAGCTTTGAACTGGTTAATTCACAAAACCAGTGTCACATGCTTGAAATAGATTTCTACAAGCAGAAACCCACAAAGTGGCCACTAGTTGCCCCATTGGAAGCCCTTTACATAAGGGCTTCTCCTCGGAAGGCAGCTGCTACCCAGCAGTGTGGGCTATTCCTGGCCAGCAGAGTGATCTTTAGCCACCCAGCCAGGTCACCAGGGCTTTGTAGCAGTGCACACAGCACAAGGGGTTCAACACCCTGGGTGGTGCCACAGGGGAACAGAATTAGGGGAACAGATCACATCTGTGCCTTCAGCTCCGATGCTGGTGGGAGCTTTGCTGGCCACTGGGACTTGATTTCCTGAAAACCTGAGGCTTCAGGTGTCTCTCACTGCAGCAGCTTTAGACTGTGAACACAGTTGGGGGCTGTTGGGCTCATTTCAGAGTTTGTGGCTGGATCCTGGCTCCCCGCTGAGGAAATATTTCTGGAGATGAAGGAACATTGACAGCAGAAGGGTGAAGTCACAGCCAGGTTTGAGGCAGATGTTCGAATCACCCTGCACCATACAAGCACCCTAGGAAGCTGCTGTATGTCCCCTGCTCTGGGAGCAGCATCCCACTACACCATCTTCTCAGCCACCCCTCAATGACACCAGGAGGGAGCTTCTGTTTAACTCGATGCTCTGACCAGCTGGGTGCTGCACTGTCCCTCTGGCCTCATCCGACCCTTTGACTGCCCTGGGACGCCCAGGCAGGGTGCGGGATGTGCAAGCTCCGTGCGCTGCGGTAGTAAACAGCGTTACAAACCTCCCGACTCCGGGTCTTGGTGCTGCTCCAACAGGAGATCCGGATAATGAGAAACTGCAGAAATAAATCCAGCTTTTGCCTCTCCATAGCCTGGGATCTGCCCAGCTGGATGCAGGAGACAGGCTGGCCTCACAGCCGCTGCAGCCCAATGAGCTCAGTGGCAGGAGCTATCTGCTGCCTTAGGCTTCTCTTTTGCCCTCCCCAAAATAATCCCAGATTCTTGGAAGATAAACCCTTGAGAGTTCCTTGATCTTTCTGGTTTTGGGGGGGGGGTTGGTGTTTTTTTTCCTTCCAAGTTTGCTGATTTTAGAGGTTTCAGCTGTTTCTTTGAATCTGAAAGTGATGAAAGAAAGGAAGCAAACACCAGGCTGCACTTCCAGCCTCTCAGAAGCCTCAGTCTGGGTACTGCTGTAATTCATCCTCCCCAAACTCTGCTCTTCCAGCCTCAGCATCCTGCTCACACACAGCTCCTGCAGCTCCCCTGCCTTGGCCTGACAGTGACCCCACTGGAGCTGGACGTGGGGTGACGCTGTTCTCCTGCAGACCTTACACATTGCATTGGCCCTCCAGGCAAAACCCAACGGGAGGTCTCGGCTCTAGGAGCAGCTTCCAGGCACATACATGTCACCAGCATGGTGCTCAGCTCCAGCTGAGAAGCACGTTGTGCTGGGGCACAGTGGGAAGCACCTGTCCTGACTTTCAGGCCAACGGCAGAACCCTCACAGGGCAGATTCTTTTTAATAGGAAAATCAGGCAACTGGAATAAACTGCTATAACTTTAATGAGGGAAAATAAGAGGGTTAATGGGAACAAAGAGGGTGCAAGAGAAGAAAGAACTAATAAAACAATACAACTGAGCTCAGTCTGCATAGCTGCCAGGCCAGCAGCAACAGAGGAGGAGGAGAGGGGGAAACTGGCACAGAGGATGTGAAGGGGTGCTCCTCTGGACCTCCTACAGCCCCTCAACCTCTTTCTTGAAGGAAGGGGCCCAGAAGTGCACCCAGAATTCGAGGGGAGGCCTCCCCAGTGCCCAGGACAGTGAGAGAATGATGTCCTTAGTCCTGCTGGCCACAGTATTGCTAATCCAAGCCAGGATGCCATTGGCCTTCTGGGCCACCTGGCCACCCTGCTGGTTCCTGTTAAGCTGGCTGTCACCAAGTACCACCAGGTTCCTCTCTGCCAGGCCGCTCTGCAGCCACTCATTCCCCAGTCTAGAGTTGCAGGGGGTTCTTGTGGCCAAAGTGTAGGACCCTGCCCTTAGCCCTGTTCAACCTCATCCCGTTGGTCTCTACTCATTGACCCAATCTGTGCAGATCTCTCAGCAGCATCTTTCTCCCCTTCATCAGATCAACATTCCCTCCTCAACTTGGTGTCATCCATGAATTTAGTAAGGGTAGACTTGATCCCGTCAACCAGACCATCAATAAATTCATCATTCATGGAGGCTGGGAGATAATAAGGTGGCTGGCATGAAAATCTCAGAGTGGAACTTTGGGCAGGTCCCTGCTATGAGACAAGATGCTGTCCTGTGCTGGGCATCCAAACTGGTACACACTGGTAGTTCAGTGCTGCTAGCACAGACAGGAGGGGGAACAGAGGTGGGCAGAAGGCATCAGGAGTCAAAAGGTCTCTGCTGTGCATCAGGGGACCAGGAATTTGAATGAACCTCCTTCAGTAGCTCAAGGGAATTTGCCATTGAATTTGAATGATGTTACATCCCAACTCCTCGATCTGCCTGTGAGATACCTGAGGTCTACAGGAGGGGTTTGTGGAACAAGGTATTTCCTTGAGGGACCACTTTATGACCTTCTCCTGGTGTGTGACCTGCAGGGGGTGATGGTCAGTATAAAGCCTTGCTGCTGGGGAAGATGGATGTCAGACACCTCCTATTCCATGAATTGGGTCACAGACAGAACACAGATTGTTCGGGGAAAGCACAGGGTGTTCACCTGGGCACTGCACTGCAGGGGCATCCTGTCCCCATTTAAAGCCACTTGAAACAAAACTCTGCTACCTTGTCCCTGTGCTCCTGTGGGGAATTTTCTGAGACCAGAGTGTGCAGCGTTCGGGCACTTGTGTGGAGCTTGATGCTGGGTGAGAAGCATCAGGGAATGGAGCCATAAAAGGAACAGATCGCTGCTCTTTACAGCAGTGAGACCGGGGGTCCCCATGGAGCCAGCATTCTGCCCACGAGAATGGGATGAAGGAAGAAGCAAATAAATCCTTTTTTCTCTGGCCAGGTGGTTTTCTTCTGAAAAATGATGGCTGCGGGTCAGGCAGGTCTGCTTTTACAGCCCCCCTGTGCCAGCCTGACGTGGCCGTAACTCCGCTCTGGCAGATTACTGAAGCGATTGCTCATTCTGCAAGGAAAGCCAAAGGCATGTAACATGACTCTGATGACAGCAGAGCTCTCTGGTGTTTCCAGGCACTGCCCAGGGGTGCACTCGGTGCCCTTTTTTGCACTCACACCCTTACCTTGGCACATCCCAGGCAGGTCTCAGCAGGGAGAGCCATGGCAGGTACCCAGCATCCCTCAGCCAACTACACCACATCCTGCATCAACTTGGACTTGGTTTTTCACAGTGAGACCATGGGAGATCTGCAATTGCTAACAACAGACAGGGCAATCAGTCCAGGTGAAGTGGGTAAGAGGACTGTGGTGGGAGATGAACAAGAAGGAGCTGCTTGGAGGCTCAGTGCCGAAGCGTCTCGCACTGGTAGCACAGTCCCCTCTGGTGCATCGGTGGACTCTGAAGCATGGCATGAGGATGGTAAAGGGCCAGGAGATGAAAAGCAGCCAGGATGTTGCAGATACCAATCTGTGAGGGAAATGCCACACGACAGACGTGCAGATGCATGATGTACCAATCAGACCTGCCCCAGCCCAGCCACATCCTCCTTCTCACCAGCTGCAATTCCCAGACAGCTCTGCTGATCCCTCAGCTGCAACTGGTGTTGTACCCATACGGAGATCAAGATGGACCATACAGTGGGGAGAGAGCTTCTATGTCAGGGATCCTGGATTTTGGGGGGATTTTGGAGCTGCCTGTGTCACTAACAAGGTCTTCTGAGCTCCAGATGAAAGACATGGAGAGACCCATGGTGAGAGAGAGACTTTCCCGTGACATGTCCCGGAACCATCTACACTCCAAAGCAAAGACCCAGCTGAGCCAGGGGAGTCCCCCAGGAATAGATGCTGAGCAGGACATTCAATATCTGCTTGTTGTTTCTGGTCCCTCTGTCCAAGAACAAGTCACTGAGGATGGTCTTCACTGTCCTGCTCCTAACAAGCACTTAGCCAGGCTCTTCAGCTCTTGAAGAAGACTGATAGCTGGAGAAAAGGAGCTTCTATGGGAGCAGGAAGAAACCAGCACCTCTTCACTGCCTTGCTGCATTCACTGGGGGGAGTGGGACCTGCTCAGAGCCTGCAGCATCCCCAGTTGGTGGAGACAGACACGTTCTCCGCCACCGCTCAGGAATGTGGCTTGAGGTGGAGCAGCAGGTGCTGGAAGGAGGGCTGCAACCAGTCTCACCCTCCAAGAAAAATACCAGCCCTGCTCACCAAGGGGAAGGAGCAGGAGCGGCCTCTGCACAGCCAGATTTATGGGTCCCATAAGGCTGGAAAAAATCCAGTGAACATTTCAGCAAATCCAGCCTCTGTCAGAAGTTACAGAGTGATAGGTGCAAGTCCCTGCCAGACCCACAGCTGCTGCCCGTCCTGAGCCGGCCCCAGGCAGCCAGTGAAGTCACCCTCGCACCTTGGGTTGTGGGCGATGGAGTCAGTGCAGGCAGTAGTGGGTGCGCTGACCCCATCGCCATCCTCTCTAGATGGATTTCTGCAGCAGGACATAGACAGGCAGCAGCTGGGGGTGTGCGAGGCACTCACCACCCGAAGAGGCACTGGGCACAAGCATCACAGCTCCAGTGTATGGGGCAATTTTCAGTGGATGCACACCTCAGTCACAAGGAGCATGTGGCTCATTTACAGTGGGTCTAGTCTGACCCCTTCCAGGTCCTACCTGGGCTCCCTCATTGATAGAGTCTTCTAGGGGTCATTCCCTGTTTGCAAACAATTCCTGTTGCCCATCTAGTCAGCCCGTGGGGACCATTTCACTGGACCCTCCATCTTTCACAGCAGCTTCCCTTCAGGAGTGAGACTGCTGCCCCTTCCAAGTGTGTGCAAGAGGAGGAAAAAGCAGGAAAGATTCTCTGTGAAGTCATTAACATCTGGGTTAATGGTGCCTACTGCCAGATCTCAGACCTATCCATCCTGCTTGTGCTCTTTGGAGCACGGCTGGTGTCTTTGAGCTTGGAGAGCTTGTGCCATGCTGATAAAAAGCTCATCAAGTTCCTGTGGCCTGGAGGGGCCACCATTTCCCTCCATCGTTTCACCAGCCCCACTCATCACCCTCCTGCCACACGTCCCCTCCAGGGCTTTTTGCACAGCAGGGGTAATGTTCTGTCCCAGCACTGGACTGGGAAGCGATGGAAAGGAGACAAACACAGCCCCCAAACTGTTGCACACCCATCCTACCTCTTACACTGCAGCAGAGGTGTGTGAAATCCTCCCCATCTTCTGCAGCGTCCAGTGAGGGGGTGAACAAGGACTCTCCTGCCAGATCTTCACTGTGTGAGACAACATTCCAGCTGCAGAAGCCTGAGCACCTGTCTGGAGACATGGCCTGGTGACAAGGAGTCCTCAGTGTCCCCAGCCTGGGGAGGAAAAATCCACCCTCCCTGTGCCCGTATGTGCCAGGGGATGAATTATCAGCTGGCTGTGGAGCTCAGGGCAGCTGGCTTTTGCAGCAGGGGTCACTGGGACAGTGGCCAAGGTAGTTAGGAGGGTGGCATGGGTCAGTGGATGTGGGCTTGAGGATGGTGGATTCTCAATGAGGAAAAGCCAGCTCCACATCCAGGCACCCTAGGCAGCACTGACCGGGAAGCAGCCCTTCTGCTCAGTGTCACCTGCCAGGGCAGGACTCACCTTCGCTTACTCATCATCTCAGGATACCAGGTTTTTGCCTATTCTTCCCACAGCCCAATTCTCCCTCCCAAAAGACATCTGGGAGTCTGGGGCTCACTGATGGTCCTCTAGTTTCTCAGAGGAACCAGCATCTCCCTGGAGAAGCTGGGCAAACAACGATGCTGAGGCTGTTGGACCTTTGGGATAGAAACCACAGAAGAGCATGAGCACTGTGTTTAGGACTGTGCCTCAGATGCTGAGCTCTGCTAGGAGAGTGTGAGGAAGAGGGAGGATTCCACCAGAGATTTTCAGCATCCCCTTGCCAGAGGATGCAAGGCCAGAGGATCAGGTTGGTACCCAAGCCCTGCTCCCATGTAGGACCCTACCAGAGCCAGTGCTCATTCCTCCACCATCCCATCCCTCCACTCTCATACCTGCAGCCACAGGGGGCCCAGCATTCACCTAGTGTCACCCATGGACCCTGTAAGAACTGTACAGAGTAGGCTGAGCCTCGAGACACCGAGCCTCAGGGATGAGCTGATCCCCTCCAAGGTAAGGATGCCCCACACAAACCTCACAGCCACAATTTAATCTCCTGGCTGGAATGACAGCAGCTCTCCAACCTGGAGCCCAGGGTACAACTCAGGCCAGCAGATCATGAGCTTTTGCAGGTTTTATAGTGCCCTTTATCTTAGTGCCAAAGCAGACTGCTCTCAGCTGGGCCAGCCCTTTGGAAAGGGCTCCCGTTGCAGTGTCCAAGTGAATCCATCCATTTTAGCCATTTCTTAACGAAACAGAGGTCATGGGATAGAGCTGTGTGCCTCTGTGTACCTCTGAAAGCTTGCCCAGCTTAATCTCCAAACTCCTAGAGCAGTTCTCTGTGACACTACATCCCTGGGACACGTTTGGGAGGATGATGGAGGATCTAAGACTGCACAGATGCCAGTAAGCTGCATGGAGAGGTTCAGCCCTTATTAACAGAGGCTGTTCCTTCAGGCACAGATAGCCAGGACACCCAGCTTCGATGTTTTCACTCTTCCTAAATAGCTTGTTCTTCTCACAGGTCCCTCAAACTACCCCAACAGATCACTCTTCTTGAGACAAGGGAGCAGCAGAGATGGTGGCAGAGTACCTGCTCTGTAGAGGGTTGTATACAAGACCTATAGACAGAGCCAAATGAAGCCAATTAAAGACATCGGTGTCTCTAGGAAACATTCTAGACAAAGGGCTCATTCCTGGAGGGTAAGACCTTGTCCTTCCCAAGCACAAATCAACCTCAGAAGCAGCAACAGGCTGTCAGTGTCCTCCCTTGACTGCGGCTTTGCGTGCAGATGAATGGGGTGGTACCTCTTGTAACCAGGAGCTGAGATGCTTGTGAAAACAGCTTCTGTGAAGCATGGGACTTCCCTCTGCTCCCAAGCCTCACTGGACCCACAACTCAGCCCCAGACACAGGTTTGGAGTCAATTCCACCTTGACTCTTGTTTTTCCACCCATCCCTCTGCAGTATCCCCCTGTCTGCCTCCACCTCTGTCTGTCCCTCTCCAAAGAAGCACTGGATCAGGAGGTCAGAGCATTCATCTTTGTCCCATGGTCTGAATATACCCTGGAGCTCTCTCCTTCAACCACCTCCAGGCATCCCCTCCATCCACTACCCAGGACAGTCACTGGCAGAGCCTGGCATTAACAGAGGGCACCGTGGTGGATTCCCATTACCAGCTTCCAGTTCATTACCCACACGACGGGTTCTCCAGAATAGGGAGAGCTGTGCTGGTGGCAGGTAGGACTACAAACATGAGCATCACTCCATCCCAGCGAGGACAGTGTCTGGATGAGGTGGTGCAGACATCAGTGCCTATCTAGGTGTGATGAGTGTTGTTGGGAAGTCTGTGTGACATGGGCAGTGGGCCTGGGGCTGAGCATGAACTGCCAGACTCTTCACGAACACAAGCTGAACACTGGCAGTGCTTTTCTCTAGTTAAAATATTTTGGGGCAACTACTAGGTTGGTTCAGGGTTTGGAGAACAGGGCTGATGAGGACAGGTTGAGGGAGCTGGGGCTGTTCAGCTTGGAGAAGAGGAGGTTGAGGGGAGACCTCACTGCTCTCCACAGCTACCTGAAGGGAGGGTGCGGAGAAGCAGGGGTTGGCTTCTCCTCCCTGGCACCAGACTGGCAATGGCACCAGAGGAACTGGGGTCAGGTTGTGCCAGGGGAGGGTCAGGTGGGACCTGAGGATAAACTTCTTGCCAGCAAGAGTGGGCCGGACCTGGCACAGGCTGCCCAGGGAGGGGGTGGAAGCAGCGTCCCTGGAAGGGTTCAACAACCGGGCAGCCACGGTGTTTGAGGAGCTGCGATAGAGGTTGTAGGGGGGTTGGTTGGACTGGATGATCTTGAAGGGCTTTTCCAACCTTAATGATGATTCTATTCTAAGCAAGGGAAGAGTTGCAAAGCTGATGGGAGACTGTGCCCAGTTCAGTGTCTCCCTGCAGACATCTCCCCTGAGATCAGCAATCCTTGGGGATTCCTTGAGGGGAACATGGATACCCTCTTGCTGTCCAAGTCCAAGGGTCATTGTTTAGAGGGACAGGAGGCTGTGACAGGAGCAGCACAGGGCAGGGACTTGCACAGGATGAGGGGGCTGTCAGGGCAAGGTTGTGTATTTCAAGGTCTGAGCATCATTTAGATGAGTGGAGAAGACGGATAAAGAGCAGGGACTTGTTCAGTTTTTGTTTTTTTAAGAAAAACCTAATTTAAAGCTTGTTACTTTCTGTAAGAAAAAAAGGGTTTGAAGTCTTTGATTTCATCCCCCTCGGGCAATCTGTAATCTCTCAGCTAAATCCTGAGCCCTTTAATTAAGACCTCAGTCATTTAAATTGTTAATGAAGATCCACTGGGGGGCCATCATTCTCATTCCTGATTTCATCTTGTGCTCGTTAGAGGATCCTGATTAAAATTCATCATCTCAGAAGATATTTATAACCATCTAACTATCCCTAGACCTCATTAATCTGTAGCCACCTGTGTGGAAAGAGATGGAGGGAGACCTAAAAGGCAGCAGACTGAGGTAGCTCTAGGAAAACTGACCACTGGCTTCAGTGAGAAGAGCAGCCCCACACAGTATGCAAAGGCACCTGAGGCTGCAAAGGGATGCTGTGGGGCTAAGACACAGAATCATTAGGGGTCAGGAGGGACCTCGAAAGATCTTCCCAGTCCAGCCCCTGCCACGCAGGATCACCCAGACCCAAGGCACACAGGANAGCCTTTCCTCATCAGGGAGCTGTTCTAACTCCTTCATCATCTTGCTCTACACTGGACACCCTCCAGCAGCTCTGTGTCCTTCTGGAACTGAGGGGCTCAGAACTGGACACAGTACTCTAGATGCGGTCTAAACAGTGCAGAGTAGAGGGGCAGAAGAACGTCCCTCGATCTGCTAACCACCCTCCCTCTGATCCCCCCCGAGGATGCTGTTGGCCCTCTTGGCCACCAGAGCACATTGCTGGCTCAGAGTCACCCTGCTGGCCGCCCAGGTGCTTTTTTCCTCCACTGCTCTCCAACAGCTCAGTCTCCACCCTATCCTGGTCCCTGGGGTTGTTCTTGCCCAGATGCCAGACTCTCCCCTGACCCTTGTTGTCCCTCATTCAGTTTCTCTCTGCCCAGCTCTCCAGCCTGTCCAGGTCTCACTGAATGGCAGCACAGGCTGCTGGGGGGTCAGCGACACCACCCAGCTCTGTGTCATGGAGCCAGGCTGTTCCTAGTGGGGTGAAAGGAAAGATGGCCCAGCAGCCACTGACTCACAGGAGAGAGACTTCGTCCACATCAGCATCCTGGAGGTAGCAGGACTTGTTGAGCCCACCCTATCAATCCTTTCCTGTCTCACTGGCATATGTGGGTCCTGCCTGTCTCAACTGCCCACCAAGGTCATGGCCACTTTGCTCCCCATGCTCTGGCAGACCTGCTCCCTCTACAGCCTTCCCAACACAGAGCTCCTCCCCTGAACTGAGCAAACCTCTACCAGCCTCATGGACCTTGTGTGCCACAGGGTCCTTTTCCCAGCAAAATCCCCCAGGGTCAGAAGGAGGAAACCCCAAAGCTTCCAATTCCTCTTCCAAACCATGCCTCAGTTGGACTTTGCCTCTTCATCTTCCACCACATCCTCCTCTGTGCCACTGAAAGCTAAGCAGCAGATCTGTGTCTCCCACTTTTTCTCCTCCTTTGCTACTGCCCACATGCTGCCCCTACCTTGTCCTTTCCCCATCCCTGCCGCTGCTCCTTGCTGTTCCTCCCCATCCTTTCAGTCCTGAGGGATTACTCTGCTGGTCTACCACACCAGTTGTTTCTTTCCATGTTCAAGCTAGGTCTGTGTCAGGGTCACAGACTCCAGAATGTTAGAGGTTAGAAGGGACCCCTAGAGATCATCCAGTCCAACCCCCCTGTCAGAGCAGGAGCCCCTAGGTCAGGTCACACAGGAACAGCCAGGGGGGTTTGAAAGTCTCCAGAGCAGGAGATTCCACAACCTCTCTGGGCAGCCTGGGCCTGGGCTCTGTCACCCTCACAGGGAAGAAGGTTCTCCTCCTGTTGAGGTGGAACTTCCCCTGTTCCAGCTGATCCCCATTATTCCCTGTCCTGTTACTGGGCACCACTGAGAAGAGACTGGCCCCTTCCTCTGAGCACACACACCCCCCCTCAGATATTTACAGCCAGTGATGAGATCCCTCTCAGCCTTCTCCTCTCCAGATTAAACAGACCCAGCTCTCTCAGCCTTTCCTCATAGGGGAGATGCTCAGATCTCTTCATCGTCCCCACAGCCCTCCATTGGACTCTCTCCCATAGAACCCTGTCTCTCTTGAACTGCGGAGCCCAGAACTGGCCACAACACTGCAAGTGTGGTCTCAGTAGGACAGAGTAGAAGGGAAGGAGAACCTCCCTATGGCTGCTGGACACCCTTTTCTCGATGCACTCCAGGATACCATCAGCCTGGGTCTTGTGAGAATGAACCCACAGATCAGAACCATCACAGGAGGTTTCTCTGGAGTCGTTTGTCACCCAGACCCAAACGGAGTTGCTTCCTTTGGGATTCCCAGCGTTGGCACTAAGCCTCCTGCTCTCCCGCTTTGGGTCGGCCTTGAAATAAAGCTGCCCTATGGAAATAGGAACAGGGTTTTGTTTCAGGGCTGTCTAATGAAATACCCCAGCACTTGTGAAATGAGACGTTTCACCTTGGAAACATCCAGCAGGACCACGCTGACACTTTCACACACATCCAAACGACTGAAACCTGAACTTACGGCTCCTTTCGGTCCTGCTGAAACCCCATTTGGGGTGAATTACTACCCGTAAAAGATTCCAGCTGGCTGCTCCCACCACAGCCTGGGTTCTGCTGCTTCGGGACAAGTCATCCCGGGCCCCTTCGCCTTCCTGTGCCACCACTGAGCCTGTGACAGCAGTATGGAGCTCACAGCGGCGCTGGTGACGCCTGAGGCACAGGAGAAGCCTCCTTCCCCACTGGTGTCTGAGCAGCAGTAGTCGCACACGATGGAGCAAGAAAAAGCCCCTGTGTTGCCGTGGATGACAGAGAGGGTGAATAAGGGGGGTGATAAATGCACTTTGAATCTCTTTGCCCCTAGACAGACGAGTGACCTGCGAGGGACCTTCCCCTTTTGGATGCAGATAATGGAAGCCCTGAATGGGTTTAGCACTGGATTTATTTCCCTTCTGCTTTTTTTTTGGTTCCTATTAGAAATTCAGGTCGTTGGGCAGGGTCCTGAATGAGAGAGGGCAATGAGGATGCAACTGGAGGGAAGAGTGAACACAAGTGGATGACAAATGTGTTTTAAACCCTTTCCGAAGTGCCCGGCTTTTATCCAGCTAGAGCGGGCAGGGACGCTCTTTGGAGCCGTTAGCTTTTGCGCGTGACAGATTTATTTAGCTCCAGCAATTGTTAGTGGTGCAGAGAAAAGGAGCCTTTGTGGAGGGTACAGCTCGCTGTGGCCAGCAATCTCCATGCCCTTGCTGGAGTGAGGCCACTTGGTATGGAAGAATGGACTGCTTATTTGGGGTGGTTGACCCCAGACCCTGCTGGGAGACAGGGTTTGGGATGGTCCCATCTTACAGCAGCTTCACAGTAACACAGTCCCACAGGAATGATGAGGCTGGAAAAGACCTTAAAGATCATCCAGTCCAACCTAAAACCAACCAAGTAAACCTAAACATCCAACATCTAGCTCATGCCACTCAGCACCTCATCCAGCCTAACCTTGAACACCTCCAGAGACAGTGACCCAACCACCTCTGTGGGCAGCCCGTTCCAAAATCTGATCACTCTGTCAGTAAAAAACCTCTTCCTAATGTCAAGTCCAAACCTCGTGTCTGCCCCTCGTAGACAGGAGGGCATCACCACTACGTAAGTCTAGCAGGAGGTCTGGAACAATGGAAAAACACAAGATCTGGGATAGAGATCCCTGTCTGCTGTCAACTTCTCCTGAGCTTCCCGAAGGGATATGTTTGTGTTTGAGGTCATCCAGGCAGCGTTTGAGGAAATGATGTGTGACGAGCGTGTTATCTTGCTATCAGAGCAAAGGATGAGCTCCCTTCCACCTGGGCTGCTCAGAGCTGATCTCACTACCTCAACAGGCACCCAGTGTGGGAAAGGTCTTGGCAGGTTTCATGGGGTTAAAGCTGCCTGGAGCTGCATCCCAGGAGTATCTGAAAACAGGGCTGTTGTCTCTGCTGAGCAGAGTCCCTGCTCGTGCAGGACTCCTTTGCCTTCACAGATTCGTAGATTCATGGGATTGTTCAGGCTGGAAGGGACCTCAAAGATCATCCAGTCCCACCCCCCCTGCCATGAGCAGGGACCCCCCCCACCAGCCCAGGGTGCTCAAGGCCCCAGCCAGTCTGGCCTTGAGCACTTCCAGGGAGGGAGCAGCCACAACCTCCCTGGGCAACCTGGTCCAGTGTCTCAGCACCCTCCTGGGGAAGAGTTTCCTCCTGACTTCCAGTCTAAACCTCCCCTCTTCCAGCTGGAAACCCTTCCCCCTGCTCTGACCACTCCAAGCCCTTGGAAACAGCCCCTCCCCAGCTTTCCTGTAGCCCCCTTCAGGTACTGGAAGGCTGCTCTGAGATCTCCCTGGAGTCTCCTCTTCTCCAGGCTGAACAGCCCCAACTGCAGAACTGGACGCAGTCCTCCAGACGGGGTCTCCTTCCCCAGGTCTTTGCGTTACCATCAGTTCCAAGGACCAGTGTGGTAGAAATACCAGGGAGTCCCTCAGCTTTTCCCTTTGGGTTCCTTGCTCCTTCTTTATTTCTCTGGAGAGATGGAAAAGAGTTGCCAAGACCAGAACCCTACAGCTCCCATCCTCTGCTAGCAACAGGACTACCTGTGTCACAGGGAAAGGAGGAGTCACTGATGACAGGCTCGGGGCCATGGCAGGTCTCACCCAGCCCTGGCAGCGGACAGAAATGTCACTCAGGTCAAAAAATAATGAACACCATCAACATCTTCCCACTCTTTGCCATCAAAATCAACCAGTGAGGCAACACAGGGATCTTCTTCAACTCTTCCCATGCAGGGCAGGATGTGCTGTGGACCAGCCCCAGCCACCCACTGTTGGCCATCCCACCCAGGTACCTGCTGCAAGCTGGGTGCAGCCCCCAGGCAGCCCAGGGGTCCCCAGACAGTTCAAGGACCCTGTGGCACCCACAGCCTGGCCACCGCAAGTCGCTGCCTCCCTCTTGTGGGCAAATCTGGAGAAGAGCAGGGGGAGCACCCGGGGAGCCCTGGCAAGGCTGGCACCCACAAAAGCACCCTCCTCGCCCCATTTAATGAACCAAACGGTGAACCCCTGCCCGGTGTGGTGCACTCTCCAGCATCTGGGAAAACACTTGGAGAGACACCCAAAAGCTTGTGGTGGGCTCATACGGTCAAACAGGGCTCTGCTGAGGGTCCCACAGGCTCTCTGTGGGTGCAGCTCTTGGACTGAGCCAAGTAAGAGAAGCAAAGCATTGTGATGATGTGGGACCACAGACTGCTTGTCTCTTGGGTTGGAGAAGATTGGGATCCACCACGAGAGGAGCAAGAGGGTGGTGAGAACCTGACACAGGTTGCCCAGGGTAGTCATGGCTACTCCATCGCTAGATGTGTTCAAGGACAGGTTGTATGGGGCCTTGAGCAGCCCTGACTAGTGGGAGGTGTCTCAGCCCATGGCAGGGGGGTAGCTACTAGATTACCTTTCAGATCCCTTTCAACCCTAACCATTCCAGGATGGGATGGCAACTGACCTGCTGGAAAGCAATGCAGGAGAAAGGACCTGGGGGTCCTGGTGGCCAGCAGGATGGTCATGAGCCGGCAAAGGGGCCCTGGTGGCCAAGAAGGCCAGTGGCATCCTGAGGTGGGTTAGAAGTGGGGTGGTTAGTAGATCCAGAGAGGTTCTCCTCCCCCTCTACTCTGCCCTGGTGAGATCACATCTGGAGTCTTGTGTCTAGCTCTGATCCCCTCAGTTCCAGAAGGACACAGAGCTGCTGGAGGGTGTCCAGCGTAGAGCAAGGAAGATGATGAAGTAGAGCAGCTCCCTGATGAGGAAAGGCTGAGGGAGCTGGATCTCGTGAGCTTGACAAAAAGGAGCCTGAGGGAGGACCCTATGAATGTTGATCCAGATGGAAAAGGCAGGTGTCAGGAGGAAGGAGCCAGGCTCTGCTCAGCGGCACCCAATGCTAGGACAAGGGGCAGAGGGTGTCAGCTGGAACAAAGGAGGTTCCACATCAAGATGAGAAGACTCTTCTTCCCAATGAGGGTTACAGAGCCCTGGAAGGGGCTGCCCAGGGAGGTTGTGGAGTCTCCTTGTCTGGAGATGTTTCAAACCTGGCTTGTTCCTGTGTGACTGGATCTAGGGGATCCTGCTGTGGCAGGGGGATTGGACTGGATGATCTTTCGAAGTCCCTTCCAATCCCTAACACTCTGTGATGCTGTGATACTGTAAGATGGTCATTGCTGGCTGGAGCACAGAAGAAGAAACCAGTCTGTCGCTGTAATAACCAACACACAGAGCAATCAGGAGCAGAGAGCAGCTACAGGACACCACAGGCCTCCAGATCTTCACAGGACCTGATGGCTGCTGGAGTGTGTGGTTCCCTGCCTGCAACCAAGATTGCTCCAAGCCCTGAGAGCTTTGGGAGGCCGTCTGGATCCCCACATGGGACTGGAAAGAAAACAGAAATGGGAGGCCAAATGAACTATCAAAATCCCTTTTGTGGGCACAGTGGGTGGCAGGATATTCCCAGCTGCTCCCAGGGACACTGAGATAACCCAGAGGAATGCTCTAGGAGGCCTGAAGATGAAAAGAAAAGGACTGAAAAAAACCCAGCCAGGGGAACTGAGCAAGAACATGCAAACTCAGCTAAGACCTGCAAGGAAATGATAAAGGCCAGGGAAAAGCAGAGAAAAATAGCTCTGCCAATGGGGCTACTGGGAATAAGAAGGAATTTTGCAAATTGCAGCAAAGGGAAAGCAAATACAGTGTGAGTCAGCCCATTAATAAATGAGAGGGGAACACAAATTAATTGGAATTCAGAAGTAGCTGAGTTACTGACCTGCTTTCAGATTTGCTATTGCAGGGTCTAGAAGACATTAACCCTTTCCTCTGTACCTGGAAGCTGGGCACAGCACTGGCTGGTTCCGCCTGGGATTTCCAAAGGAGCTGGTGGCACCACAGTGACCCCCTTCCCACTGCATCTGTTCATGCAGCTTTGCACAGCTGCATCACAAGTGTCTGTGAACATGCCAGCCGCTGTGCCCTGCTCCCTGCCAGGCACCCTGCTCCTGCAAACCTCCATCCACCTATGGCTGGGCTCTGCTGACTGCCTGGGAAGGTCTTCTCCCCCACATCTCTTCATTGTCCCTGTCCGTCGGTCCTATTGGGTGGAAACACTTTCCAGAGTGTTTTTCCCAGCTGTCCAGAATTATGAGTTCATAAGGGGCACCAGTTCCTTTTTTCCTTCATACATCAGCTGCCTGGGAAGCATGAGTCCTGGCCAGTGTAAACCAGTATAGCCCCATTATGGATTATCTCTGATATACCAGCAGCCTTTGGTCAGGAGCAGAGGGGGTCAACGCATTTTGCTGTTGATAACACAGAATGGTGGGACATCTCCCTTTATCACTGCCTCCTTGGGAGATCCCAGCACAGCCTCTCTGCTGAGTGGGGGCACTGTATGGATCAGCTCCCATTTGGTGATGACTTTATTGTCCTTTGCCACCATCAGCCTGTGAATTTCATCTTCCCAAACTAATCTGCATCATCCCAGTAGCCACCAGCACCTGATGGAGTGTGAACTCTCTCCTCCTGTTCTCAGCAGCTTCATCTGCAGGGCAAGGTCCTCCTCTGACAAAGCAGCCTGAGTTGTGCTGGGTCTTGTCCTTCACTTCAGAGTAGCCCAAAGACCCTTCAAAGCAATCATCCTGTCAGGAGACTCCTAAAGACTTCCATGTCCTGATTTCACAAGGAGAAGCTGTTTTCCAGGTGCATGTGGCACAGCAGAAGTAGGGGAGCCTTTAGTTAAAGTTGCCATGGGTTCTGACAAGATTTCACTGTCCTGGCCACCCTTTACCAGGCTGGATTCCTGGAGCAGCTTGAGAGCTAAACCAGCATTGCAGTTAAACCAGCACTGCTGACACTCAGGGAAGGATAACTGGCTTTAAAAACCCTTTGAAGGCACTGCAAGTGGTGCAAGAGTCGCTGCCAGGGAGATGGCATCCACGGGGGTTTTATTCACTTCTCAGTTGTCTGAGTCCTTAAAGAAGCAGACAAAGAGTCTCCCAGAGTCCCTGGAACTGGCACTCTTGAATGCATTTACAGCTCCCTGTCTGAATCCCCCCCAAACCAGGACGTGAGCAGGCAGATGGTTCAACACTGAGTTTCACCTTCTCTGAAGGTGTTTCCCATCAGGTCAGTCTCTACAAGCTCTTGGCCTGCTCTTGGGTTACCTGTCACTGGCAACAGCCCTTCTCCAGAGCTTGAGCTCTGAACGCTGTGAAGGGACATGACCCAGATCTGTATCTAAAGGGTGGAGAGGTATAAGATGAGGACTCTGGGCTCAGTCCTCTGCTACTCTACTCAGCTTTTCCACACCAAAGTACTCAGGATGGGGTTAGACCAAATTCTCCCCAAGACTCACTTGTCCTGGATGCTCTACCTCAGCTCCCTTCCTACCATCCTACCCTCCTGCTGTCCTATCATCACTGCCACACAGAAGACCTTCTTGTCCAGTGGATGCACAGCTCCCAGCTCATTGATTTTTCACCCAGGCTTCATGTGAATCTGTCTGTGGCAGTGCTGATGGAGCGATGACTGCAAAGACCAGATTTGGCCGCGTTAGGAGGGCAAACCAGCTCAGTTAGGGTGTTTTGCTCTAGAAGCTGACTTTTTAGCTCAAGCAATTGGAGTGTTTATCTCAGAAGATGAGCACAGTTGGATGTGACCCCCTGCGTGTGTGTTAGTGTGCACACGTGTCTGTGCGTGACCATCCCGGCAGAGAAGTTCCAGCCTCTCTTAACATCTAAGCACAGTCTGGCAGTAGAGCTCATTGCTCAGGGGGCTGCGCCACTGCCATCCTTGAAGGGTTTCAAGATCACATTGGATAAAACTCCAAGATGACTTAATCTGGCAGGTGACACTACTTAGAGCAAAACACTGAACCAGAGACCTCCTGAGATCCATTCTGACCTGAACTACTCCTGTGTGTTCAGGATCACAAACAGCAATCAGCCTAACGAAGAAGACAGCTTCTGTCTACAGACATGGCCTTGCTTTTCTCCTCAGACCATGGCCACACCAGCAGTGATGCCTGAACAGGCTGATCTCGTGTGCGCACCACACGTGTGTGCAAGGTGAGGGGTCTGTGTCTGCAGCCGTGCACTCATGTCGCCCAAATGTCAGCTGGACTTGTCCGGCTGTGCATTTGAATCCTGTGTTGTTAACCTGACCTCCTCTTGACCTTAATGTCTGCAGCTACGACTGGACCCTTAGAACCAAAAGCCTCCCAGAAGCAGCAATGGGGTTTCAGTCAAACCCTCTGAGTTGTTTCCCAACAGGTCAGAGGCAGCGATCACCCTGCCCTAGCCAGGGACATAACGTGGGGGGCAGGATGTGAATGCAGAACCTCAGAGAAGCCAGACGACATGCTTCTCCCACTTGGTTTGTTAGAATCATTCAGGTTGGAAAAGACCCTTTGGATCACCAATCCCTCCATCCACCCCTTCTCTTTGCTCTTTCACAATTGACCCAAAGTAAGGTTTCCTCTCCCAAGAACATGCTAGGTCCTCCCTACTGTAAGACCTTTAGAAAGGTGCCCCTGAGGCGGCTTTTTCATAGATTCCTAGATTCCCAGGATGGTTCAGATTGGAAGGGACCTCAAAGATCATCCAGTTCCAACTGGATGCCATGAATTCCAACCCCCCACCAGACCAGGGTGCTCAAGGCNTCCCTGGAGTCTCCTCCAGGCTGAACAGCCCCAACTGTCTCAGCCTGTCCCCATAGCAGAGGTGCTCCAGCCCTCCACTCATCCTTGTGGCCCTCCTCTGGACACGCTCCAACAGCTCAATATCCCTCCTGTGCTGGAGGCTCCAGAACTGGACACAGGACTGCAGATGGGGTCTCACAAGAGCAGAACAGTGCAGGAGGATCACCTACAGGTCACCCTTCTCTTGATGCAGCCTAGGATGCAGTTGGCTTTCTGGGCTGCAAGCGAACACTGCCGGCTCACGTTGAGTTTCTCATCGACCAACACCCCCAAGTCCTCCTCAAGGCCGCTCTCACTCTGTTCCCCACCCAGCCTGTCTTTGTGCCTGGGATTGCCTAGACAAGACCCAGAAGCAGAGCAGGTGATACCTTTTCCTTCATTCCCATCAGCTCCCACCTCAGCCTGGCCTCCAAGCCAGGCACTAGGCACGGTCCAGCGTCAGAAGAGCGTGCAATCGGCTTAAGCCTCCCGCAGTCTTGTTTAACTATTGCATTTGTTAATTTGGTTTATAGGCCTTCTGCTTTCAGGGTGCTTAAGCTGCTTTCAAAACAGTCTGTCAACTGTTTTTCCTCTGTAACGGGGAGGATTAGAAACGGATTTTTATTTGAAATTAAAGCCCAGAGCTGTGGGCATTCACAAGGCTCCGGCAGCTCAGGTTATTAGGGAAACAACTCCTGGCTGCAGTCATGGGTGCTGGCAGCACCTCAGCACACAGCAGCACCCACGTGTGCTCAGGGCTTCGCGTGAGTCCCCGGCTGCATTCTGGCACTGACAGCAGTGCCACTTGCAGACGTTGAACAACTCAACCATCGGCCTCCAGAAATCACGAGACTGGCTTCAAGATGATGGTTCGTTCATGGAGCCTCTTATTTGCCTGCAGCAGCCAAAGCTGGAAGGAAAACGCTGATCTTAGAGACACTGGCAGTGCTGTGACCCAGGCTGGCAGCGAAACACCTGATAGAGCTGGTTGTGCAGCCACAGCTTCATTCTTGGGTTCTAACGCATTTCAGATCTTCCAGAAAATGTTGCTTTTATGGATGAAAACTTCCTGGGTTTTTCACATTTCCACTGCTGCCGTTCCTCCCTAAAGCTGACCTGAAACACTTCTGGATTGAGCTAATTTTCTCCTGTCTCTCTCGTTCTTCAAGCGACCTTCCAGTCCCTGAATGGAGCTGTCAGAGGGCTGGGGAAGGCTGTTCCCAAGGGCAGGGAACGATAGGATGAGGGGTCCTGGTTTGAAGCTGGAAAAGGGCAGAGTGAGGCTGGACAGGAGGAACAAGGTCTGGAATCTGAGGCTGGGGGATCCCTGCAACAGGCTGCCCAGAGAGGGGGTGGAGGCCCCATCCCTGGAGCCATTCAAGCTCAGGCTGGCTGGGGCTCTGGGCACCCTGATCTGGTGAGTTCTGGCCCTGCTTGGTGCAGGATGCCCTTTTGAAGTCTCCTATAAACCAACACATTCTGTGATGCTATGATTCTCTCACAGTTTCTCCCACTAGGCAGTGTGATGCAGTTGTCCAGTGCAGTTCCACACCCACAGAAGACAGGAGCCCTTAGCCCAAGGGTATCTTGGCATGGCCACAGAGATGATCCAGAGGGGCTGGGCACATCATGATCTTCCCTTCTCTAAATTCACACCAGCATGATCAGGGCACATGGGGAACAAACGTAAAAGCTCGGCTGAACCCCCATCCCTGCACAGAAACGCCCAGGAGAGAGGATGTAACTGAGACCTGGCTCTGCCTCCTGCGTTCCTGCCCTGTCACAGGTGGGTCTCTCAGCAAGGTCTGGTGTTAAGGCAGTGTTTCCTCTTGTAAAACACTGTTTTCAGTTACTTACATTTCACCAGAATTGAAGCACTGGGCGATTTTCCATCTCAGCCAGCCACAGCGCTGCTGCCTTTATAGGCACTGGAGAGAAACAGGGGCTTCTAGGGGAAAAATCACATCATCCTGAGGCCAGCACTGCAGGCAGGACAAGGTTTCTGGGTGTCTGCTGACAGCGTAGAAGGTACCTATTTCCCACAGATCTCTGATGTCCACAGATGATTCAATTAGTCCCAGCCTCAGGCACTGTTTAGGGTGGGATGGTCTGCAGAGGAGACCTAAGCCAGAAGCATTAAGCCAAGGAGAAACTGTCTGAGGACTGCTTCCAGGATGGAAGTGTGTTTCTGAGCGCCTCTGTCTCAGTGTTGTCACAACTTCTGCCAAATGATGAGCATCACAGAGATGTTAGTTCACACATAATGAGAGAAGAGCCAAGAAACCGACCTTTTCAAGGATCCTACCCTTTATTCTGCGGTTCCTGGTGATGGGATCTTAGCTAGTGAAGGGCATCTCAGAGTGTTTTGAGCCACGGGCACCACAGATCCAGGGGTAACAGACACGGCAGTTAAGAGCTCTTCCCATATTTATCCAAAACAGAGCAGCTGACAGACAGGGATCTGCATTAGAAAGCAACGTGAGGTGACATTCAAGTGAGTATAGTGACACAGCATGGTGAGGACAGCCCATACTCTCAGCAATGGGGTTTAGGAAGGGCCAGAAGACAGGTGAAGTAGCAAAAGATCAGAGACAGAGGGGACAGGTGATCTTGAGTGCTGTCACACGTACAGGACAACCAGGTGGTCACTCCCAAACTGTATGAAGGGCAGGTCTTGCCTGGCTAACATGATCCCCTTATACAACACAATGACCGTAGTGGGTCACCTTGAGAGGATGTGGTGGTGTAGCAGTGGTGCAGCGTTGTGTGGGTCCTTGTCTGGATCTCCACACATCCCACCAGAGTCATTGCTAATGTTGTGGTCAGAGACCCCAGCTCTGCTTCAACCAAGAGCTCCATCTAAAGCGCCAGACACAGAGGGAGGGGGTAATGAACCCACTGAGGGATCTGCAGGCACTGGAACAACTGCCTCTGTTTGGGGAAGGAGGGCACCAGGGCGTTTTAATTCACTGCCCCCACCGCCCATCAGAGAAAAACAACCCCTCAAGACACAGACACACACGGACGGGGTTTGGGCACTCTGCTCCCACTCTGAACTGAGATCAATGTCCAAAGCACCTGCACTGTCATCTTCACTGTCGCTTCTCTCTCAAACCACAGCGGTCGTCCCACTTCAGTCTGCATCCCCATCGGTCTTCAAGGTTCAGGCTTCTCTCAGTCTCTCCAGGGCCAGGTGAATCTTCCCCCTGGCCACCAACTTTCTTCACCGTGAGGAGCGATAACCTTCTCAGCAGCCACAACCTTCTCTCTCGGGGCAGCAACTCAGCTCCCAACAGTCCCAGATTGAGACTGGCAAAGAGGGTAGAAGACACCAAGGGGGAGAAAAGGAGGGAGTGATAGGCAGCCACTTCTCTTTCCAGCTTTTTAAACCCAAACTTTAGACTTTTCTGCAGAGAACACTCAAACAGACAGATTCTGCTCAGCTTTTAGAGCAGAACAGAGGAAGACTATGGACACTGTCTGCCTGGACTTCAGTGAATCCTTTGACATCGCTTCCCACACCTGGGATATCCTGTTCAGTTCTGAGACCCTCACTCACTCCCAGAAGGACACTGAAGGGCTGAAGCAGGTCCAGAGAGGAGTAAGGAGGCTGGTGAAGGGTCTGGAGCACCAGTGCTGTGAGGAGCAGCTGAGGGAACTGGGGTTGTTCAGCTTGGGGAAAGGGAGGGTCAGGGGAGACCTCATTGCTCTCTACAACTACTTGAGAAAAAGTTGGAGCAAGCAGAAGCTCAGCCTCTTGTCCCAGGGGAGGGTCAGGCTGGATGCTGGGAAGAATTTATTCACCTAAAGAGTTGCTGGGCACTGGAACTGCCCAGGGCAGTGGTGGAGTCCTCATCCCTGGAGGGACTTCTGCTGGTGCAGAGGGACAGGGGTTGGTGGAGAGCTGGTGGTGCTGGGTCAAAGGTCGGACTGGATGATCTTAAAGCTCTCTTCCAGCCTAAGAGATTCTATGATTCTGGGACACAGAAAGGCGAGGTGTCCAGCAGCAAGGCCTGCAGGTGTTCCTGGGCGATGATGGCTGCTGGAACGCAGCTCAGCTGAGGGCAGGCATCCAGTACTTGTGCCAGGACTTGACAGACGACTGAAGTCCTAGTGAAATCCTATCTGGGTAGATCAGATCTTAAATCTTCCTCCACGCCACATGAGGGACTAGGGGTATGTGGCACATTTCTCTCTCCACCCCATGCTCTGGTGAGGGGAGGAGAAATGGTAGAAGAGAGGAGAGAGAGATGGTGAACAGCACAGCCTAAGCTTTGTCAGCTCTAGCTGTGATATTTCCAATAGGATAGCTCTCTGTGGGCACCAGGAACCAACACTCAGCATCAGCAAGACCCACAGTTTCTTCACAGCATCAAAGGAAACCCCTGGCTGAAGCCAACTGGAGGACACAGTCTCTGATGCCTGAGGTCTGTGAGCATGGCTGTGCTAGAATAGAGCAGCCCAGCATATTGCTAGGTGGAGCCAAACACCTCTCCAAGCTTTCCAGCTCTCGTGGCATTTCTGGTCTTTCTCCAGGTTTGGATGGCAGGGCTGGCACTGAGTTCTGCTGGGCGAAGGAGAGTGGAAATGGTGGCCAGGACCAGAAGAAATCACTTGGGGAAATGCCTGAAGCAACAACAAGCACCTCTTTGTGCTTCTCCCACCCACTGAGGGCAGAAAGAGGAAGAGCAGCAGTGAGAGGCAGGAGACTAGATGTCCCAACACACTAGCACCAAGCAGAAGGGGCACAGACAGAGCCACTGCCCTGGAGGAGACCATGAAGAAATGGGACCACTCAGTGCAAGCCCCATCTTTGTCCACGAACATCATTTTCAGCCAGGCTGGGTGGCAGAGGTACCAACCTCACCCTCAGCTAAAACCAAGTGCAGATGCCTTCTGGGTTGCAAACAGGCAGACAGTGTGCAACTGCTGCCCAGAAGGCCAACTGCATCCTGGGCTGCATCAAAAGCAGTGTGGCCAGCAGATCCAGAGAGGGGATCCTGCCCCTCTGCTCTGTCCTGGTGAGACCCCACCTGGAGTCCTGCACAGCTCTGGAGCCCTCAGGACGGGAAGGGCAGGGACCTGATGGAGTAGGTCTGGAGGAGGTCACAAAGATGTTCAGGGGGCTGAAGCCCCCCTGGTCTGAGGACAGGCTGAGGGCATTGGGGTTGTTGAGTCTTGAGAGGAGAAGGCTCCCGGAGGACCTGATAGCGACCTTCCAGTACCTGAAGGGATCCTACAAGAAGGCTGCAGAGGGGCTGTTCACAAAGGCCTGGAGTGAGAGGATGAAGGGCAGTGGTTTCACATTAGAGAAGAGCAGACTGAACTGGGCTGTCGGGAAGAAGCTCTGGAGCAGCAGGGAGGGTTGAACACTGGAAGAGGTTGCCCAGGGAGGGAATTGAGGAGGGAGATCCTAGCAGATCTTCAGGGGGAGGCTGGACAAGGCTCTAGGCAGCCTGATCTGGTTGAAGATGTCCCTGCAGGGCAGGGGGGCTGTACTGGATGCCCTGTGAAGGTCCCTTCCAACCCAACCCATTCTATGAAATCATCCTATCCCCCTACCCTTGGGAGAAGGCGCTGGCACTGTGGCTCTCCCAGAAACCTGATCTGGAGATTGGTCAGTGCTGCAAAAAGGATGTCAGAGGCTGCTGAGGCCGGGGGTGCAGGGGTCTGGGGGTGGCAGGTCCCTGCAGGGAGCTCTGTACTGCGGACCCGCGCGGCTAGATGGCACTGTGGGCTCTTCCAGGAGCCACCCGGGCCAGCTCGCACCCACAGCTCCACATCCCAGCACCCGGGGGGTGTTCGGTCGCTGTGCAACCTCTCCTAGGAGAGACAGCTAATCGGAGGGGTGGCCTGGGCTGTGTGAGTGATGCCCTGCCCGTGGCACCGGTGCCCTCCGTGAGGAGGAAAGTTGCAGCAGAGCGTTCGGGTTGGGGTTTTCTCCTCAAAGACCAACAGGACCCCAGACGGCAAATAAAGGCCATTTCCAGCCTGGAGAGACAGGACTTGAGGAGTCAGGGGAAGAGCAGGCTCTGTGCAGCCCCCCTGTTCACCTCCCACTCATCCACATCCCGGGAGGAAGATGAATGCGGGAGCCTCGAATGTCCCTCACACTACAGAGCACTGGGGCAGGGTGTCCCCACGCTGCTGAGTCAGGTGTGGGAGATGGGGAGCTGGATTTGGGTCTGACATACTCTGAGAGACCCGTCTCAGTTCCCTCTGGCTGTTCACACACCTGCCCTGGCTGCTGCAGAGAGCCCTCCGGGCTCCTCTGCACCCTGCAGGGTGCCCGCTCACACAGGCAGTGGGGTAGGGATGACACAAAGACAGAAGGGGCTTCAGCTATGAACAGAGGAGTGGGTGAGCATGGTCTGGCAGCCGACACAAGGACCATGAAGCCCTGCCGCTGCTTTTTGGCCACTCGAGGTTTATTTGAGGGGTCAAACCCAGCAGCAGCCTTAGCAAAAGACAGACCAGTCTGGCCTCTCGCTCCCCTTTTCCCCCAGCTGGTGGGCTCAAGCTGGGAGGCTGGAAGACACCACTGTGCTGTGCTCCACCAGCTGGGAACCCGCCATCCCTCGCCCAGCGGTCTGCACGGGAGTCAGGGAATTTCAGCGTCTCGGGAGCCGGGCTCCCATGTTCTCCTCTTGCTACCAGCTGGTCAGGCGGGCTGCCAAGGCTACGCTGGCAGGAAACCGGGCAGTTTTCCATCAGGATTTCATCCGCAGCGACGGATCTCCGGGGAATATTTCCATGCTGATGAATCAGCAGTCTCTGGTGGGAGATGAGCTGCCCGCTGGAGGGGTTAACGTCCAGCACTCGGCAAAGGTGCGAGTCCTCAGGTCAGGCAGGTGTCAGCTAATCCATCCCCCCCAAATCCATTCCCCACCAGAGGCCTCTCCCTAATCTGTTACAGTCGGTGTTTGCCCTGGGGCCACGGATCTGATGTCTCTTCCGAGCATGGTGTTGATATTAACTATTATAATTCTGGATGCTCTTGTTAGCCACGCAAATGCCCAGCCCAGGATGGAATCTCGCTTAACTTCTCGGCTTCAGCAACATCCTGTGGCAAATTGCTCCGTGCAGAGACACTCCAGTTTATCACCCCTGGACACCACCTGTTCATCTTGCCACGTTCCTGCCTTATCCCATAGGCAGAGCAGACCATTGCCACTGCTTTCTCTTGCCCCACTCCCTGCTTGACACCGTGAAATCTGGGCTTTGGCCCTTTATTGCAAAAATCACTCAGAATCCCAGAATGACTGAGGCTGGCAAAGCCCTCCTAGCACCTCCAGCCCAGCCCAGCACCTAACAGCACCCCAGTGGCCACATCAGGTCACTAAGGGCCACAGCCAGGCTGTCCTTCAACACCTCCAGACACAGGGACTCTCCCACTGCCCTGGGCAGTCCAGTCCAGGCTCTGAGCACCTTTTCTGGGAGGAAGGGCTTCCTAAAATCCAACCTAACCCTCCTCTAGCTGCTTCAGGCCCTGCCCTCTCGTCCTGGTGCTGGGTGCCTGGGAGAAGAGCCTGACCTCCACCTGATTGCAACCTCCCTTCAGGGAGTTGGAGAGAGGGAGAAGGGCCCCCCTGAGTCTCCTCTTCTCCAGTCTAAACTCCCCCAGCTCCTTGAGCCTCTCTTCATCAGCCTTTCCCTCCAGTCCCTTCCCCAGCCTCGTTGTTCTTCTGTACCCACTCCAGACCCTCCATCTCTTTCTTGAAGGGAGGTGCCCAGCACTGCCCCCAGGACTCGAGGGGAGGCCTCCCCAGTGC
>VZRI01014336.1:198158-217718 GCA_013397515.1 Upupa epops | reverse complement strand
CCCTCTCTGCCAGGCTGCTCTCCAGCCACTCATCCCCCAGTCTGGAGCTGCAGAGGGGTTCTTGAAGCCAAAGTGTAGGACCCTGCCCTTGGCCCTGTTCAACCTCATCCTGTTGGTCCCTCCTTTGTGAGTGAAGGCTGCACAGTGCAGCCCTGGGATGGCAAAAGGTAAACCACGACCCAGCTTTGCTAGGACAGGGGTAAGAGGTGGATTCCTGCTCCTGCTCTGTGTGAGGCTCCTATTTCTCACGTGGGAAGCAGGTGTAGAGCTGAAGCATAGACCAAATGGCAGTGGGACAGAAAAATGTTAACAAGACAAAAATCAGTGAGCGCTGCTCTGAAACCCTGTCGTGTGATTAATAAAACAAACACGAGCAAAAAAAAACCCCTCTCTCTGCTTCAACACATGGCCAGAAATGCAGAGTGTGGTGTGATCGGGGCTGCTCTGCCCTCTGCGTGCCCGCTGCTCTGTTTGGGTTCACACTCCAACACTCGGAGGTGATTTTCATTCTCTTCTTTTTTTTTTTTAATGTAATTTTTTTCTTTTTAATTTTTATTTTATTTTTACAAAAGCTCAAACTTTCCTGCCACGAATTATTCTTGGCCGGGTTACAAGTCGAGCGGTCATGTATAACCATTTCTTCTTTTTTTTTTTAAAGAAAAAGAAAGTAGAAGGGTTGATGAGGTATTTGAGGTGAAGGGGGGGAGTTCTATCCTAACATGCAGTGAGAGTTCAGGAGTTCTCACCTTCTTCCCCCTCCTGAGCCACAGTTCAACCTCCAGCCTCTCTGGTGCGGTCTCACCTGTATGGACTGTGCACTGGGAGAGAACTCAGCCTGGGAACCTCTCCCTCTGTGGACACCTTCGCCCTCAAAATTTCTGTAGGGTGGCTGTAAGGACAGGCTGGCACTGACAGCCCCACCTGTCACAGGTTCAGAGATTCATAGAATGGTAGAAAGGCTCAGGTTGGAAGGGACCTCAGGGATCATCCAGTTCCAGCCCCCCTGCCATGAGCAGGGACACCCCCCACCAGACCAAGGTGCTCAAGGCCCCAGCCAGTCTGGCCTTGAACACTGCCAGGGAGGAGGGCAGCTACAACCTCCCTGGGCAACCTGCTCCAGTGTCTCAGCACCTTCATTGTGAAGAATTTCCTCCTGACTTCATAACTCAGAGCTCTGTAAAATGGTGACTTTGCCATAAAAGCCACAAGTAAACCAGTAATAAACAAGTGAATCATACCAGCCTCTTGCCCTCGGGCTGTGGGTTTGAACCTCGAGGGCTGAGAAGCTTCTCTGAGTGAGAGCAGACCGTGGTGCGAGCACACGGCAGCGCTGAGCTGAGATTTGAAGGAAAACAACCAGCACCATCCAGACTCATAAAGCACCCTGCTGCAAGAATTGGCACCCCCATCACAAATACCCCCACATCACGGGAGTTCCTGGGCAGTTTTAGGATAATTAACCCCCAAGCACATCAAGTCCAAGCAAAACTAATTACTTCCATGGAACAAAAAAGATTGGTTTACAGGCAATGTTGTTCTTCCACTGTCTCTTTGGAAAACGGCACCAGTTAAATTAGATCCAGTTTATTAACTGACAGTGCTGTGAGAGGATTTACGGAAAAGGACTGGTGGATGGGCTTTTAATTACAGACCTGATGTCCCTTACCAGAGCTGACAAGTTGCACATGCTGGGCAAGACAGAGCATCTCCGAGCTGGAGACCTTTACAGCCCGGTAGAGATTCCGGTCAGAAAGGGGTTGTTTCCCTGCACTCCTTCCTCTAGTGAGTCCTAAATTGAGCTTTTAGCAGTATCTTCAGACCTCACTTAAGGCAGCCTGGAGATACCTGCCCTAGAGAGGTGGTTTTCATCCTGTTAGCAGTCACTGTCCTGGAGTGGCTTGGAGAAAAGCAAGAGGTGGACCTCGATCTACCTCTTGTTTGCAGTCCAAGCTCCCCAGCACCTCTCAGCAGTGCCCAGGCACCCATTGTCCTGCTCTACACTGCAAGAGAACAGCCCATAGCAGCCCACGGTTTTAGGGTGAGGTGTCCCAGAAACCCAGCCACAGGGACAGCTTTGCCTCGCCAGCCCCAGAGATGGGGAGGTCTCGCCTTGCTGGAGATTGTTTGGGTAAGTCATGATGGATCGTGCCCCGACGTCGGGAGTTGAGGTGCAGTGGGAGGCCAAGAAACTTAACGTGGAAGATGTTTTAAAGCAAAGGGAACATCAAAAGGTCTCCAGGAAACGGCAAACACCCAGAGTTCAGCAATCTCTGAAACAGATCCCCTCCTCCCATCTCCATGTCTGGATAAGAGAGACTCCCAAGACAAAGGGCGATCAAGATCAGAGAAGATGGTAAGCTATAAATCAGCCACCTCTCTCTTTTCACCTCCCTCCCTCTGCCCTCCAGGCTCAGGAGACCCCTAGAGCCGAAAGACACCGATTCAAACAGCCAGATGACGACTTCTATATCCTCCAGGGAGCTGCCCCAGCGCAGCCCCCAGGACTTCTGCCAGTGCCACCCAGCTCAAGGAGATGCTGGATGGGGAGCATGAGAGCCATTCTCTCCAGGGCTGGAGATTTTATCTCTTGCGTCAGATTCAATCTCCTCCAGAAAAGCCAAATGAGCCTTAAACTCCTCAAACTCCTTGTCTACCGCTAGAACAACTTTTTGCTATAAATCTGAGAGGGTGAAGATGAGGGAAGAGGCTCCGACCCCGGTGGAGCTCAGCCCTGCACACCTACCATGCAGGCATCAGACCTGAGCAGCTTGTGGGGCTACGAACCCCATAGGAGCTGCTCTCTGGTAGGGAGCAGCTACCTCTCCTCCTCATGGACAACCACGCAGGGGTGATCCAGCTCCAGGTTGTCTCACATGGGAGGATTTGGGGTCCCACAGTGGACATGCCTGGTGGTGGTGTTGACCCCAAGATGAGCTCCTTAAGCAGAGCCTCCTCCATGTCCAAGCATCCTGCTGCCATGTGGGGTGCAGTTGGGAGATTGTTGCAGTGAACATTACAGGAGATGAGTGAGGAGAAGACACGTCTGGAATAAGCGTGGGGCAGGGTTTGCCCTTCGGAAGGGCCCACGATGAAGCAGCCACACAGGGAGTGCAGCATGACTGAGGTGAAAGGGGATACGGTCCTCAGTGGGTGCTGGCTCTGGTTCAGGGGGATGTTTTATGAGCATGCATGCATTAGTGTAGTTGCCAGGTTACTAGGCAGACAAACTATGCTCAGCTTTTCTGGGTGAGACCTCATACCCATGAAGCTATGGGTCAGTCACAGTCCGTGTGACAAGGGGCTTTAGTACGGCCTCAAAACACAGAGCAGGAGCCCAACGGCAAAAAGAGGAAGAAAAGGAAAGAAGGGATGCTGTGGGGGGACTCCGGGTAGTGATCTCTGTTAGTGCCCTGGCTGGGGTGCTCCTGACTTGAGCAGAATAACTATCCCTAGCTTTGTCAGCTATCCAGAGCCTCCCATGGCAAAGACCAGCTGCCATGAGGAGGGAAGGGTTGTCTCCTCTCTGGCACATGCATGCTCTCACCTTCACCAGCCTCTCCACCTTGCCTGTCCTCATCCAGAGGAGAGTAGAAGCTGCCATGCTCCATCTCCCCACTTCTAATCAGCACTGCTGGCTCCTGACTTAAACCTTCTCAGCTTTCCAGTGGAAAGTTCTACCTGCTTGGGTAGCATCTGGACTTTGTGACCATCCCTACCTTACTAAGTGGGACGAGGATCCCAGGTCCTGCTGGGAGATCTAGGTCCCAAGTCCCATTAACTCCCTCCTTCTTTGATCATCTTTGACCTCCTGTGAACTGCAGGAGAAGCAGCAGCCAGACTGTTGGGGCATGTAGAGTGGAAAGGTTTCTGCGCGAACAGGAGCAGATGACACTTTACAAACAGTCCCTGGAATTTGCCCAGAACACTCTCTCATGGGGGATTTGTGAGGCAACATGAGCCCCCACACTCCCAGCAGCTCACACTGTGTGTTCTGGGCTCTCCTTAGAAGTTTTAGGGGGCAAACAGTGCCCCAGTGAATTGCATGGGGCTGTCTGTGTCTCTGCACAAGGTTGTGGTGGGTGGGAGGGTTCTTTTACACAACATCCTGGCTTGGATCAGCACTAGTGTGGCCAGCAGGACTAGGGATGTCATTCTTCCCCTGAACTGGGCACTGTGGGGGTCTCCCCCAAGTCCTGGGGGCAGTGCTGGGCCCCTCACTTCAAGAAAGAGATGGAGGAGCTGGAGTAGGTGCAGAGGAGAAACAAGAGTGGGGAAGGGACTGGAGGGAGAAGCTGGGGGGGTTCAGCCTGAAGAAGAGGAGAGTCAGGGGGGAACCCTCTCTCCAGCTCCCTGAAGGGAGGTTGCAGTCAGGTGGGGGTCAGGCTCTTCTCCCAGGCACCCAGCACCAGGACGAGAGGGCAGGGCCTGAAGCTGCCAGGGGAGGGTTAGGTTGGATGTTAGGAAGCCCTTCCTCCCAGAAAGGGTGCTCAGAGCCTGGACTGGACTGCCCAGGGCAATGGGGGATTCCTCTTGTCTGGAGGTGTTGAAGGACAGCCTGGCAGTGGCCCTGAGTGCCCTGGGGTGGCTGCTGGGGTGCTGTTAGGTGCTGGGCTGGGCTGGAGGAGCTCAGAGGGCTTTGTCAGCCTCAACCATTCTGTGATTCTATGTAACCCCCCACCATGATGGCAGGAATCCTTGGTTAGTTCTTCAAGACCCCCTGGCATGTGGAGAGGTGGATTAGAGACCAGTAGGAGCAGCTCTGACCACGGTGCCCAGTAACAGCCAAGCTCCTGACATCTCCCAGTCACCAGTGGAAAGTTGGAGCCAAGCGCACCCAGGCAAAGAAGGAGATGACATCTAGAACAGCTCTGCAGAGAACCCTGTCAGAGCTGCTTGGTCCCCTCCCAGACATTGACTTGAGATTTCTGGCCAGCCTGTCTTCTACATCTTAATGTCTGCTTGGTGTCCCTCTGCCTATGAAGCTGTCTGAGCACCACCTCCCCTATTCCTGTGGCTGACAGTGATCCAGAAAGGGAGTGCCTGTGATTTACCCTCTGGTCCAGCCTGAGGTGTCTCTGATTTACCATCTGCAGGTCTGGCTCAGCACAGTGGCCTGGATGCTCAATGGGAATGCCAAACCCAGTGTGTCCGAGAGATGGGAACTCAGAGCAGATTCCACCCTCCTCTCCCAGTCCTTTTCCCAAGAGAACCTCAGCTGGGAGCACATTTGAGGTGCAGGTTGGGAAGAAGGAGGAGCATCCTCATCCCACTGAACCTGACAGGTTCACCCCTGACAGGGACAGTTTTCCAGTGGAAAAACATCAAAACCTTGTGGTCACAGCCTGCAGGTCCAAGGCCAGAGTCGAGGTTCTGCTGCCTGGCCTGTTCCTCGTAAACAGGGAGCCACTAAAGCTTCCTGCAAACAGCCAAAGCCTCCTTGTGTAGGAAGGGACACAAGAAACCAAGGGGCTCCTCTGTGTCTGGAGAATCATAGAATCCCAGGCTGGTGCAGGTTTGGAAGAGAACTCAGAGCTCATCGCCTCCAACCCCTGCCAGGGGCAGGGATGCCTCTCAACCAGACTTGGCTGCTCAAAGCCTCATCCAGCCTGGCCTTGAGCACCTCCAGGGAGGGGGCAGCCACAGCCTCTCTGGACAACTGATTCCAGAGTCTCTGCACCCTGGCACTGAAGAGCTTCTTCCTCAGATCCAGGCTGAACCTCCTTCAATTCCAAGCCTTTCCCCTTGTCCTGGCACTGGATTCCCTTGGGAAAAGGCCCTCTGCAGCCTTCCCAGAGGTTCCCTTCAGGTATTGAAAACAGCTTCTTGAGAACGGAGTGGGCATGGCTCAGGACCCCACACACAGCGGCTAGGTAGCACTGATGCTGGTGTCCAGCAGCCACATAAACTTGGCCTGAGGGAGGTCCCAGCAGACGCTGCATGATCGAAGGGTCTGCATTAAACCCTCTGCTCGAGGCCAGGAGCTTCCCCAAAGTCAGAAGGTCTGGAGTGATGTGCATCTCCTTCCACCCCTGGGGAAGGCCAGCAGTGAGGGGCAAATGCAGAAGAGGAAGTCCAGGCTGCAGGGTAGGGTGCTACCGTTCCCTCACGACCAGGACCAGCCCTGCACACTGCTGGGGACACGCTGGACACGAGTGGCACCAGTGTCTGAGAGGGGATTTTCTCAGCATCCCCCATGGCTACACACATGCCTGTGAGAGCAAAGGGCACGGCTGAGGGTCCTCCCTGGCTATTCCATCCCTGGGGATAGATTGAACAGGGAGCAAGGAGGAGAGAGAGGTGTTTGGAGAAAGACTGGGGGATGATGTGGAAAGGGTATGGTGGGAGCAATGGTCTGTGGAACTGGAGTGTGAGTGAGCAGCATGAGGATTTGGGGCGAGGAGGGCGTTAGGAGGGAATAAAGCCTAAAAGGAGGCTCGAAGGGGGATAAAAATCATGCTGGGAAGGGCTGGTGGTAGAGGTTTGGGGTAGACAGGGAAAAGCTGTGGGCAGAGGACATTACACATGATAGGGAGATTTGGGGAGGGGATGCAAAGGGCACGAGGGCATCTAGAGTCAAGAGGTAGCTGTAGGGCCCCTAAAGCACAGGTAGAAGCAGAGGACGTTTTGGAGCAGAAGGTGGTCCTAGGAGCTGTGGAGAAGAGAGGGTGCAGGGGGAGGAAGCTCCCAGACAGGCAGGCATAGGTCTGGCAGACCCCCCGTGCGCCTGGCTCCTGGGTGGAGGGGGGCTGGCTCAGAGGTGTTTCTTGGGCACCAAGCCACCAAGTCTCCCATGAGGGCTGTAACTTCAGCTCAGCCCCTGTCCCGCTGTCAGGCCCCGTGCCCGCAGCTTGTTATTGCAGGTGTTGGGTGGCCCCCACCACTGCTGGCCTGTCCCTGTCCTCTCCACTGCACCCTCTGCCCTCCCCCCACCAGATACCCCTGCAAGAAGCAGTTTGGGGTGCCCAGCAGTGCCCATGCCCTGTCCTGACAAGTTCCCTGCTCCTTTCCTCATGGAAACAGTCTTCCCATTCATCTGCTGTCTCTCTCCCCACCCCAGCTTGTGCCCACCAACCAAGTCCATCCCACAAAGCTGATGGTAGGGGATCTTCTTCACCCTACAGAGCCACCATCCCAACCTCTGTCATCCCCAGGACAGCAGGAGTTACCCCTCCCACAGCATTCACTCCCACCTGCCTTCCCCTCTACTCCCCCCATCTCCCAAGGCTCTGTATCCCTGTCTTCTCCAGAGGCCGCCCAGCACCCTTCCCACCTCCCCCCACCTTCCTGTTACCCCTCCATGATATTTGGGTGCTGCCCAGGCCACCCCTCCCAGGTGCCAGATCCTCTGCCAAAGCGTCTGCAAAGCTGGGCACCCTGTGGCCACCTTCAAACTTGTGACATCACCCTGGGTCCATGGGGACTCTGGAGGGGCTGCTGGAATTCAGGGTCTGCCCTGGTTCTCCAGAACACAGCCACAGGCAACGCAGGAGCCACAGCCCCAGCACTGGGCACTGCAGCTGCACATGGTGACTTTTTGCCTTTGGAGTAGAGCCAGGCGCTGAGCCCAACGCCTCCTCCTGTTAAAAACAGCTCTTTGACATCTCTGATGACCCCTGTGTGGGCAGGCAGCAGCCCCAGAGAGCACAGTGCCACCGATGGGAGCTCAGCATCTCAGCCTGGTGCTGCCTGGGCTCTCCCAGTCCCTTCTGCAGCTCTTCTCTGCTGGGCTTTGCTGGTGAGGATAACCAGGGACTGCTTTCATGCATCAGCACCACGTCTTATCACAGGCCAAGTGTTTGCAAAGCCCTCTACCCTGTGTCCTGCTTTTCCCAGGGCTGGAGCTCTGTTCCTCCCCTTCACCTTTCTCCTTGGCCATCTGCACAGCTCCCTTTCCTCTGCTCTGGGAGAGGGGGGCAGACAGGCGTGGAGGCAGCTGCCGGTACAGCCTGGTGAAGACCTGCATCCCCATGCCCTGGCCTTGACCTTGCCTCAGCACCTTGAATCTTCCAGCACCCAGCACCCAGGTCTCCTGTGCACTGCACCAGCAGCTCCTCAGAGCCCCTGCAGGTATCTGAAGTGCAAGAACACAAACGTTTTCAGTAGAGGAACAAGCTTGAGCCACTTCACACGAAGTAGGGTGAATGAGGAGAATCTTCCCTCCCTGGAAAAGAACAAGAGCAGGAGAGATCTGTGTCTGCTGAGGAGCAGGACCCCTGCCCAAGCATGGGGGCTCCCTGGCACTGCTTTGAGTTACAGCAACGCTGTGGATGTGTCAGACAGGAGCAGAGTGACTCTGAGAGGTTTATGAAGTAGGAAGTTCATAAAGCCCCTTGCTTGGTGTCCAGATCCCCCTCAGCTTGGCGGTGAGGGATGGGGTGAAAGCCGATATAAAAACAGGTTGTGTGGGAGTGCTGGAAGGTGCTGAACAGGCTGGGGAAGGCAGAGGTGTCTGTGTGTGAATTAATGCCCTGATGTGCAAAGGCTGCAGGCTGGGGATGCAGAAAGCCAAGAGAAAAAAGAGAGCTGTGGTGGTCAGGACCATCTTCTCCAGGCAGAGCCCTGGACACATGCACAGTGCACTCCATGCTAGGATCACTCAGAGGCCTTCCCTGTGCCTCATGGAATCACTGATGCTGGAAATGCCCTTAAGATGCCTAACCTGACTCTGCCAAGCCCACTGCTAAACCCTGACCTTGAGCACTGTGTCTACAGTGCAACACCATGCCTGATGAGAACGGCTTTCATGGGCAGAGCTCCCTTCCATTGCCCTCCAGCAGCCCCTATGAGCTCACATAGACCTTGAGGTGACATTGGCTGGCGTCACCTTCCTGCTCCTTGCAGGGGCCTGTACCAGTGCTGAGGCGTCTGCAGCCAGGAGATGCCCTTCCATACACAAGATTCATAGATTGCTAAGGTGGTTCAGGCTGGAAGGACCTCAAAGGTCATCCAGTTCCAACCCCCCTGCCATGAATTCCAACCCCCCACCAGACCAGGGTGCTCAAGGCCTCATCCAGTCTGGCCTTGAACACTTCCAGGGAGGGGGCAGCCACAACCTCCCTGGGCAACCTGCTCCAGTGTCTCAGCACCCTCCTGGTGAAGAGTTTCCTCCTGACTTCCAGTCTAAACCTCCCCTCTTCCAGCTGGAAACCCTTCCCCCTGCTCTGACCACTCCAAGCCCTTGGAAACAGCCCCTCCCCAGCTTTCCTGTAGCCCCCTTCAGGGACTGGAAGGCTGCTCTAAGATCTCCCTGGAGTCTCCTCTTCTCCAGACATCCCCAGCTCTCTCAGCCTGTCCAGATGCTCCCGACTCCTCTCTTGCATGGGGCTCTGGGAATGATAGCTCCAGCCAGTGGTGCCCACTCCAGCTGGGGTGGCAGCTCATCCCACTGCACTTGGACCTCGTTGCATCACTCTGCTCACCCCAGAGGCAGTGGGTTTTGAAGGCTCCCTCTCCTGTCCCCGTCTCAATCATCTCCAGAGTTTTCTTTGCCCTCATGCTCCTGGAGAAAGGAAAAGACAAGAGCAGATAACCCCCTCTATGGGAGAAGACATTGGACTTCCGATGGGACACATTAGGGGAATGAGATGGAGTGGAAGGATGGAGAAAGGTGTGACTGGGGTCATGGTATCTCCCACAGGGGCTTAGCAAAGGCTGTGGAGATGCTGAGAAAAGAAGGGAAGATCCTGACAGCCTGGCCTCAGAGGTGACCACAGGGAAGACTTTTTAAGGGGTTTTTAAGGGGGTTGTGACAAAGTCACTGGGCTCTAGAGGAAGGAGAGTCGGTTACACAGACCTCCTAAGTGGTTCTTCTCTTTCTTTAACTTTATGTTCTGCACAGTCTGTCTTAACCTCTTCTGATCTGTGTCCTGAAATACCTTGTGCTGGGGTTGGAGGACTTGGACAAGGCTTGGTTTGATAGGAGAGGTTGGGTCAGCATGTGGTCCCATCTTTGCGAAGGACTCTGGTCTTGTGCAGCCTGGAACTATGGAAATGTCACTCCTAGACCCCCATCAGGCTCATTTCTCCAACCTCTCTTTCGCCTTTGGCCACTTACTTCATGCCTGGGCAGAGATGTAGGAGAAAGAGCATTTCAGTGTCGTCTGAACCTCTTGGTCAAGACCCAAAATGGACCACTGACCTTTCACATGTGAGCTCTGCAGAAAAGCCCCATGAGCATTTCACAGAGCTCCTGAGGTGCTTCCCACATCCTTCTCCAACAGGACTGCTGCACAGCATGGCCACCGCTAGCCAGCTCATGGCCAGAGGCAGAAGGAGCTTCAGTCTGTTGGCCAGAAGCTGTGCTGCCTGGTGTTGTCATGGTGCCATGTCCCAGCACCCATGCTCAGTGAACCTGTCCCTGCAGTCAACTGAGAGCTGAGATGGAGCCGTTCAACTTCACATCTGGTTTTTAATCCTCAGGTGCCCATCCCTCCTCCTTTGGGCCCGGGCTGAGGTGGCTCAGGACATTGCTTCAGTTATTTGTGGTGGTTCAGGAGTTTCTCTCTTCTCTCTACCAACAGGTTGCCCTGAGCTCCTTGGCCCTTCCTGCAATGTTGTGGAGTTCTCAAGTCTCCAGTATGAACTCAGAACCTCCTTCCCATGAGGAATCGGCCTCCTTTGCCTGCTCCAAAGTCGATGCTTGCTGGCCCCACAGGACCTTGTTCTCAGCCTCCCAGACATCACCCGTTTGAGACAACTGGAGACATTCCGGTGTGTCTGAGGTCCCAATCTACTGGGCTCTGTGGAGAAGATGGGCTGATCCTGGTACCCCCAGCAGAGAGCCTGGGGTTGCCGCAGACAGTCACTCTGTGTAGATGTTATCCCCCTTTCTGCTCTATGCAGCTTCACTCTCACCAAAGCAGTTTGTTCTTGGAGGATGAGGGATGTTTTTCATCTCATTTTATTACTCCCCATCTACACAAAGTCCTGAGCTCCCGTTTCTCAGCCAGACCAAACAAGACCTCTCCTAGCAGCCTCTCATGGTGCTGAAGGGTCTGGCAGGAGAAGGAAAGAAAGAAATATCCTGCAGAAACACCTGACCCAACAAACTTCCCCCGATACCCAGGCAGCTCCCATGCCAGTCAGCTCTCCGTGTCCATGTGGCTGTGATCTTTCTGCTCCAGTGCCTCCAGCGACCTCTGGCACAACCGGGGAGCTCCTGATGGGCCCTTACCATAGTCCATGCCGGCATGGCCCTTGCTGGCAGGCAGGCGGAGATCTTCCTCTGGGGCTGCGGTGCAGTTTATTCAGCACCAGGATTATTCTATGACACATAACGGATGGCCTCGTCTGGAGACCATCCAGACCAACACCTTGTCACGCAAGGAGCTGTATGAATTCAAATACTTCCATGAGAGAGATCTACAGGAGGGCAGATGAGTCACCACTGCAGACAATAGACCACAGAGGGCAAAGAGCTGGAGAAGGTCTCTAGAGCAGAGGTGCTGCTTGCAAACACCTCACCCCCACCCCCACCCCCCAACAGACTGGGTGATTTGAAGGCAATTTTTTATGGGGACAAAGGGTTTGATGTGTTGGGTGTTCTTTCAATTTCTTCTCTCCTGCCATTGAGCTTCAGGAAGGAGCAGTGAGGAGGGGACAGTGTGGCCATAAAATCTCTCTTTGTGGTGTCTGGAGGAAGGCTCTGTCTCTATTGCCAGCAGATACCAGTGTCCCCTCTGCCCAGCTTCCCAGGGTGGGATTCACCCTATGGCTCTTTGCCTCTCGCCCTCCTGCCCGGTTTCCTAGTCATCACATTTTATCCAGACCCTTGTCTGTATGATCTGTTCCATAACAAACTTGGGGCTCACATCGATAAAGTCCGGCTCAAGGATTGTGGCTTCACAGAGTCTGGTCCCAGCAAACCTCCCTTTCACCTTCTGTGCCTCAGTCTTCCCTGCAGCCTTGGCTGTCCAGGCATCCCTTGCCCTAGTTTACACTGGGACTTACACCTCAAGCGTTCCCTCCCCCAGGGAGGAGACGTCACCTGCCTCTCGTGTGCTGCGCTTTGCACGGACAGAACACTTCTGACCCCAAAGTGCAAACAGAGAAGAAAAAGGAGCTCGTAGAGCATAGGTGGCTCAGGCAGCATAATTGCTCGTGGTGACAGATTCTGAAAGGCAAACATCTCCTAGTTGGTTCTGTCAGGACACCTTCAGCCAAGTCTGGCAGGAACCTTGGTGTCCAACACCCAGACCCCCCAGCCTCTGCATGTCTTAGCAAATTCAGGTCTTTGGTTTGCAAACCAAGCCCAGTGACTCACCGCAAGAGCTTGCAGAGGGCTGTATCAGAGAGCAGTCTCCTGAGATTGCAAATAAACACTACTCGACGAGAGGTACTTGTCTAGAGTGCTTCCAACACCAAGGGGATTCACCAGGGTGTACTCTGGAGGTTGTGTGGAACCACAGAGTCTCATATGTTGAGTAAGACTGAAGAGCAAGACTGAGGAGAGTCCTACTAGGAGCAGAGCTGAATGCTCTCCTGTAGTACTACATGAACGTGGCCCAGCTAAGGAGAAAAGGGTGCTCCATCTTCTACCCCATGACTTCCATCTCCAGTGCCTGCTGGGAGTGCAGTGAGCTGAGCAGAGGCAGCAGACCCCTCCCTGGAGCACTGGGACATCCTAGCTTCACCGTGATTTGGACCCAGACACACAAACCTCTAAGTTCTGCACGATGGAGCCAGGCAGAGGTAGTGGCAGACAGCCCTCATCAGGGTGGGTGTCTGGAAGGGTTCAGACGCGTCTCTGCCTGCTTCCCACCACGAACACAGACAACCAAGTCCTCTCCTCAAAACCTTTCCAGTTTGGATGGCTCAGCAAAGGTGTTGCCAGGTTTTGTGACTTGTCTGCGAGCAAACGCTGGTCTGCCCTCATCCTCACCCTCTCCTAGGAGGTCCAGGCTGACCTCAGGCTCTTCTTCCCTCATTAGCACATTAAATTACACCAGTACTGTCCCAGTGTCTTACACCCATACAAGAGCTGGAGCTGTGCAGCAGAAAGTCTAGGGTTAAAAGCTGTTTCATGCTAATATTGCCCATAAACTCCTGTGAGAGATGAAAGCAAGTGCCTCCCATGACAGGAAGCTGCTTTTATCACCCTTTGCTGATAGTGCTGCAGGAGGCAGCCACTGCCCTCTCTGCCAGCCTGGGAAAAGAGGGAATTTCATAGCCCATTGCCTGTGGGAGGTTGTGCTTGGGGGCTGTGATGGGAGCAGCAGGTCCGAGAGTGCAGAGACCCAGCAAACAGAGGATTGCAGGGATGGACTGAAGCTACCTGGCACTCCACCGTTTTGACAGCACCTTCTGCCCAGGCAGTAGGGCCACCACTGGCCACATTTGGGGAGGGGAAGGTATTGGTGTCAGTGCGCAAAGCTGTGCCCACCAGCTCTCCACAGCTGTGGGTGCTAGGGCTGTTCTGAGGGAGGATCACTCGTGATGGGCTGCTGGCATGGAGAGAAGAGCCCATTCATGCTCTGCATGGGACAGAACAAGGGAAGGGGGAGAGCATCCCATGACCCCATGTGCATCCCCCATCACAATGTGAACTGCTCCCCTCATAGCCCCAGCACATGATTTTCATGCCAACGAGTGGCTGGGCCAGTGCCCTGCTAGGCCAGTCACCCCAAAAGTATTTGGGAGACTCCAAGCACATCTTGCAGTGCTGGGGTGCAGCCTTGCTGCCTCTCCCCAGACGTGGAGGTTTCTGAGAGCAGTTCTGGGGGAAAGGACATGGGGGTGCTGGTGGACCATGAGCTGACCATGAGCCAGCAATGAGCCCTTGTGACCAGGAAGACCAGTGGGCTCCTGGGGTGCATTAAGAAGAGTGTGGCCAGAAGGATGAGGTAGGTTCTCTTCCCTCTCTGCAATACCCTAGTGGGACCACATCTGGGATACTGCATCCAGTTCTGTGCTCCCTAGTTCAAGAGGGACAGGCAGTTACTGGAGAGAGTCCAGAGCAGAACTACTGAGATGATGAGGAGCTGGAGTATCTTTCTGGTGAGGAGACTCTGAGTGAGATGGGGATGTTCATCCTGGAGAGGATGAGACTGAGGGGGATCTGATCGATGCTCATCAATACCTAAAGGGTGTCAGAAGAATGGGGCCAGGTTCTTCTTGGTGGTGCCCAGTGATAAGACGAGGGGCACTGGGCACAAACTGGAACATGGGAGGTTCAATTTGAACATAAGTAAAAACTTATGTTCCAGGGTACCAGAGCCCTGGCCCAGGCTGCCCAGAGAAGCTGTGGGTCTCTGCTCTGGGGTCATCCCAAACCTACCTGGACAGTTCCTGTGGGATCTGCTCTAGGGCATCCTGCCCTAGCAAGGTGTTTGACTGGATCTCCAGAAGTCCTTTCCAAGCACTATGATTCAGCTTGGGATTTGATATCCAGTGTTTCCTGTGGTCTCCATGCCCAGCAAACCCAGCATCTACTCTCCTCCCCAGGTCTCTCCACACAATTTCCCACGGTTCATCCAGCCCCAGGCTGTCTCCCTGCTTGCAGCACCCATCACTTGCCACCACAGCCCATCCCACCCAGCTCCTCAGCCCATCCTGGATGATTAAATTCACTGGTGTTGCTGTCTTCCTCCCACACCCATCCCAGGGCACACGCCTCGTGGGGCCAGTGAGGGCAGCCCAGCTCCCAGAGCTATTGGACAGGGTCTGTCACAGCAGATAAGGCAGCTGTGCCACTGTGGTGGCAGGGAGGAGCCCTGCCAGACTGCACTTTATCCCAAACCAAACAGCCTGGCCAGCTCCAGCAGTTATAAACAGATGCAGAGGCAAGGATCTGGTTCTGGGAGGGTCTGGGAAGAGAAGAGGATTTGGTATCTGGCTTCCTAGAGAGCCACAGCCCAGGGGAATCTGCTGAGCCTCCCACGCTGACACCCCAAATAGCACTGGGAGGAAGCAGCTGCACCAGGGCAGCTGCAGGGATGGGCACAGGGAGGACGAAGCAGCCAGCTGGATGGTGGGCTCCATATGTCAAGTGTCACAGAGCCCAGTTGGCCAGAGTGAGCATCGTGTGGTCCAGGCCATGGTGGCCATGCTGGAGCTGCCCAGCATGGAGACCTTGCTCAGTCCTGGGTGGCTGAGAACAAGAAGTGAGACTCTCGACACACACCTGCTCCTGCCCTCGGGGAGCTGGTGCCATCCATTTTCCAGCTGGGTGGGCAAACCTGGACCCCAACAGCAGAGCAAGCAGCATCGCAAAGCTCTTCACAGGACACCACCAGCGCACTGTGAGATGTTCTTGTGTCCCCAGCACATCCCTTCACCTCTGCTTTGTCCCTTTGCCTTTATTACCCAGCAGCAAAGGGTTCTGAAAGCTCAGGAAATGAAAGTGAGCTCTGCATTATGAGAAGCCCCTGTTCCCCCTGAGCGCTGCCTGAGGATCTCTACTCAGCTGCCCCGGGCACCAGCGTCTGCCACCAGCTTGTCCGACACAGAGGATCATTTAGCAGTGTTTAATTAAAACGTGACAGGTAGGGGACCTGCAAGGGATTCCTGCTGTGGGTTATGCTCCCCCTCCATTCTGGTACTGGGGAAGAGAGTGGCAGGAATTTGTATTTCATGAGGAGAGCTGGGTTTTGCTGACTTTCCCCCCAGAAACGCTGTGAGGGTGGACACAGGGCCACCTGGGTGAGACAAACTGACGTAAGGATTTAAAGAGGGATAAGGGGATGCTGCGTGTTGTGTCTTCACAGGTCTGTGATGAGGTCCTTCAAGGCTCCCTTTAGTCAAAACATTAATGAGACCACTGTGGTTCCCAGATAAAGGAGTCTGGAAAAGTTCAGTTCCTTGTGAGTCCCTTAGATTGCAGCCCTTTCTGCTCAGCAGAGTCAGTGCTTTACTTCCCTTGTCATCATTTAATCTCGCAGCCTACACAAGGACTGACACACAAACACCAACATCCAGACCGGGAGGGAAACAGAACCAGGGATGGAGCAGATCTCTGCAGTGACTCTCAGTCCATCTGCTCCTGCGATAACGGAGAAGGGTGGGATGGCAGCCAAGGCTGTTCTGTTCCCGGTGTAGGTTGTCTCCCATCTAGCCCTTCACCTGCCTCCCCAGGCTGGGCTGTCCCTCAGTTCTTCCTGTCCAGTCTCACCCTGGCAATGTGGGATCCAGAAACTACCTGGTCCCTCCTGTGCAAGGGACTGCGAGTTCTGTGTCTGCACCCATGCCCCTGCCACTGCCTTTATCCCATTGCCAGAGGACATGGCAGACCTATTACCTGTCTTCACTTTGCTGTGTTACGGCTCTTTCTCCTTCCCAGGTTCCTTAGTCCACATCCCCCCAGTAAACCCATGCCATCCCACCAGTACAGAGTTGTATTGACATCCTGTAAGAGCTTCTCTTCACTCCTAACACACAGAATCATAGAATCACAGACTGTGCTGGGTTGGAAGGGACCTCCAAAGGGCATCCAGTCCAACCCCCTACACCAAGCAGGGCCAGCACTCACCAGACCAGGTTGCCCAGAGCCCCAGCCAGCCTGAGTTTCAATGGCTCCAGGGATGGGGCAGTCACCACCTCTGGACTCTCTCCAGTAGTTCCTTGTCTCTCTTGAGCTGGGGAGACCACAACTGGACACAGCCATCATCCAGATATGGCTTAACCAGGGTAGAGTAGACCAGGAGAATGACCTCTCTAGACCTACTAGCCACACTCTTGTTAACGTCCCTGAGGATACCATTGGCCTTCTTGGCCACAAGGGCCCACTGCTGGCTAGTGGTCAGCTCAGTGTCCACCAGGACTCCAAGATTATTCTTCTCAGGGCTACTCTCCTACAGGTCTACCCCTAGCCTACCCTGATGCATGTCCCTTCCCAGGAGCAGAACCCTACCTTTGCTCTTGTTGAACATCTTTAGGTTCCCCTCTGTTCAACTCTCCAGCCTGTGAAACCCTCCTTTTCTGCTTCAGTGTTGGTTTCTCAGGGTCTCGTGGGCCAAAGGTAGACTTGGGGTGGTTCAGAAGTCACATAGGATGGGGGGATTCACTGAGGTCTCTCTCTGCCTGTCTGTCCCAGGGGAGGCTCAGCCAGGGCTGTGCAGTAGGACATAGCTACCGATCCAACCCTCCAAGCCTCTCCTGCGAGCAGGCTGCACAGTTGACTGCAGCAGCCGCTGAGAAGTCGAGCTCTGAAGTTTTAACAAGAGCACTGGGCTCCATAAGAGGAGCTTTACGCGCAGCACCAGTCAGCCAGCTCTCACAGCTTCCCACTGCCTTCACACAGCTCCTTGGTAATGGGGCTGTGCTCTCCACAATTAACAAAAGCGATAAATTCTCGGCCAGGCTGCAGGCAGCCACCCCGCCACTCCCTCTGCAGACAGACCACCCCGTGGACCTGCCTCCAGTGCTCCTGGAGGTAATGGGGCTGAACTTGCCAGCTGCCCTCCAAAGAAGCACCTTCATCATGTGCAACTGAGGGCTGAGAGCTCCCTGCAGCAGGATTTATGGGGGTCCTTTCCAGTTGTGAGGCACTGAGTGATTCCAGCACAAGGACCTCTCCTGCACCCAGAGAGTAGCAAGAGCAACTGTTGTCTCTGAGAGTTGTTCTTGGGGGGCTCTTCCTGGGGTCTTCAAGGCTTGAGGTGGGCATGGAAAGAGGGAGCATTAGGGAAATCACCATGGGGTCCAGGTCGGGCTGGTCACAGCTCAGCCATGGCACCCGCTTTGCTGTCCTCAATTAATCTTGTATATGCTAACATATGGAACTCCAGCATCCCCGAGCCCTCTAACACTCTCTGTCCTCTTGAAGACGATTCCACACCTCGAGCCCCCATGGGAGGGACCCCCCTAGATCCCCTGAGTCATGGTAGGGAGCTGCAGGGCAGCCCATCCTGTGGGTGGGAGCGTTGTCGGAGGTCTCTTTGCTCCCACAGGGCCCCGGGGATCCAGAGGAGCCCAGGTCTGATCAGTGGGTGTCAGTTTGTGTCCTTGGGGCTCCGGCAGGGAAGGGATCTGCTGCAGTAATTGAGGCAGGAGGAATGACAGGTATGCTCCCAAACAGAGGGTGGGGGGTGCCGGGGGCTGCGCCAGGACCAGCCCAACCTGGAGCCTCCCAAATGCACCCTCCTTCCACACCCACCCCAAGCCTCAAAGACCCCAGGAAGAGCCTCCCAAGAACAACCAGCCCTTTGAGAAACCCAAACCACTTTCTCCAACACCTCTGAACTCTGTCAGGAACATCCTTGTCAGAAAACTGTTTCCCCTGGAGGGCAAATCTCCCTCTCCCGCTGTCAGGAGCAGAGCCACACCGGTTCCCGTTGCTGCTTAAGGTGAATGTGTGGTGTGTTTTACCAGCTAATTGTGAAATTGCTGGCTGCTCCAGAGGCGAAGGAGAAGCATTTTATTGTGAGCAGAAGAATTAATCATACCTGGGGCAGTACAGATGTCAGCAAAAAACAATGCAGAAAGGATTTCTCAGGAAGATTGCTTGACGGCGATAGGAAGGGCTTTTTCAGGGCTGTTTCGATACGAATGAAGGATTCTCGGTGGCTGCCATGGCCCCTGTGGCTGCCCTTGCTTTTCAGATCTCAGAGGGGGATGTGAGCGCCAAAGCCATGAGGGGAAGCAAAGTTTTATTGAAGAAACAGAAACTCCTGAGCCCAGGCGCCTGCTGCAGCCCCGATTCATGACGTGTCCGGGGTAGTTTATGGTAGAGATTAAACAACACAAAGCATAAAACATTTCAGAAATGGCATTTCACTGGGGAAACAAGAACAGACTAGACTGCAGCCCTTCACTTGTGCAATGCTGAGCCATTGAGCTCTCAGCCTCAACGTTCAGGTCCTGCTCAAGGAAATACCTCTGGCTGCTGTTTGCCTGTGTGCGAGGCAGCGTTTCATCACACCTTTGTGTTTGTTGCGATGCATCCCCTAGGTAACAGGGCCACCCCCTTTTCCTCCTTTGGCACATTTTTTCTGCCTGGGACTCGTTGCCCTGGTCCCAAGGGATTCGCTTTCCCATGGCTGTTTCCCATTTGGAAGCAGTGTGCGTGCACTGGGGAGTGGAAGAAGAGGGGCTCTGAAGAGGGAGCCTTCTGTTTCAGTGCAGCCTTTCAGTGTAATTTTAAAAGGCAGTGGTCAGCAGACCTCTGCTGAGCTCTGGTCTGTATCCTGACTCTCAGTTTGATCCATCAGCCATATCCTCTCTGCGAGGCCGAGGAGGAAGTGGCAGGGCTGAGCTGTAGCTCTAGAAAATGCAGTCCTCTTGGCAGCTCTGGGGCTGCTGCTGCAGCCCTTGAGGAAATAGAAGAAAGGTTGATAAGTGCAGAGATAGAGGTTAGAAAACAAAGATGTGTCTTGTGTGGAAAGTGAGGAGCCGATGGTGTCCCTGTACTGGGCACTGTGAGACCACACCTTGAATGCTGGGTCCAGTTTGGGGCACCCCAGTGTCAGAGGGACATTGAGGTGCTGGTGAAGGGATTGGAGAATGTGACTTCTGAGGAGCAGCTGAGAGAGCTGGGGCTGTTTATCCTGAAACAGAGGAGGCTGAGAGGAGATCTTATTGCTCTGTACAGCTCCCTGAAAGGAGGGTGCTGAGATGCTGGCATTG
>VZRI01014336.1:170873-197980 GCA_013397515.1 Upupa epops | reverse complement strand
TACCAGTTGCCCCAGGGAGGTTCAGATTGGAAATTAGGAAAAGTCTTCATGAACAGAGTGGTCAGGGATTGGAACAGGCTGCCCTGGGAGGTGGTGGGGTCCCCATCCCTGGAGGAGTTCATAAAAGCAGTAGAAGTCGTACTTTAGGAACAGGGTCTGGTGGTCATGGAGGGGTTGGGTTGAAGGGTGGATTTGATGATATTAGAGGTCCTTTCCAACTGCAAAGATTCCGTGTGAAGACAAGACGCACAGGTGAGGAACAGGTGAAGACAATTCAGCAACACTGAGTGGGGCTGTGCAATGAACTGGGAGAGTGGCATTTCCTAATGCAGGATGGATTTCCCTGATAGATTCCCAAAGTTTGCCATCAGACCTCCCCTTGCATCTCCACTTAGGCTCAGACAGCCATGAACCTGGTGCTGGGAACAACAGGAGTCTCCCATCACAACCCTGGAATTCAGAAGGGCTAACTGACCTTCTCAAGAAACTGCTCAAAGAAGGTCTGCAGGTTCAACAGAGCTGGGTGATTTCCCAGAACAGGATTGCTGCAACCCTAAGAACAAGAATCAGGCAAGGGAAGCGGGAGAGGTCTATGGTTGAGCAGGGAGCTTCTGTCTATAAATCTGTGAGGGGTGGGTGTCAGGAGGATGGAGCCAGGCTCTGCTCAAGGTCATCTGGTGATAGGACAAGGGGCACTGGGTGCCAGCTGGAACAGAGGAGGTTCCCTATCAATATCAGAAGGACCTTCTTCCCAGGGAGGGCAATGGAGCACTGGCACAGGCTGCCCAGGGGGGTTGTGGAGCCTCCTTCTCTGGAGACGTTCCTGACCCACCTGGCTGTGTTCCTGTGCAACTTGGTCTGGGTGATCCTGCTGTGGCAGGGGGATTGGACTGGATGACCTTTTGAGGTCCCTTCCCATCTCTTATGATTCTATGATTCTGAGAAAACCCAAGTGGAAGTAGGCAGTTTATGACAGATAGGAGAAGAGACTTGGGAAGGATACAAGGGCATTGCCAGTGGATACAGGGATGTGATGAGGAAATTCCTTAGAATTAAACTCAGCAAGGGAGGTCAAGGGTGGCAAGAAGGGAATTTTTTAAGGATGATGGAGAAGACTGGAGGGAATGTGTGCCTGCTGCTGAGTGAAGTAGGTGCCCTGGTAACAGAGAGTGCAGAGAAGGCAGATACTGAATGCTGTCTTTGCCTCTGTCTTTATTGTTAAGATAAATCCTCAGGAGTCCCAGACCTCCAAGACCACAAAGGAAGTCAGGAGAAAGGAAGGTTTTACCCTGTTTGAAGAGCACTGGGTTAAAGAACAACTAAGTAAACAGGGCATCCACAAGTCCATGGGCCCGTGGGGATGCATCCATGAACGCTGGGAGAGAAGTCATTGCTAGGCTTCTCTCTATCATCGTTTAGAAGTGCTGGAGAACAGCAGAGGTGCCTGAGGACTGGCGAGAAACCAGTGTCACTCCAGTCTTCAAAAAGGACAAGGAGGACCTGAGTAACTACAGAACAATCAGCCATCCCTGGACAGGTGATGGAACAGCATGTTCTTGACATCATCTTAAAGCATCTCAAAGAAGGGAGGGTTATCAGGAGGAGTCAACATAGATCATCAATGTCAAGTCCTGCTTGGCTGATCTGATAACTCTTTATGAAGATGTGACTCAGTGGAGAGATGAGGGGAGGATAGTACTTGTGATCCACCTCGACCTTCAACACCACCATCTGCCATGACATCCTCACAGCCAAAAGTAAGAAGGGTAGGTAGAGAGAGTAGATAGTGAGATGGATTGGAACTGGTTAAAGGGCAGAACTCAGTTGTAATCAGTGAGGCAGAGTAAAATTAGAGGCCTGTGTCCAGTGATATTCCTCCGGGGTCAGTATCAGCTCCAGTCCTGTTCAATATACTAATCAACAACCTGGGTGAGAGGACAAAGTGTTCCTACTGGAAGTTTGCTGGTGATACAAAGCTGGGAGCAGTGGTTGTCTCACACCAGAGGGCTGGGCCACCATCCAGCATGTCCTGGACAGGATGGGGAGCTGCACAGAGAGAGGCTTGATGAGGTTCGACAGGGGCAAGTACAGATGCTGCGTCTGGGGAGGAACAACCCCACGGACCAGTACAGGTTGGGTACTGACCTGCTGGAGAGCATCTTCGGGGAGAAAGACCTGAGGGTCCAGATGAACCACAGGCTGACCATGAGCCAGCAACGTGCCCTCTTGGCCAAGAAGGCCAATGGGCTTCTGAGGTGCATTGAGAAGAGTGTGGAAGAGGGTCTCTTCCGCCTCTGCTCTACTCTACTGAGGCCATATCTGGAATACTGCATCCATTTCTGGGCTCCCCATCTCAAGGACAGGTTGATACCAGAGAGAGTCCAGCACACAGCCATGGGGATGACCAAGGGGCTGAGTGTCTGCTTCACAAGGGCAGGCTGAGAGAGCTGGGGCTGTCCAGCCTGGAGATGGGGAGACTGCGGGAAGATCTCTTAAATGTTGATAAATACCTAAAAGGTGAGTGTCAGAAGGATGGGACCAGCAGTGGTGCCCAGCAACAGGACAAGGGGCAATGGGCATGAACTGGAACACAGGAGGTTAAATTTGAACAGAAGGAGAAACTCTTTCATGGTGATAGTAACAGACCCCTGGCCCAGAGAGACTGTAGAGTCTCCTGTTCTGGAGATATCCCAAACCCACCTGGACTGCTCCTGCAGAGGATCCTGCCCTAGCAAGGTGTTTTGACTGGCTGATCTCCAGAGGTCTGTTCCAACCCCCACCGCTCCGTGACTCCATGGTTCTGTGAACTTCCTCACCCATGCCCCTGCACATGCCCAACATCGAGGCTGCTGGCACATAATCTTAACCCCAGCAACTGGAAGGCAATCATAAAGTGAGGGTGATGGGAAGCATCACCAAAAGCAACAGCTTGGGACACAAGACTTCTCAGAGCCGTGCCCTGACTGGCAGGTGAAGATGGTGAACTTTGCACAATGGTAATTTTTCCAAGCTCTTAGGAGGCTCTAACCCATGGGATAGGGTAACCGACGGCAGTCCAAACCACGGAGGGCACATGACCATGAGAAGTCTGGTCTTTCTCTCTTTATTATCCTTATTTGCCACATCCGGATGACGCAGGGCATGACGCAAGTTCACGGTGATGTCGTTTACCTGCACGTGCTCCCATAACAACACCCATGACATCAGTCCTGGGGTTTGCACAGGGGACCCACTACCAGGAAATGACTTCTCTTTAAACACGAGGAAAGCTCGGTGCAGCCTTTGTAGCTTCTAGTCCAACAAGCCTGTAATAGTCACAGGAATGAGACTCAGATTTCTAATTATTGGCTAAGTTATTTGTAGCTTCATATGTCTTAAGGCCAGAAGGGACCATCATCTAGTCTGGCCCCCATAAATGGAAAGCTCCATAACCAAGCACCAACTCCCCGAGCTTCATTACAGTAATGAGCTCAGGAGTCCTGCGGTCTCGGCTCCGGCTTTTACCGCGAGACCCCGCCATGCCAAACACAGCTGCTCAGAGCTGCCTCCAGCTCTGAAGGGAAGTCTAAGAGCTTCTCCTGAATGGGTAATAAATCAGGCACCAACATCCACAGCGATGGGGAAGGGTGACTGGCTGCACACACTGGCTCAGCCTGCCCAATGGGGATCTTGGGATCTGGGTGCCTTGCCCAGGCACAAGCAACACTGTGCATGCAGCCACCAGCATGGGGGGGAGGAATTTACTCTGCAGAGGAGGAATTTCCCATGTGGGCAGGTTATTTTGGTGAAGAGAGAGAGAACCGTCGATGGCATCCAGAGACCTGGTGAGGTTGCATGGCAGCTATTGGACTTTGGTCTTGCTCAGACTCCTTAGATCAAGTGGCATCAGAAAAAACATGGCAACTGCTCTCCTCTGCCTTGTGTCCGAGGCAGCTGCTGGAAAACCACCCAGCACCTCCCAGCATGGGCTCCATAGCGTAAGGGAAGGGGGCCTCCAGCTGCCGACACCAAACCCTGTGAGGGACAGCCCAGCCCTCTGAAAGTTCATAGGAAACCACCTGGCTCCAGCACAGCCCAGTGCAGAGGGCAGGAGGATCTCCCTGCACTAGGACATGGATAGGATAAGGGCTAGGACCTGTCAGGAGTGAGACATCTGTCCTGCTCTGCTGCACTCAGCACCAGGTTGGGACCTCCTGGACAGCTCAAAGACCGGGTTGGACATGACAACAAGAGAGACCCCAGGAGAAGTGTTGGTGCAGGTACTCAGAGACCAGAGAGGTAGGGCTGGAACTCACCCACCTGAACAGCATGCAGTGGCAGGGCAGCCCCATACCCACACCCTTAGGGTGTTCAGGAGCCACCAGTCAAGGACAGAAGCTCATGCTTGCATTGGGAATGGAAAGCTTGATGGACACTAGTGGTCTTACACTGGGGCTTGCACCTTCTTCCAGGTGTTGTCCTTTGCTACTATAACAATCTGCTTTTTTGGAGGCATAAGGAGCTTAAATTTGCACCTCAGGATCTTCTGTTTCCCACCCAGACCCCCCTGTGTCACTGTAGTGGCTTTTGTCCACCAGCAGCAACGGGCACACAGAAGGGATGGGGCACACACAGCTTTGTGAGGAGTTAAGGCCAGGCACCTCATCCCCAGTGCATGGAGGAAGAGGCAGAAAGAAGGTGCTCCAAGTCCTCAGTCAGAACGTTAACCACAGCCTGTGTCAGCTACATAACAGCTGGGAAGAGGCAGCAAACCCGGCGCTTCAGTCACGTTCCCTGGAGGCAGCCTCAGTGCTATCAGCAGAGGAGCACTCATCCCATCAATCAGCAGGGCTTCGCCAAGCACCATGGGCACTTCCCACACAGCGGCTTGGACCACACTGGCTGTGACACCCCTATGAGTCACTGCCCTGGGGTCTACCTGATGGGATGAGTTGGCTGCTGGTCACGCTGTGCAGCAGGAGTTGCTTACTTGTGTTGTCAGGGCTACCACCCATCCTGCCCTGCTGCCATGGTGTTTGTGGTGATAACAGAGGCAGCTCAAGACATCTCCTTCCTGCAGGCAAGAGGCAATTTAGCGGTGGCAGAGAAGTGGGCTCTAGGGAGAGGGAGGGCTGGGTTAGGGGTGTGGCAGAGAAAGCTGGGGTTTTGGGGAGAGCTCTACTTACTTGCACCTTGAATTGAGCCAGCCATCACCCTGTGCACGCCTGGATGTGCCCATCACCTCTTGAGTGCCAGGCACAGAGAGAGGTGAGACAGATGTGTTGGCAGGAAGGTACAACAAGACACCAGCTGCTCATCTTGTGCCTTTTGTTGCTCAGGATGAGTCAGATTCTACCACGGGAGCCTGAACAGGCAGGTTCATGTGGTGTGCAGAGCCCTGCAACACCAAGCCCAGGCTCTTCAGGGCCCAGAAGAAGCATCGCCATGGACAGGGTTTCAGTTTCAGAGGGCAGGCAGCTCTTTCTCCCATCCTGGTCCTTCTCACAGTCTGACAGAGCACAAGAAAAGGGCTATAGAGTCTGTAGAATCCTGGGCATCCCTTATCCCCTCATTCCAGCAATGCAGAGGCAGGAGTCTGGCATCCATGCAAGGTGTAAAGTCCTGCTGCACCACTCTGGGTGAGGGTGTGGGAAGGGAGCAAGGAGAACAGGACCACAGGTCTATGCCCCTCTCCCTACAAATCCTGCTTAGACAGAGTGTTCCAGGAGAACATGCAGTGCCAGACCACAGCCAGAGGTGTGCAAAAAGCCCAGTGCCTTGAGCCCTGCTGATCCCTGTGACTGCCATCCCAGGGCAGCCTTTGCCAGAGTGGCCCCAAACTGGTCCTGCCAGGCACTGGTCCATCATCCCTTGTGCTTATTTGCTGCTTTTTTGTAGCAGAGAACATCAACAAAATAGGGAAACTGAGTCTCAGATGCACATGAGGCTGGGCTTTGAGGATATCTCATCACAGCACCACTCTGCACCAGCATCCTCGCTGAGCCCAGCTCTTGTCCTGTGGCTGTCTAAGGCTCAGCCAGATGAACTCTCTGTGTGAGGGGAAGGCAGATTGTAGAAACTGTGAATCCCAGGCTGGCTGAGGGTGGAAGGGACCTCAGAGCTCAGCGATGCCTCTCAACCAGACTTGGCTGCTCAAGGCTTCATCCAACCTGGCCTTGAGCACCTCCAGGGAGGGTGCAGCCACAGCCTCTCTGGGCAATTGATTCCAGAGACTCTGCACCCTGGCACCAAAGAGCTTCTTCCTCAGATCCAGTCTGACCCTCCTCTCCTTCAGTTCCAAACCCTTTCCCCTTGTCCTGGTGCTGGATCCCCTTGGGAAAAGGCCCTCTGCAGCTTTCCTGTAGCAGCTCTAAGGTCCCCCTGGAGTCTTCTCTTCTATAGCTCCCTCAGATATTCGTCAAAGACCCTTGTCCATGGTTTTAAACCCAAGAGCACAAAACAAGCTGCTTAGGTTGTGGAGAGAGGAGCAAAAGAAGCTTTGTGCTTGGCCCAAAGCATAGATGGATCTTCTCCGGCAAGGTGCAATGAACCCTGAGTTCGTACCCTTCTTCCCCATGACTATGCAGAGACCTCAATCCCAGCCAGGGTTTGCTGCCCATCATGAGCAGGACAAGCAGGGTGGGGAGGACAGGTGGTTTCACCTGGCCTGAGAGCTCAGGATGGTTGTAAGGAGCAGCCTCCTGCACCCTGAGCTCACACAAAGGGTAGGCAGTCACCTAATTGCCTGCCCATGGGAAAGAAGAGACTTGCTGTCTGGAAACAACGAGGCTGGGCAGGATCAGGGGACCAAGTGACTTATTGCAGTCTCCTGGGGTGATAGATTGTGGCTGATTGTGGGCAGGTGACAAAGCACTCTCAGAGAAAGGGAGCGGAGACATTCACTCCCTTGGCAGCTGCTGCCCAGCCCTGCCCCCTCCTTTCCCTTCTCCTTTCAGGCCATTTGAACTGTGCAGACCCTGTCCCTGGAAGTGTTTAAGGCCAGGCTGGATGAGGCTCTGGCCAGCCTGCTCTAGGGTGGGGTGTCCCTGCCCATGGCAGGGGGTTGGAACTGGATGATCCTGTGTTTGAAATCCACTTGGGCCTGGTCTGGGTGATCCTGCTATGGCAGGGGGATTGGACTGGATGACCTTTCGAGGTCCCTTCCCATCCCTGATGATTCTATGATTCTTTGCAGGCAGTTCCAAAATCTGTCCAACCTCCTGCTCAGGGCTCCTGTCCTCCTCCTGCCCTCTCCCTTCCCACGTCCTCCTTTGCTGCCTGCTCTCACTTGTCTCTGGGGTGGGAGATCCACACTTGACCAGGGCAGCCCCTGGTGTGTTCATGCCATGCATGAACAGCAGTGCAGAGGGTATTCCTCCATCCCCCTGGGACCCACATGACTACTCCCAGCCCGGATGCAGGGACTCACCCGGACTATCTTCAGCATCCCATTGAGGGTAGTGGGCAGTGCATTGGTGCCTCTGGGGGCTGCCTCTGACTTGGGCCCCAGTGAAGGGAAAAGGACACTTTGACCCAGACCTTGCTCTGATCTCAGGCCAGAGCAGGGCTAAGGTGAAAACAGGGCTGTGAGGAGTTTTAAACAGCAAGTGCTGAAATGCCAAGAAGAAAAAGATGCCCAGCAGTCCGTGTTGGACCCTACAGGGGTGACCCAGGCTGCCTGGCCTTATCCCACACTGGTAGCTCCTTCCTCCTTGTTCCATGCACTAACCTGGGGAACACAGTCAGTCAACAGTGTTTACCTCACTGTCAAGCCCTGCCTTCCAAAGACCCCTCTGGGAAGACCTGCATGGGGATTAGCATGATCTGCAGATGAGCATCTCACAGGTGGGACAGGGAGCATAGGAACCCCTAAGAACAGCTGGATCATACCCAGAACAGCATCAAGCCGGGTCCCTGGCCCAGCTGAGCCCATGCAAGACCCAGAGCTCCTGTGAGGTCTGTGATCCTGAGTGCTCTTTGAACAGGCTGGATGGGGCAGCCAGACCCAGTCCACTCCAGGCTGGTTTCATGAGGAGTGTGCTCAGCTCCTGTGTGCTGTGTTGGAAGGCTGTCTGTATGTCTCCCTTTCCCATTGCCCCTTAGCCAGCCTCACTCACACAAGCCCACTTCTTCGCAGCTTGTCAGAAGATGATACCCACACTGGAAAAGCAGTTTCAAATCAAGTCTTAGCAGGCAGCTGAAGATTAGCAAGTGATATGCTCTGCAATAGAGCTGGAATTAACTCTTTCCTTCGCTCTACAGGGGCTGCTCTGCTCCATGTACCCACCATCCACTTGAAGCCACTGACCATTTGAACCCAGTCAATAGTCTGACAGCAATAAGTTGGAGAGAAGCAGCTGGCAAACATCAGCTACTCGTAACCCGGCGTTAACTGGATTTATCACAGGGTCGGAAATGATGAGGTTCTGCCTGTAAATTCACCCTTTCCATTTCACTCAGCCACAGATGCCCACAAGTTAAAGGGCCAGACCTGAGCGCGTCCCTCAGATCCCTTTAAGTACCTGGCTTGGGGTGAGCTGGATCACCCTGTGAAGGGCAATACTGCTTAGTGCTGATTTAGAGAAGCCTGTGGTGAAGCCCCATGGCCACCACGCTGTCCTGTGACAAGAAAGACAACTCCAGTGGAAGATGGAGCTTTTCCTCAAGGCTTTCCACCCTTTAGCAGCTGCTCGCTAGGAGCTGGGTGTAGAGATGTTTCTGGGGGACCAGGCATGCACCCAGGTTTAACCCAACATGTTACCCCTGAGATACACTGACAGTTACTGGCCTGCTAGGATCAGGACTGGGACCAGTGCTGTTGAATATCTTTGTCAGCAACAGGGACAGTGGCACTGAGTGCCCCCTCAGCAAGTTTGCTGGTGACACCTGAACCATCCTATGAACCTGTGGAATAGACTCCACTGATCACCACACGTGGGCCCAGGTGTTCAGAGAGTCTTCACCCACCTCACTGTCACCAAGCAGCCCGTACACCCCAAGCTTGTTTGAGTACCTTAATGAAGACACGTGGAAAAGCCTTGCTGAAGTGAAAGAAGACCATGTCCACTGCTCTCCCTTCATCTACCAGGCCAGACCTTTCATCACAGAGGTTCACCACATTGATCAAGCACGGCTTCCCCTTGGTGAGGCCATGCTGACTACTCCTGATGATTTTCTTGTCCATCATGTGTGGTTTCCATGTCCTTTGTAATCAGGTCCCTCATCTTGCTGAGCAATGAACCCTCACTGCATGGTCTCCTCCCCGTGGTCTCTATGGACCTAAGAGACCAACAAATTGTCTTTGACATCCCCAGTCAGATTCAATTCCAGCTGGGATTTAGCCTTCCTAGCTTCAGCCCTGGATGCTCCTGTATTTCCAGCTCTCTATCCTGACTTGCACCCTCTCTATGCTTCTTTGTTGTGTTCGAGTTTGGATAGGAGTGTTTTCTTCATCCATGCTGACCTTGTGCCTGGTGGTAGTTGTTGGGATGGAAGGCTCTTGAGCTCACAGAAGAAGAAACATCTATCAGGAAGATTGATTCATCTTGGTGTCTTGGTGTGTTCGGAGCAATGTCCTCCCGAGGCTGGATGTCATTGCATCAAAACACAAGGTTTAAGCTGCCCAAGCTAACACGGTTGCAGCTAGGAATCATAGCAAGAGAAGCTGAGCCCTCTCCACATGCAGCTCAGTTCCTTCCAGTGGAGAACCTCTCGTGGAGATGAGTCGTGTGGCTGACAAGGGCAACTGGGCTGGTTAGGGATCTGGAGAACAGGGCTGATGGAAAGAGAGGCGGAGGGAGCTGAGGCTGTTCCACCTGGAGAAGGCTGGGGAGAGACCTCACTGCTCTCTACAACTACCTGAAAGGAGGTTGCAGTGAGGCAGGGGTTGGCCTCTTCTCCCTGGGGACTGGCAATAGGGGCAGAGGGAATGGGGTCAGGTTGTGCCAGAGGAGGGTCAGGTTGGATCTGAGGACAAACTTCTTCCCAGCAAGAGTGGGGATCCCTGGAACAGGCTGCCCAGGGAGGGGGTGGAGGCACTGTCCCTGGAGGGGTTCAACAACTGGGCAGCCAGGGTGTTTGAGGGGCTGGGGTAGGGGTTGGTGGTTGTAGAGTGGACTATTGGACTGGGTGATCTTGAAGGGCTTTTCAACCTTGATGGATTCTATGATTAAAAATGACTGCTGCCTGGCTCTGGAGCAGCCAGGCTGTCCAGGAGTGAAAGAAATCTGAACTCAAGATGAAATGGATGAGCTTGCAAGTGAGCTCTGCCCACGTTTGTGCAGGTGACTTGAGGAATCTCCAATAACCTGTGCACGATGGAGCTCATGACATGCATGACCTCAACAGCATGTCTGCAAGGCTCTCGAGAGACAATGGAACATGGTGGTTCAAAAGCAGTTTGTTGAGCCCATCACTTCTCACCTGGGCACCTGCATGATCACGCAGCAGCGTTGCCTGTGGGCACGTCTGTCTGCTCAGTTGTCTCAGAGCTCACCAGGAGCAGCAGGTGCTGTTCTAAGGCAGGAACCCAGAGTGCGCTCAGGCAGCTTCAAGCCTCATGTGAAGGTATCACCAGTTCAGATTTCAGCAGGCACCGATGTCCTGGGCAGCATCTTATCTAGCAAAAACTTACTCTGAGTAATGAGGAACCACTTTCCAAACCCAGGGAAAGATCTCATCAGCTCTCAGATGAGCTGAACAACAGAAATTATTAGAAATTCTGTGGCCAGCAGGACCAGGGCAGGGGTCATCCCCCTGTACTGGGCACTGGAGAGGCTGTACCTTCCATCCTGGGTTAGTTCTGGGTCCCGCACAGGCAGAAGGACATTGAGGGGATGGAGTGTGACCAAAGAAGGGCAGCAAGTGGGGAAGGGTCTGGACAAAAAACTGTGTGAGGAGCAGCTGAGCGAGCTGGGGCTGGTAAGAGAAGGAGAGGAGGCTGAGTGAGACTTCACTGCTGTCTGCTATTGCCTGACAGGAGGGAGGAGAGAGGTGGGTGTCAGTCTCCCCTCAAAAGGAACAAGTAACAGGACCAAAGGACCAAGATGCCTCAGAGGAGGGTTAGGTTGGCCCTGGGGAGAAACTCTTCCCTGCAAAGGGCCCTCCGCCCTTGGCACAGGCTGCCCAGGGAGGGGTTGAATCGCCATCCCTGGCTGTGGAGATCTGGAGCTCAGGGACAGGGGTTGGGGCTAAGTTGGGACAGTTGTGTTCTGGGTTGGAGGACTTTTCCAGCCTGAACAATCCTCTGATCCTCCTATTCTGTGAAATGATTGGGCTTGATGATCTTAAAGAACCTGCCTGATGATCACACTGTGCACATCCTAATGGTGGAAACCATTGGCCCAGAAGACCAACCCAGCCCTGTGCTGCATCAAAAGAAGCATCACCAGCAGGGCCAGAGAGGGGATTCTCCCCTTCTACTCTCCTCTTGTGAGACCCCACCTGCAGTCCTGCAGCCACTTCTGCAGTCCCCAGGACAAGAAGGAGCCAGAGAGGAAGGAAGAGAAGAGAAGGCTCCAGAGGAACCTTAGGGTAGATTCCAATCCCTGAAGGGGCTCCAGGAAAGCCAGAGAGGGACTTTTGCTCAGGGACTCTGGTTCTGGGACAAGGGGGCTGGGTTCAGGTTAAAAGAGGGGAGATGGAGCTGAGATCTCCCCTCCCTGGGAGGCTACTGAGGCCCTGGAACAGGTTGCCCAGAGAGTCTGTGGCTGCTCCATCCCTGGCAGTGTCCAAGGCCAGGCTGGATGGGGCTGTGGGCACCCTGGTCTGGTGAGAGGTGTCGCTGCTCATGGCAGGGGATTGGCACTGAGTGAGCTCTGAGCTCCCTCCCAACCCAACCCAGTCTGTGATTCTATGAGTTAGTCACTAACACCCTTCAGAAGCAGCCAGAGGTCAAACAAACACAGAAACCGAACTAAATTTGTCCAGGAGATGGATTTACCAACCCAACATCCAACCCCCTCTGCCCAGAGAAATGAGTTCCTTAAGGCAAGAGCAAAGGCCCATCTGAAGCAGCCCAGGCAAGAGGGTATTAACTCATTGCCTGACATCACTCGTGTTTAGTTTCAGCCCAAGCAGGTGCCTCCACAATCTCATTCCAGTAAAGTCAGAGCAGCTTTGCCACCCATCCCACACAGCTGCACTCCCTGCTCGTGCCAGCAAAGTCCCACTCTGACAGACCAGTGTCCCTATGGCACTGCCCTGTCCCTGGGGTGGTGTGGGAGGAGGGTCTCCACTTTCAGCAGCTAATTGCTGGCCCAAGACTCTGCTGCCCCAAGTACACTCTGGGCAGATTAGATATTTATAGGACACTTGACCTCATCCTGGGAAGTCAGACTGTGCAGTCTGAGCTGGGAAGGTGCAGCGGGGTTGTTGAGACTGATGCTGTCAGCTTCGTGCGATGCTGGTTTTCAAAGGTCCCATCTTCTCTCTGCAAGCAAAGTGCTGCTAGCAGAGATGTGAGTGAGGAGGCTCCAATCAGTGCTTCTTGCCAGAGTTCATCTTCATCTCTTCCCAACCCCCTACAGTTCCTCCAGACTGCTCCTAGGGCTGGTGTCACCCCCAGCATAGTCCCCTTGACTACAGCTGACCCCTGGGCTTGTGATTTGAGTTATCATGATGCACTTCTGGTCAGCCTGCCGTCACCCACCCCGTGGCAGGAGCTGATCTGGCCTGGAAGGACAGGGGAAGGGAGAGCATGGTTTGACTAGACAGCACATTCCACCCTTCCTCTCGACCTAGGTATCAGGATTGCCTCACTACTGCTCTTCTCCCCATGCAGATGTGTTACCTCTGTTTAGAGAGGAGGAACTACTGGAGGGAGTCAAGGAAGATGCCGGGGGGCCTGGAGTAGAAAAGGTGCCTAAGGAAAGTTCCTCGTGAGGGAACATCTGCCTCTCGTGCTCCTCGAGTCTGCTATCTGATGGCTGCTGCACCTAACCACCATCCTGCTTTCCTGTGGTCTCATCCCTGCATCCTGCAGAAAGTATGGACACATGGAGCCCTGCTCTGCACCTCTCTGCTCACATCCCACCTGGTCCCTCCTGCATCCATGCTGGTGGCTGCAAACCCCACCATGGCTCTTTCTTCGCGGTCTGCAAACACAGGACCAAGCCTCTGTGGCCGAAATTCCCTCCCCCAGCACAGCTCTCTCTGCAGGGTGGTGCAACCACCCATCCTCTCATGCACAGAGCATCCTTTTACCTCCAGGGATGTAAGGAGTCACACACTCCTTTTTCCACACCTGTCTGTGCTGCCACTGGTCTCCTGTGGCTGCCTTAACAGCTGTAGATGGCCACCTCCCCCCACCCTCCATTGCCAGAGTGCCCTGGTCCCCATATTGTGAGAGGGCTGTGAGCTACCATCTCTCCTCATCTCCCTGTTTAACTGCCAGCATCACTGCTCTGAGGCTGTGGGAATTCAGCACCAGCCCTTCCAAGAGGTGCAGGAGGCTGGCTGTGCTCCCCACAGGCCCACACTGGGGTTACAGCAGCCAGCCCACTCAGCACTGGTGCAGCCAGAGCATCCCAGTCCCAGCTCCTGTGTGGGCTCAGCGGCACCCAGCACCACTCGGTGGGTGTTTGTCTGTCTGCCTGGCTCCTTTGAAAGGAGTTTCCATAGGAACGGGCAGGACAGCCGCCCGCTGCAGAGCGGTTCTGGTGCATTACCCAGCGTGAAAGTGCACAGCTGCAGCGCATTGTCCCGCAGCTGTTCCCACATAACCCCAGCGCTCACTCGGCAGAATCCTTGGAGCATTGTGAGGCCACTCGGCCCTGGGGTTGGTGGCACCACAGCTCTGTCACCCAGGTGCTAGAGATGTGCCTCCTCGTGGGGTCTGTTCCCTCTCTTTCACCTGCAGCTCCCCAGAGGTGACAGGGTAGAAACCTGCCCCGCGTGCTGTGTTTCCACCCTGCTGCCCTGTTGGTGTCCCACATAGGACACAGACAAACCCCTCACCCCAGCTGGCTCCACACCACGCATCTCCAAAGCATCCCAGAGCCTCTGGGTGAGGGTGCAAGGACTGTAGCTGCTCTCACCATGCACCCAGAGGCAGGGTGATGGGTTACGGGGATCCATCTGCGTGTGTGGCACCAGCCCAGTGCCGCGGCCGCTCAGCGTGGGATTGGCAGCACACAGTAGCACAAGTGTCTGCACGGGGGGCCTGGAGCTGGAGCTGGCCGGCGGAGGAGGCACCGGGCATCTCCCAGACGGACGCTACCAGCGGAGCTGCCGTTGAGATACAGCCAAAACCTAAAAGCCGCCTTCCCCAGCTGGGAGCCCTGCAGCTCCCCTTCCTCCCTGCTCCCCATCCCAAAACACCCGGCTGCAGCTGCCTCTGCCGACACCGACGGGTGCTCTCTGCAACCCCGGCTGGTGACGAAGGGGCTGGGAACCCCCCGGCTGGGCCCACGGTGCCTGTGTGTGTGCCCGCACGTACCCTGGCTGGCACGGGGCTGCACCCCTGGGAATGCCCCAGCAGAGGAGGGCTCTGCAGACTGGCTTTAGGATGCAGTCTCATCCTTCCAGGAGGTTTTTTTAGCCGAGAGGTGGGCACTTTCATCCAAATTTCTCTTGTCCCCAGAAGCCAGGTGTTGTCCTACTGCTGCCATCAGAACAGGACCTGTTGGTCTCTGTCACTGCTTCCTGCCCACCAGTTCAGCCTGTCTGCCCATGTCTTCCCTCACATCTCACCCTGGGATAACAAACAGGGGAACCAGGGAGACCGTGAGGTTGAAGAACTAGGTTTGGTGAGAGGAGGTGAAGTGTGGAGGCCCAACCTAGGAAGAGACAAGTGATGGAGAGGAGGAGGAGGTGGGGGAAGGCTGCATTTTACGTTGCACTGCTCCACTAACCCCACAACTACAGACAATGTGGACTCAACAGGACACATTGCTAGGGGTTACCTCCTCCTCCCCCAACCAGGGGACAGTGTGGGGGGAGGCAGTTGGTGATCCCAGCTGCCCTTAAAACTCCAGAAACCCCATGCTGCCCCAGCTCCATCAGCAGCCCACTCGTGGCTGTGCCCCCATAGAGTCTTCATGCCTCCAGCCCCCTCAGCTCAGCCTGCCATCAGGGTGGTTTAGGGAGCACAGACCACAGAGCAGGATCAGCCCTGAGCCCAGATTTGCCCAGGATATGCAGGATGAAGACACAGTGGATAATTCCAGCATCACCCCAGCTGGACCCCAGCTACCTGCAGCAGATCACAGGGCCCAGGATCTCTGTGGTTCTTGCTGCATGAGGGATCTTCCACATCCAATCCCTTCCTGCTGAGCTTAACCTACCCTCTGCACACAGGTGTGCCATGCCAGGACAAACTCCTTTCCTGGTTCAGAGAGGGTGATGCCCTGGGTGTCACCAACCTTTGTAGATTGCAGTGGTCTAGAAGGAAAGGGAGGTTTAGACTTGACATTAGGAAAAGGTTTTTCACTGACAGAGTGATCAGATTTTGGAACGGGCTGCCCAGAGAGGTGGTTGGGTCACTGTCCCTGGAGGTGTTCAAGGTCAGGCTGGATGAGGTGCTGAGTGGCATGAGCTAGATGTCAGATGTTAGGGTTACTTGGTTGGTTTTAGGTTGGACTGGATGATCTTTAAGGTCTTTTCCAGCCCCATCATTACTGTGAGACTGTGAGACTGTGAAGGAAGACCTCAGGTTGCCCAGGGAGGTGGTTGAGGCCCCATACCTGGAGATACTCAAGGGGAGGCTGGACAAGGCTCTGGGAATCTAATCTGGTTGAGGATGTCTCTGCCCACTGCAGGGGGCTTGGACTGTATGCTCTTTGGAAGTCTCTTCCAACCTGGGTCAGTCTATGATTCCATGATCAGGTTTAGGGAAGAGCTGTTGTGCCATGGAGAAGGGTCAAACAGGACATACTCTTCTCTCTGATCACTGTCCTGGCTCATCCTGCATGTGTCCACAGCACAGTCTGGAGCCAGAGCAAAGCCTCCCTCCAGAAGGGAATGGAACTGTTGGAGGGAGTCCAGACAGGGTCACAGGGATGATCCAAGGGCTGGAGCACCTTTGCTATGGGGAGAGGCTGAGGGAGCTGGGGTCGTTCAAACCAAGGAAGAGAAGCATCCAGGAGGACCTTAGAGCTGCCTTCCAGTCCCTGAAGGGAACCTCCAGGAAGGCTGCAGAGGGCCTTTTCCCAAGGGGATCCAGCACCAGGACAAGGGGAAAGGGTTTGGAACTGAAGGAGAGGAGGGTCAGACTGGATCTGAGGAAGAAGCTCTTCAGTGCCAGGGTGCAGAGACTCTGGAATCAATTGCCCGGAGAGGCTGTGGCTGCCCCCTCCCTGGAGGGGGTCAGGGCCAGGTTGGATGAGGCCTTGAGCAGCCAAGTCTGGTTGAAAGATGTCACTGCTCCTGGCAGGGGTTGGAAGAGATGAGCTCTGAGGTCCCTTCCACCCTGGGCCAGCCTGTGGTTCTATGATTCTGATCGGGGAAACAGATGAACAACTGGAGAAGAGGGAAGTTCTGCACCTTGCTTCTGGAACAACCTCTGTAGAAAAAGCTGTTCATGAATCATCCACCCAGGAGAGGTTTTCCAGACATCTGCAGCTGAACATCAGCTGTTCAGTCACACCTCTGCTGTCTGATGATAGTTTCTGTGTTTCATCTCAAAAGAAGGCATTGAATTCAAAAAGGTCACTACAGCACCTCCCAGCAAAGGAGAGCTGGGCATCCAGCTGAAGATTCCAAACCCAGTACATGAAGGGCAAACATCCTCTAGCAGCGGAATCACCGCTGCCCTGCACAGCAGTCAGGGCTTTTTGACTGAAACCCGAATATCCTGAGCACGTTCATGTCCCACTGGCCTCTGCTGGTGTGGACCTGGCAGGGATCATAGAGTGGTGTGTGGGTGGAAGGGACCTCTGGAGACCATGTAGTCCAGTCCTGCTGCTAGAGCAGGTTCTTCTAGAGCAGATCCCACAGAACATCCAGGTGAGTTTGTGATGTCTGCAGGGCAGGAGACTCTGCAGCATCTCTGGGCAGCCTGGGCCAGAGCTCTGCTACCTTCATCGGGAAAAGGGTTTTCCTGATGTTTAGATGGAACCTCCTGTGTTCCAGTTTGTGCCCAGTGCCTCCTGTCCTGTTGCTGGACACCACTGAGAAGAGCCTGGTCCCATTCTCTGGTAGTCACTCTTTAGCTGTTGAAGAGCATCAATCAGTCCCCCTCAGTCTCCTCCTCTCCACAGCCCCAGCTCCTTCAGCCTCTCATCGCAAGGAAGATGCTCCAATCCCCTGAGCATCTCGGTGTCTCCGTGCTGGACTCTTTCCATTAGCTTCCTATCCCTCTTAAACTGTGGAGCACAGAACTGGATGCAGTATCCCAGATGTGGCCCCATGAGGGTAGAGCAGAGAGGGAAGAAAACCTGCTTCATCCTTCTGGCCACACTCTTCTTAATGCACTGGTCTTCCTGGCACATTGCTGGCTCATGGGCAGCCAGCACCTCTCTGTTTTTCCTATGCATAAGGCCACACTACAGACACTTTTTGTAGTAGTATGGAAATCAAGAGCAGAGGCATCCATGGGCAGCAGCTCTCTCAACATCTCAGCCCAACCATCTCATAAGACATCTCACCTCACCCTTTCTGCCCCAGTACTGGGCTCCCACAGCCTCTGCCCCTCAACTCAGCAAGACCCCCCCTGCCATGTAACCCATTAACTCAGCATAGAGCTCATCTCCAAAGCCTGGCAGGGTCCCAGGGTGAAAGGCAGGACCCTGCCACACGCACCAGAAGGACAATCCTGGCTGACAGCACCCAGGACTTGGCCAGAACCCCGAGATGCTGCTCCAGCCGCCATCCCCAGCACCCACAACAGCAAGGCCAGGTTGGGCGCCGTGAGATGGAGTTTGCATAGAGTTATTGTTCCATGGGAAACTGGCTGTCTTCCTGCTCTTCATCTGTCAGCAGGATTTTCAGAGAATATGCTCCCAAATATGAAGTGAATGTGGCAGGCTGGGCTGGAGCCCTTTGCTAGAAAACCTGGACGTCAGAGTGTGTCCGGTTTAATCCCAGGGTCTGTGAGAATCGTGTAAAGCAGCATATCAAGTGAACTTTTCACTCTGTGGCAGGAGGGATTACCACATCCCCTTTGTTTGTTGTGCACTGCGTAACCGAAAACACTTTAACCCTTTCTTGCAGCCCTGCAGCACTAAGTACCCATGAAAATTCCTAGGAAAACTGCAGCTGTTTCCAGCTCCTCTGTGTGGGGGGAGATGGATGGACTCTTTTTCCACGAGCCATCGCTCCTGCGCAACCTCTCGGCCGGAGGAGCGGGTCCTGCTTCAGAATGCAACCCCATCGAGCTCCCGGGGAGGGTTGCAGGCAGCACCAGCTGCTGCTCCTCACCGTGCGCAGCCCTGGCCTCGGGCAAGTGAGTTTTGCAGCTACGAAGCCGCCTTTCAGCAGCCACACAGCTCGCCAGTCCATCATCTTTTACAGCCCAGCCTTAGTCCAGTTCCAAGGAGGAAAAAAACACACGCAGGAAAATCCTGCCAAGATCTTGAAGTGAGATCATTTCTGTTGGAAAATGTTCCCAGCGGGGAGGCAAATTCTGACGTGAAGCGAATCAGAAAAGGTATTTCACCCCGAAATGAATGAAAATGTTAACGTTGGTCTCTGAGAAGGTTCTTTACTTCGGATAAATCACCAGCTTCAGCCCTCCCGCTGTCTTTCTTGGTTCTTTTCCATTTAAAATGTCTCTGGGCAGGTCGCTGGGTGACAAGGTGTGATGGCTTTAATGGTCCTTTTCCTACCCGATAAACTTTCCTGCCAGCTGGAAAAAGTGATGGGAAGTGAAATGGGGAAAAGGCAGGGAAGAAAAACTCCAGGACATGAGTCATCTCACTGCCCTCAGCAGCAAACGGAGATGAAAGAGGGAAAACTTCCCGTTTCCAGTTTCAAAAGAAAAGCTTTGAAAGGCAAACTGGAGAGCGGAGTTAGAAACGCGACTGGACTTTCCTCCTCATCCTGCAATTCCCTACTGGCAATTGAAGGGACAAAGAAACCCATCTTTTCCATTTTATTCCTATTAGAAAAAATTAATAATTATATTAATAATTAAACTGAATTACTAAAACTTAAATTCAAGGAAGACTTTCTTGCTAGAGGAATTACTCCCTTAGGAAGTTGGTGGTGCCACCTCTGCAGCAGCTTCTCAGCAGTCTGGAGCTCTTCTGAGCAGCGAGGGGGGAACAAAAAGGAATTGAGGCACCAGTTAATGCTGTGACAGAGGTTGGGGAGCTGGTGGCAGCCTGAGTTTGTGCAGCTGTGGTCTCTGAGGGGTTTCAACAAGGCAGAAGTCGCTCTGGTGCTTGCACTCTGCTGATCCAGGGCACTGCTGCTGCCCATCCTGCTGCACCCTCTGCCCCAGCCCAGGCACTGCTGAGATGTCTGCAGGCTGACTTTTCTCGGTGGGGAATGTGCAACTCTTCCCATGTGCCGATGGCCAGAGCAGTGGAGGAGGATTTACTGCTGCCCATCAGTAGTTCTCAGCCTTGTGCTGGCTCTCACTCTGCAGATTTCAAACTCCTGGGGCTGCCACAAAGTGTGGGAGTGAATCAACCAGGTGGGAAAGAGGGCAGAGGAAGCTGTGAGCTCCCCTTGGAGGGTGGGAGCTTGGGTGTCTCTTCTGCGCATCTTCAAACCCCAGGGAGGAGGTAAAGGGTCCCACCCAAAAAAGGATGTGAAGATGCAGCTATAGAGGCAGTGTGGGCTGTCTCAGGGTGCTGCCATTCTCCTGGCTCTGGGACATGAACCTTCAGAGAATTTCTTGTAACAGAGACATCAGGCTGGACCCAGGGTGGGGATAAAGTGAGGGCCAGCCTGGCCTCCGCCGTGCCAGAGGGTTCCCAAATCCCTCAGCAGGTTGTTCCACTGGATAATCCCCTGGGTGATAACATCTTTTCCTCATTTCTAGTCAGATTTTGCTGAGCTTCAATTTCAAGATGCAAGGTCCTATTATACCTTTTCTTTTTGCTTTTTTTTCCTGCAGGATTAAACTCACAGGTTCACAGGTCTGTGGGTTGGAAGGGACCTCAAGGATCATGCAGTCCAACCTCTAAAAGCAGGATCCAGTTGAAATGAGCTGGTCCAGAACCCTATCCATCTGAGCCTTAACACTCTCTACAGTTGAGCAATTCCCCCTTCCCTTGGAAGACCCTTCCACTGCTTAACAGTTCTCAGCATGAACAACTTTCCTCTCGAATCAGTGGGATTCTCTCCTGGAGCAACTGGTAACCATTCCCCCTTGGCCTTTCTACAGGACTCCTTGTGAAAAGGGAGTCTCCATCCTCCTGGGAGCCACCCTTGATGGACTGGGCCATTGCAATAAGGTCCCCCTGAGCCTTCTCTTCTCCAGGCTGAACAGACCCAGTTCTCTCAGCCTTTGTTCAGATGGGAGGTCTTCCAGTGCCTTGATCATCCTGGTCATCCTTCTCTGAACCCCCTCTCCAGTCTCTCTGCATCTTTTTTTGATGCAGTCCTGAACGCAGTGCTCAAGGTGTGGTCTGACCAGCACTGAGCAGAGTGGCAAGAGAACATCTTTCTCTCTGCTGGTGATGCCCTTGTTAATGCAGCCCAGCATCCTGTTGGCCCTCTTTGCCACAGCAGCACTCTGTTCACTCCTGTGAGCGTGCTATCCATCAAGACCCCCAGGTCCCTCTCTACAGGGCTACTCTCCAGCCAGCAGTTTGAGCTGCATTTGAGGGTTGTGTATTCCTAAACATAGTCATCCCCCAGCAGGAGTCTCTTCCCCTCAGAGGTGTGACATGAAATTCAGTGGTTTCTTAAACAGCTCGTGGTGCCAGGTGGCAGTGGTACTCTCACATCCTCTCCACTTCTCTACCTGGATCCTTGGGGCCACTGAACATATCTGAGGCTCCTCATCCATCCATAGGTGCTGCTGTCCCAAAGACGAGGCCATTGCACATGCTCCATCTGTCACAGACAGGCACTGTAGCTGCTGACTCCCATGTTCCCAGAGACGCCCAAGTCTCCTGGTGTACAGAGATGCCCTCTCTTCCCAGTTACCCCAGGGGTACTAAAAGATCTGCCAGATAGCTGATGCTGGCAGTTCAACCACTGAAGGTTTCTTTGCACTGAGATGGTTCCAAGCCCAGACTTCTTCATGGGACTCTGCAGATGGTACCTGCTCAGGCTGTGACTGAACTCCTGGTCTAAGAAAAGGTTTGAGCCTGGTGGTGCTGGACAGCATGATGAACATTCTCAACCGTGAGTCATGGAAGAGCAGCAAAAGCTCAGGTCTGAGCCCACAGACCTCAAGATGAGCAGGGCTACCTTGCCAGTGTGAGGGTGGTGAGGAGACCACGCTGGGCAGGCTGTGGGCATATGTGTGAGTTTAAGTGAGTGAGGTGTGCATGCAGGATGCAGATGTGGCCAAACCCATTGATAAAGACCACATCAGCAGGTGGCTCCTGTAGTGTGCTAGCCCATAGGAACAGATGTGTAAGAAGGGTGTTAAATTAGAACATAAGAAGTTCCACCTCAACAGGAGGAGACACCTTACCTGTGAGGGTGATGGAGCCCTGGCCCAGGCTGCCCAGAGAGGTTGTGGAGTCTCCTGCTCTGGAGACTTTCAAACCCCCCTGGCTGTTCCTGTGTGACCTGATCTAGGGGCTCCTGCTCTGGCATGGATGATCTCCAGAGGTCCCTCCCAATCACTGACATTCTATGGTCCTGTGTACATGGCCTCGCAGTGATTTAGATGAGCACCGTGTGGGGCATCACAAGTTCCTTAAGATACAGAGGTGTGGGATGTGCATGGAAGGATGTGACCACGAGGGCTGTGGTGGCGTGAGCTCACCAGACAGCATATGAACACACACGAGCTGAGCAAGGCAGCACGTATGTGAGAGCAGGGGGGAGAGGAAGAGGATGCCGCACACAGATAGCGCTCGGAGACGTTGTGGATTACTGCTGCTAATACCTCTGGTAAGAACAGAAGTCTGCTGGCTGGGAGCGGGAACTGAAAGCTGAGCCCCTTGTTATGTTTCCCTATTCCCGCCTGCACTAATCCCTTTGAGCCCCAGGAAAAAACTGTAGAGAAATCAAACGGGCTGTTCATGCCGCCCCGGTGTCCCCGGGATTAATTAATTTGGGATTTGTGGGGAGTCACAAGGTCATGCTCCCCCCTACCAGCAGACCCAGCTCTGCAAGCGAAGTCAGGGCTCCAAGTCTCCCTGCCCTGGGAAATGCCCCATCACACCCTGTTCTGGAGCAGGACCCCTTGATGACCACCTTGGGGAGTTGCTGAGCTTGGGGCAGGGGGCTGATTTGGGTGCCAGGACATGGGAAAACACGAGGTTGGGGGGGAAAGACAAGCGAGAAGGATGTCCACACCACACAAAGTTCAGCTTCCAGCTAGAGGCAGCCACCTGGACGGCATCTTGCCTGGCCAGGTCCTCCTTGTCTCCCTGGTTGGGCTGTCCCAGAGGCAGGAACACACCAGAGAATGATGGCCCAAAGAGACGGCTTCAGCCTAGGTGTGATCCTTGCCATCCTATGGGACAAAAGGACAGGGCAGGTGGGGTTGAGGACCATGTGAAGTGAGCTGTTTGTCCTGCTTATCCCTTCTGAGCAGGAAGCCTTTTGAAGGTGGCTCCTCTGATGCCAGATGCCCAGTTCCCACCATTAGTGGTCACTTAAATGGTGCAGAAGTCTGTGTTCGGCTGAGCCAGTGCTGTGGGTTTCCTGAGGCTTTGCCTAGCAAAGCTCCTTCTCCAGAGAGCACCTTGGTGCAGAGGCATTCCAAACTGGAAGTGAGTGCTTGTGGTTGGTTGTTTGGGTGGTATCTGCCAGTGTTTGCAAGGAGTCTTCATTCATTCCCACCCAAGAAATACTTCAGGATCCAGGACCGGCATCTGTCCCAGCCATGCTGAGGTTTGGGCTTAGATGTGGGTGTTTGCAGCCTCTTGGTGCCAGGAAGGCACAGGTGTATGAGCATGGAGCCCGTGGCCATCCAGGGACCACAAAGGAAGGTGATTCCTAGAACTGGGAAGCCTGGGATCTTGCTTTAGTACCAGGGTTGGAGGGATCATTAACTCAACCCTTCAGCTACTGCAACCCAAATGACAGGTACAAGAGAGCATCATGAGCAGGAATGAAGACTGGACCAGCATCCTCAGCATCCAGACCTGGTCCTCAGCTTCGAGTGAAGAGCTGCTTGCCCTGAATCCCTTAAGTACAGACAGATTTGCCCAAATCAAGGTGCAGGACCCTTCTCTCATCCTGTTCCAGTAAAGTCCTTCTGAAGCTTTCAAGAGCAAACATTCTGCCCCACTCACTAGCTGGTGCTGCCAGGATGAAGAACCCTGGACCAAATGTCTCCATCCACAGTGTTCAGCCTTGCAGTCACCTGCACCCCTGGCTCTCAGGTCTGCGCTTCCTTGTGTCCCATCTCTACTCCAATCCTGCATGAAGTGGCTCAGAAGTCCTTCTCAGCCAAGGTGTGAGGGGGACTGCATGGAGAGGATGGCAGTTCCTTGCCCAGCTCCAAGGAGTTCTGAGACAGAGATTGAGTCAGAAATGGCTCTGGTGGCAGGGGAAGGCCTCACCAGACAACGACACAGTCCTTGATTGGTGAGAGCCTGGACCTTCAGTCCACTCCAAGCGTGGCAGCACCCCAGCTGTGATGACTGTGGCCATCCAACAGATCCTTGGGTTTGTCCAACCATGCTCTATGGTGGGATTGGAAAAATTAGCCAGGACTTGGTGGAGACAGCAACTCTTCTGCTGAAGAGTCGATGCAGCTTGATAAGGTAGGGAGACAGAGACATAGCAGCTTTCCTCTAGCTGCCTCTCCCCTGCTTTGTTGTAATGTGTCTTCCAGACACAGTGGTCACAAAGACTTCTCTGCAGTCTGGCTGAGCTGGGCTCAAGCTGAGAACAACAGGGCCAACAAGTGGGTCTTTCTGACACCTGGGTGCTGTGTGGAGCCCTTGCTTTCTGCTTGGCATGGGCAGCTTTCATGGGGAGCAATCTGGTTGGGAGCAGAGACGACTGCCCCAAGTGCAGATGGACTGGCAGCAGCTCCCAACCTACTGAAACCCAGAGCTCAAGGAGCCACTAATTCAGTCCTCATCGAAGCCCCAGCACGTTTGCACCTTACACTCCAGGCCTGGGACCGGCTAATGGTGCAGGTTGTTCAAGGGAAATAAGACAGGAGCTCAGACTTGAAGCTGTTCTTGCGGGTAACTCCATCCTAGTGACTAGTACAGGGTGATGGGTGACACAGTCTGAAGTAGTAAAACATTCAGTTCTCCAAGGTGCCACAGTCTCTCTGCTGGCCCAGAGCTGGACTAACATGGCTTCATGCCACTAGTCCACAAGTCTGACCATACTCAACACCCTTCTCAGGGCCTTTTCTAGTTCTCCTCCATCCTTTCTGAGACAAATCAATCAACTCCATGCAACCAGCAGTGGATGTCCTGCAGGGCTGTGACACCTCCCCTTTGTTGTACCATGTTCTCCCCAGTGGCCAGTGATAGGATGAGGGGCAATGGCCTTAAGCTTCACCAGGGGAGAGTCAGGTTGGATGTCAGGAGGGATTTCATCCCTGAAAGAAATCAAGCACTGGAACGGCTGCCAAGGGAGGGGGCTGAGACCCCATCCCTGGAGGTGTTGAAGAGAAGAGTGGGTGTTGCAAAGGGGAACAGGGTTTAGTGGTGCTGCTAGGGCTGGGAAAAGGTTGGACTGGATGATCTTGAAGGTCTTTTCCAGCCAAAACTCTTCTGTGATTCTATGATTTAAAGCACGGTGTTACCAACCTGGTTAACCAACCCCCCTAGGACTGGGCAGACCAGATGCTAAGGGTTTCTTCTGTGAAGGATCTGCTGCAGTATCTCAAGGTGAGCAGTGGAAGCCGGTGGAGTTAGAAGCTGTGGCAGCACCAGGTGTGCTCTCCACTGCTGTGGACTCGATGGAAATCTGGGCTTATGAGGGCTGAGCATTGACCGTGGCCAAATACGGCCAGGAAGGACGACTGGGGGTCACACTTACAAGAAGGGGTCTTTTTCCTTGCAGCACTGAAAGGGCCTCAGGCAGTTGTGGAAACAACATGAGCTGAGCATAAGCTCCCAGGACAAAAGGGGGCTTAGCTGGCAAACAGTCCTACAGGCTTTAGCACAGGGGCAGTGAATAGGGGGGAAGCAGCCTATCTCCTGCATGACAGGAGCCAGTCCATCCCTTTGCTGTGGGCACAGCTCCGTTGTCTGCACTTCACACAGAGGAAATGCTGCAGAGGGGCACAGGCAAGGCAGCCTTCGAGGGAAAGCAGCCTCCCTTGGGCTGTAGGATTGATGCTCCAGGTGCAGCTCGACCTGCTCACATGCAAGGAGGTTTGTGACAGCAGATAGGTTTCAGTTGTGGGGAGACCACACAATGAAACACAGCTGACACAGATGCTCTGCAGCAGGGGAAGCAATAAAATGCAGGAATGAGTAACCTGGAGACCTGGCTGCTCACTGCTTCTCTGGATCTGAGATGGCCATCTCGCCTTCAAACCCTCCACAGCCCTGAATCTGAGCTTGCTTCTTCAGCAAGCTCCTGGCAGAAGGGGACACCAGCAGATCAGATCTGTCTGTCTGAGCCTCCATCACAGCTCAGGGGCAAGACACACACTCGTACTTTTCAGACAGAGCCTTTAGATAAAGAGCAGGGCCAGGATTAGAGCAGCTGCTGCCCCCAGGCCAACTGCTCTACAGGCTTGTCTGCTGGAGCAGAGCAGGGTGAAGCACTCGAACTTGCCCACCTTTGTCTGGCAATTGATCCAGAGGCTTGGCCCACCCCAGATACACCCCCCCTCCAGCCCAGTCTGCTTGCCTTACAGCCGCGTGTGTCTCTGACGGCTGGTTTTGGGTGTCTGGAAGCCCTCCTGGTATGGCAGGGCTGGGGCTGGTATTCGGACTCTGCGGCCATCTCCCCCATGCTGTTATCGACCCAGCGTGGCCTCAGGTTTCGAGAGGCCAGTGCTGTCCATCAGGGTTTGCTAGGGAAGAACTCACCAGGACTGTGTGTGCTCAGGGATATCCATCCTCCAGGGCATCCTTCCTCACTCCCATGAGACCAACCACCAGCACTTCAGGGGCTGAGTGTTTCCATGCCTGAGCTTTCCCAGAGGTTCTCTAAGGGTCACACCAGCCTGTTCCCCCTCATTTCCCCATGTGCATCCCCTGCCCTGACCCACAGCCTGCCCCAGCCCCATCAGCATGCAGGATGGCTCAAGCAGCACAGGGCTGCCTCTGCACCCAGCCATGGGCTCAGAGGGGAGCGACGTGGGTCTCTGAGATAAAGATGCCCAAAAAGCCCACGTAGCACCAGAATCCTGCAACTTCTGGGGTGGGGGGACACAAACTCTCATCCCACCTCCACTTCACAGCCAACAGGGCTCGATGTGGGTCAGCACCAACCACAGACATCAAAACACATGGCAGAGCTTCAGATACCTCCCAGGGTGCTGGGTGAATCTGTCCTCCTGCTTGCTTTTTGGATCCTCAAATGTCCTTCGCCTTCACAAACACTGCTTGGCAGCGAGTGCTACCAGGTAGGGTGGACTTCATGATCTCAGGGGTCTTTTCCAGCCTCAGTAATTCTGTGATCCTGTTAGACCCTGCCAATGAACACATCCTCTAGCAGATCTAACCCAGCAGCATCGATCCTTTGTGAAATGTGGGTCACTCGATCCCAACTTCCAAAGAGACTTTCTTATTCAGACTGTGACAAAATAAGAGTTTCTAGTGATGGATTTTGTCAGTGCTTCTAAAGGATTGAGGACACTTACAATAGGGTCTCCCGGATTTGCTCACACATTGCTTCCTCCAGCTGGAGAGGCACCAGCTCCCCAGCAAGAAGTCAACCTTCTTCCAGGCTGACACATCCAGCCTGACTTGACTTTGGAGACCTGAAGCTCTAGAGGCACAGCTCAGCTGGGCCAGCACATTGGCTAAGGCAGCCCCTTGGAGCTCATAGAGTCATTAGGATTGGAAGGGACCTCGAAAGATCATTCAGTCCAAACCCCCTGCCACAGCAGGATCACCCAGACCAAGTCGCACAGGAACACAGCCAGGCGGGGCTGGAACGTCTCCAGAGAAGGAGACTCCACA
>VZRI01014336.1:129874-170750 GCA_013397515.1 Upupa epops | reverse complement strand
ACTGGACACAGTACTCCAGATGTGGTCTCACCAGCGCAGAGTAGAGGGGGAGAAGAATCTCCCTTGATCTGCTAACCACCCCCCTTCTGGTCCCCCCCAGGTTGCTGTTGGCCCTCTTGGCCACCAGAGCACATTGCTGGCTCAGAGGCATCCTGCTGGCCACTAGGACCCCAGGTCCCTTTCTCCTCCACTGCTCTCCTACAGGTCAGTCCCCACCCTCTCCTGGTCCCTGGGGTTGTTCTTGCCCAGATGCCAGACTCTCCCCTGACCCTTGTTGTCCCTCATTCAGTTTCTCTCTGCCCAGCTCTCCAGCCTGTCCAGGTCTCGCTGAATGGCAGCACAGGCTGCTGGGGGTTGGTGACACCACCCAGCTTGGTGTCATCAGCAAACCTGCTGACAGTGCACCCCGATCCCTCATCCAAGTCATTAATGAATAGATTGAAGAGGACTGGTCCCAGTACCAATCCTTGGGGGACCCCACTAGATCCAGGCCTCCAACTAGACTCTGTCCCACTAACCACCACTCTCTGGCTTCTATCCTGCAGCCAGTTCACCTTCCACCTCACTGCCCAGTCATCCAGTCCACACTGCCTCAGTTTGGCTGCGAGGATGCTGTGTGAGACTGTGTCAAATGCCTTCCTGAAGTCAAGACAGACCACATCCACCGCTCTGCTTCCCACTCCTTCAAGTTAGATGCTCTGGAAGTGCTTTTAACACCCCTATTTTGAAGTGAAGTTGGTTTCCAGTGCAGAAGTCAGGCTCACTGACCTTTGGTTTCCTAGGTCATTCTTGCAAACGTCATTATCCTATTTACCAGCTTCCAGCCTCCTGGGGCAGCGTGAAGGCAGCAGGGTCCCCTGGCGCTGTGGTTTGCCCCAGGGGCTATTTCAGTCTGGTTTATCAGTTTGTTGTGCAGCTCTCCAGTGTGCCTCCCCAGCAGCAGGTGGTTTCTCAGCTCTCTTTTTCCTGGGATGCAACACTGCAAACTCCAACACACAGAGGTTTCCCACACGGCTGGGCTCCTCTCATCCCATGGTGGGCGTTGGGCACCTCTCTGCTCACCCTGCATCACTTCTGAGATGCTGAATGCCCTCCATTGAGGAAGGAGCTCTGTCTCCACTTTGAATCTGCTCTGGGACCAGGTGCCACCCCCCAGGGCAGGGCTGGGATAGGCAGTGGGTTCTCTGCCCAGTCTCAGGAGACAGGACAAACCCAGCAGAGAAAAAGGGGGTGCAGATTTCATCCTTTTCCCTGCTAGTGGCTCCAGAGCAGTGTGTGCTTCACGTTCATATAACCTGCTTACCCCATCCCGCCATGCAGACCCCTGCTTCCCACATCTCTGTTGGCTTTGGGGTGGCAAAGCAAGAGCACAGGCATGCATGACCTGACCCTACAGACCAGTCCAGGTGCAGTTGTGACCCATCACACATAGATTCCTACCTCTCGCTGATCCAGGCAGGGTGTTACGCAGGTAAAGACCCTGCTCACACTCCCCATTGCTACTACCAAATAAGAAGCGAGTTTCTCCCATGCCAGGACCAGCACTAGCCTGCAGAAAGCCCTTCCTCTCCCCTTCCCCACCGGCAGGGGTTCAGCACTGGCCCACCAGCTCCCTGGGAGTAGGGCAGGTGAAGCCAAATACTTTTGCTAATCCCAGCTCCGAAGAGCTGCTCTCAGGTTACAGACGAAGTGAATAGGATCTATGTTCCAGGGTGATCAGACTTCCTGGAATTTCTGCAGGACCAGTTATCTGTTCCTGTAACCATCTGCAGCTGAATGTGCTGGGATGGCCCCGGTCCAAGATGCCCCCATCTCTTCAGAGCCCGATCTGATGTCTTTGGGTGAAGCACGGCTGGCAGCAGGAAACCTACCCTGCAGCTTCACCCTTACTGAACGGGCCATGAGCACCTCAGAAAACTGATCTCAGCCTCCAGTGATCCAGACAAGAAGAGACAAAGAGCCCCTTGGCCACCGGACGTGCTGAATGTGACTCCCTAACTTAGATCCAGCCACAACCTGACACTGCCCGTGCAGATTCATTTAGGGTTGACTCAGCTCCCCAGCATCACCGGGAGCTTGCAGCACTTCTGAAATGTCCCCGAGTGTCTCAGATGAGGAGGAATCCTCACGTTGCAGCCTGCTCCTCTGCCAGTAGGACTGATGCCTCTTTTGGGATGTGGTGAGGTCCCCAGGGCAGGGCTGGCGGTGGGCTATAGTCCCTCGCTCAGAGCACAGTGAACTGCAGTGAGCAAACAGCTCAGGTCAGGCAAGTCCAGAGAGTGAACCTGTCCCCAGACACCCTGCAGAAGATGCTGCAGTCTGGCACTGCACTGCAGAGCGCAGTGTATTCTCCCCCTCAGTGCCCATGTTGGATTAGTGTCTGAAGGCATCACTGCAGATGCGGGGGCTGCTCAGTCTGGCACACGTACCCTAGCAACTTTCAAGCCTCTGAGCACCAACCTGTTCCACAGCTACTTGTGTTCTGGCAGAGCAGCTGAGCAGAGGAGCAGTCTGACACCCAGCTGTGATGCTGGACATCAGCAGATGCAGCTCTGCTGTTGAGCATCGCTGTCGCATCCACGAGAAAAATGTCCAGACTTGGACCAGATGAGAACAGCAGAGGAGGATGGAGCTGGGCAGCCATGGGTCACAGGATGGCCTTGTCCCTTCCTGGTACAGCCAGTAGCACTGCTGATCCCAACCTGGAAAGGTTCTGTGTGACCCTTCTGTCATCTGTCACTTCCACGAGAGTTCCAGTGCTACTTCATTCACAGGTCCTTGTGGCATTCCTTGCCCTGCTTCATAGTCTTGTAGTCACCTCCCTACTAGGGTCTCCATTTACCCTCAGATTTGCCTCTCCCCTTTCCATGGGCAGAAGGAGCTGCCAGAGAATCACAGCAACTACCTCTTCACCCTATTCCCCACCATCCTGCAGCATGGATGCTGCACTGCTCCAGCCTTTGCAGCCATCACCTGGTGGTGACCTGCACCTCTGAGGACACCTCTGGGTGTTCACGGACCAGCACTAGCACCTGCCTGGTACCAAACCAAGGTAACCAGCTCATCCTCTCTTGGCTGCCCAGGGCTTGATATGTTAAAAAACAACAATTACCTGCTCCTCAGCAAAGCACAGCCCTCGCCAGGCTCTGCACAGGAGAACACACTCCTGTGTGGGGGAAGCTGTCTGGCATCAGCAGCCTCGGCAGCAGAAACTTAACAGTCTGACAGCAGAGCATCCCTAGCAGCTCACTCCATCCTGCCAGGGCTCTGTCTGTTGCTCCTGGGTCAAAACCCTATGGAAGGAGCTGGAAGCAGCTTCTGAAGGAGAAAAGAAGACATCCAGCTCCTCCATCAGCAAGCCCAAATCCTGCCGCTCCAGAGCCGGGGTGAGGGAAGATGGACATCACTGCAGTACCTGAGCGGGTTTCTAGGAGAGCTCCATCCTCAGCACTGCAATTCGGCTCCCGGGGAGCAGGCTGTGTCCTGAGGAATGTGGCTCTTGAACTGAACTCCAAAGGCTTTTGCAAGCCTTTCAGTCCCAAACACAGAGGCTGAAAAGGGACGAGTGCCCCCGCAGAGGGGAGAGCAGTGGGGTGGGATTAGGGCCGGTACTAACCCTGCCCTGCTCTCAGCAGCGGCGTCTGAGCAGCGCAGGGAGAGGTCAGGATTAGGGGAAATCCTTTCAGACCAAAGCGGAGCTAAGCAGCTCTCTCCTCACACACACGGAGGGGGCAGCCCCGAATCTCTCCCCTGCAAAAGGCCGTGCTGGGGGCAGGAGGCAAGGGGCAGCCTTTGTCCCTTTGACTCAAAGCAGAGGGCAATTAGGTGATGGACTTAGAGCCCAGGGAGCACCACTCCCAGCCTCCACAGGCAGGTCTCCCTCTTTCTCTGCTCTCTTTCATCCTCCACCCCAACTCTTAAATCCATCTGCACTGGGGCTTTAATTGAATTAGCCCAGCACCTTTCACTGGGAACAACTTAAGGCAATTTCCATACAGTGTGATTGCTTTTTACAGCCCTGGACAGGTTTGACAGAGACCACAGGGCTGAGCTTAGCAACAGGGCGGTCGATCCTGGGTGCCTCTGACACCTGAAGTGCTGTAAGTACTTCTGAAATCCAGATCTGGATGCCTGCAGCAGCCTGGAATCACAGTTGCCATGAAAAAATCCCACTGCCACCACCCCCACTTCTATGCCCTGTGAGAAGACCTTTCAAAATCCATGAGGATGTGGCTCTGGGAAGCAGGGTTTAGTGGGCAGGGTGAGGTTCAGTTGATGATTGGACTGGATGGTCTTGGGGGTCTCTTGCAACCTGAATGATTCTGTGATTCTGAGACAGCTTGGAAACAGGAATCCCTAAAGGACAACCTAGAGCCTCTGGGTTTTGTAACTCTAGGAACATGTCAGCTGGTGTTTACGACCCCTTTCAGGTCTCTTGGCCATGACTTTGGAGACCCAAAGCTCTAGAGGCACAGCTCAGCTGGGCCAGCACATTGGCTAAGGCAGCCCCTTGGAGCTCATCTAGTTCTTCTTCCTCCCACTCGGATGCATTCAGGTTAGATGCTCTGGAAGTGCTTCTGCTAACAAGCTCTATTTTGAAGTGCAATCAGTTTCTAGAAGTTTCTCCAGATGGGTCCTTTCAGGACTTAACTCCACTCACAGCCACCCTTTGAGTCTGGCCATCCACCCAGTGTTAAAGCCAGAAAAGTGTTCACCTCTCCAAGCCATGGCCAGCTGGCTTCTCCACAGGAATGCAGTGGGAAATGGTTTCAGAGGCTTTGCTGATGGCCACAGCCTGTCCCTTATCCGCTGGGCAGGTCACCGTGTCAGAGAGGGAGAACAGGCTGGTCCTGCAGAAGCCCTGCTGACTGCTTATCCTGTACGAAATGGTGCCCAAAGGCGCTCAAGACGTTTTGTTCCATAGCCCTCCCTGGCACTCAGGTCCAACTGACCAGGTCTGTCAGTCCTTGCATCATCCATCCAACCCTTCTTATAGACATGCAACACATATGCTGACCTCCAGTCTTCTGGGACCTCCCCAGTCACCCAGGACTGGTGATAGATGACGGACAGTGGTTTGCTTAGCGCATCCGCCGGGTCCTTCAGTTAATGACTGAGTGGTGCAGCGTGTGATTATCCATCTCCTCTTGGATTGTGCAGGTCTTGTTCTGCTCCCCATCCCCACCTCCCAGCTCCGGGGGCTGGGTACCCAGCGAAACACTAGACAGGGAACAGAGAGAATGTCAACGCAGGCAGACCCACACACTGCAGCAACACATAACTTCTGTCTTGCTGCTGCCTCGTCATCTCAGGGTATGGTACAGAGGCGTAGGGATAGGTGTGTGAGTGATCCCCACAGGGACAGCTGGTGAGGGGGTGGGCTGTGAATGAGGCTGTCTGGATGGGTTTGCATGCAGATCTGGGCTGCTCCAGGCCCATCCTCTCAAAGGCAAGCCTGAGGAGACACCCTCCCCAGCACAAACACCTCTACCCTGACCAACAGCTTTACAAGAGGGAAGCTGATAACAAAGCAGTCTTCCATTGCCTCCTCCACCCTGGTTCCCATGTTCCCTGCCTGGCAGTATTTGATAACAAAGAAACCACAACCTGGGATGGGTATGGGGTGCTCAGCCCCTAAAGAGAGCAGCTCTGCTCAGCTCCTGATCTCTGCTCTGATTTGGTCAAGGACAAGAGACACCCCACTGTCTGGGAACAGCCACAGACCCCTCTGTGTCCATCTCCAGTCCTGAGAGGTGAGGAGCTCTGCTGGAGCAGAAGAAGCTACTCCAGATGGCTCAGGAGAAGCAGCCTGGTCTTTGCCTGGAGATTCTACCCCTAGAGCTGCCTGCAGCCAACCCATGAGATGTTCAAGTGGAATCACCAGCAGTAATCGCAATGAGAGGAGAGCAAGGAGCAGGTAGACAGAACTGTGTGATTGATCATCCCTTTCAGAGGTTGAAAACACCCCTTCCTTTATCCCAACCCAGACCTGCTTGTTATGAGAGTCCTTCACCCTTGCTCAGGCTCAGCTGTGTGGTCCTGCACCCCACACCTTTCCCCTGGGGAGGGGGCAGTACCAGAAACTGGGTGGATCTACCAGGAATTGGGAGCATCTGCAAGTCTTATCATACAGATGCTCTAATGAGGAACGACACACGGGCCTTTGGCTTCAAGATGGAGAGGAATCCCCCTCCCAGTGCATCCTTTTTGCTTCGTACAGCCGCTACGTGACAGCCAAAAGCAAACAGACCTTGGAAGAAGTGGCAGATCTCAAGGGATTCCAACCTCATCTTCTCATAGGGCTGGCTGCATGTTTCCTCCACAGCAGAGAAGCACACTCCAGCATCTGCCCTGCCACCCCAGACAGAGCTGCAGGACCTCAGCCTCCTTCTCCCAGCACCTTGGCCAGTGTAGTGTTGGGGGTGTCTGGAGGCTGAAGGCAAATAGTAGCAGTCCCGACGCACAGGAGAGACAACCAGGCAGTTGTTCCCATATGAAAAAACAACATTTGAGGGGGCTGAGCAGGAAGGGTCTTTTGGAGGAGAAGCTGAATAGAACAGGACAGATCCTGCTGGAAGAGAAGGTTTTGCAGAAGAGCTGGCGTGGTGGAGCGATGCCTTGTGGTGCCCTGGGAGCCCAGGGTCTTCCCTACCAGCCTGGGCAACCACAGGGCACTTCTGCCATCCTGCAGACTCTTGGGACAGGGAGACACGAGGCACTGAAAACTCACTGTGCTATGCCAGGATGCTGGCACACGGGGAGATATCCCAAAGTGCCTGAGGCTGGCCAGGGCTAAAGTTCCACAAATAACCTCCGAAACCAAGGAGGCAGCCAAACCCTGTCGCGCAATCGCAGCTGAACAGTTCATCCGCTCAGGTTACGCTGTGGAGAAGGCACAGACCACGGGCAGACAGCAGGGAGAGACACAAGAAGCCAGAAGGGCGAAGAAAAATCCAGCAGAAGAGATGAAAGCAGTAAGTCACAGGTGGTGTGTGTCACTTCTCTCCTCTTCTCTTCTCTGCCCAGGAAATTTCATCCCTGCAAATTTTGCAAGGTGGAGCCTAGAATCTGGGAGTATGAAGCTCAGACAGGAGCTCAGCAAGAATCCAGCAGGAATCCACCAAGAGCCCCCATCTGAGTCAGACTTCTCTGCCAAGGTGGATGGAGAGGAGCAAGGACAGTCAACTCTGAGCACTCAGGGTGATGGAGACCAAGCTCTGAGCTCCAGCAGCAGGTTCTGCAGCTTCCTCCAACTCCAAGAAATCAAAGGTTGTGGGAACACGTTGGGAGTAGCCATACTGGTGGAGCGGACCCATTGCCATTGCACAGCCCAGTTCCCACCAGCAGGAACAAGAAAGGATGCGGTGAGACAGGCTTAGTGGAGACAGCTACTCTCGCCCAGGGGAAGCCTTTCAGAGAGCATTGGGCTGAGGAAGTGCAGATGGTCTGATGTAAGAAAACTGCAGGCATTTCCTCCTTGCCTGCCAATGCCTCCTGACCAGCCCCGTGCTGGTCTGCTGGAGCCGGCTCACGGATGAGTGCAGGCACAGGAATGCAGTGGGAGTAGGGGCTCCTTTGAACATCGCAGCTACGGCACGGCCGGTGGGAACGCGTAGCCAGAGAGGCCGAGCTGGGAGATAGCCACTGCTATGAGATCTGCCATGAAATCGGTTCCTGGGAATGTTCTGCCAACCAGCCACGGCTTTCCCGGAGGGGTAAACATCCACCAAAACAAACGATTTTGCTTTTCTTTTGGAGACATGGACGTGAATGCGATCCGAAGAACGTCTTCACCCTAGTCACTCCTCATCCCAGTCCTCCAAGACCTGGGTGAACTTCGGGTGGATGTTGGGGTTGTTTGCTGCAGGAGAGCACTTCCCACTGAAGGAGGAGTATCTGGCACAAAACACCCCGATGCTCTGTTGCCTTTGGGTATCTCCCTAGCTCTTTCCATGGTGCAGAGGTCTCCAGGTGGCCAGCAGATTGCATGACCCCGACATCAACACCTAAGGGAGCCCTGTCGCAGTTCTTCCTCCTCCAGAACCTGGCAGTGTTATCAAACCCCAGCTGAGCTGGAGGGTTAGGCTTAGGCTTCTAGGGAGGCCAAAAGTGAAAACGTGTGAAGTTGCTGGGTCCTGAGGAGCTAGGAGCTGACCAGGCTCCCCTCATCCTGCTGCAGCCCAGACACCAGAGCAGAGGACTCAGCAGTGACAACTAAGCATCCCCTCACCCTGGAAAGTGAGATAGGGTCTGGCCTCACCACAAGGTTCACAGTCCCGTCCCTCTACATGCCAGTACTGGCTGTTCATCCATCCAAATGCGATGCCCAAGGACTTTCCCCATCTCAAGGCAATGGATGACCTGCTTGGGAATAAGTGATGCTCTACTGGGACCCAGCACAAGGGCTGCAGGAGGGCTGCTCAGACCCAGTTCCTCTGCCATGGTAACAGGTATTCAAAAAACCAGAGTACCCAGAGTATTCCCCAGCCATCAGCCAAACTTCCCTCCTGCTAAACGCTTGACCTCTCCACAGCTTTCTGTAGAGACCACACATAATGTCCGTGGATAAATCTTCCCTCTCTGGTTTCCATTTCCATGAGGCCAAATTGCTGGCTCACACCTTCCTCCACTCTTCACGGGGCATCATGCCCTGAGCGAGGGAAAACACCTGCTGCTTCACTTCCGTCCCAAGACACCCACAAGGAACCACAGCCCCAGGCCCCCCGGTCCCTCTGCAGCCCAGGCAATGCTTGAGAAGTTCCACTGGTCCAGGCTGAAGGACAGAGCAGAAGCACTTTCCCTGGTCATGGAGGAGACAGAGAAAGTACAGCCTGTAAGCGGAACTGCTCTCCCTTTCCCCAAAGGCTGGCTTCACCTCCAGCCCAGGAGTTGCCATCCGTGGGGCAGGATGTTAGACCATGCAGCCAGGACCACCCCAGGGTGGGGGTTGAACCCTCTGGGAAATGGAGACCAACTGGTGAGGAAGGAGGATGTGGAAAGATGTCACGAGCTGGCACCGTGGGTTGGGTGAACCTGGACAGATAATTAAAGATCAGGGTGGAAGTTGTTTGAGCAGACTGGGACCTTAGAACTCAAAGGAGGAGACAGTCAGACAGAACTTGGGAGTTCCCAGTTGTACAAAGCACCAGAGGTGGCTGGTGAGTTCCTGGGGATGGGAGCTGGTGGCAGAGGGAGTGGGCCAGTGTCTCACTGGGGTCTGTGGCTGGAAGCAGTGCTGCCACAACTCCAATTCACAGGAGGGCCAGCAGCCCCCAACCACACAGACAGCAGTGCAGGATGACACTGGAGTATCCCCTGAATGAAGGTCACGAGGCCAGTGAGAGCCCAGCTTCTTTGATTCATCACTGGCCTTCACTGAGCTGCTCAGAAATAGATGCAACACACCTTCAAATAAGCAGGGGGGCTGCAGAGACCATGAGTCAGCTCTGTATTAATAGCAGGACAGAAGCCAGGCAGGTGTCAGGGGCTAACAAGGGCATGACAGACACCACTCGCCTGGCCTCAGAAGTTAAAATTCCTCCAACAAGTGAATATTTCCCATACTCCAGCCATTCCCTACCTCCCTCCTTCCCAAGGGGCTGGATGGGTCTCCTCTACCTGTTGCACACAGAAAGATGAGGCTTCCTGCAGGGAGAGACCCAACACCACTGGCAGCATCACAGGGAAAGAGCGCAGAGCTCCCAAAACAACTGCACCACGGGGCAGGGGAGCTCCCTGACTGCACATCCCCCATCATCTACCCCATCGATCCATCAGTCGGAGGCTCCGGCACGCTGCCCTGGAGCACTGGGAAAGCCAGGGCTCGCACTTGCCGCCCGCTGCAGACTCCTAGCTCGCTTCCACCTGTTTCTGATAAGCTCACTAATCCATCCCCATAATGATTCTTTATTAATGGATGCTGCTGTCTTCATTACATGCCTTAATTAGTGTTTTGTGAGCAAATTCAAGGGGATAAGAAGCGTGTCACATTTTCCAATAGGGGGTTTGCGCACAGCTACCAAAATAACTTCATCTGTGAAGCCGGAGTTCCTGTTTCACCCTGCCCAGGAGCCTAATCTGGCGGCCAGGCTGGGCAAGCTGAGCGGCTGCCCGCTGCCCAGCCTCCCCTCCCCTCCCTTCCTCCCTGGCGGGGCTTGCTGAGCTCCCATGAGCCAAGACGAATTTCAGTCATGCACAGACTTGAAGAGAGATTTGTAGCTGGGAATCAAAAAATCCCAGAGGAGTTCAGGGAACTCACTGGGCTGCTCTCTCCTCCCTCCACCATGGGAGACGTCTGGTGATGGAGAGCAACGGGGGCTGCTGTGGTCCCAGCTGACCCAAGCTGCTCCAGCTAGTCACTTGGGATCAAGAAATGAGGATGCTTCTTAAGGTACCCCTAGCATCCTTGTGGGAATGTCAAAATCCCATCAGAGTCTGTTTTCTCCTGGATCAGGAACAGGAGTAACCTGGGATGGCCCCAGCATGAGGACCCAAGGAACTGCATCCACAGCAGGAGCAGCACCAGTCCTCCCCAAGCTTCATGTGCAGAGAGACACTGGCAGGAGCCAGACCCACACAGGCAGCACTGGCAAGATGGGACTCAGCACAGGCAGCGCTCAGGTCCACCACAAAGGGAAAATGACCAGTTACTGGGACCAGCACCGCTCTGGGCAGGAGGTGTCCTCCCCTAGCACAGGCTGTTCTGTATGTAGCCAGCACAGTCCCTGGTGCCTGTGGGTACTTTGGGACCAGTCCTTGCCTCTCATACAGTTGAGACCACAAGAAAGGACCTGGCAGAGGTGTCCCAGACATCCTGACTCGTTCTCTTGGACCAGCCACCATGCCAGCATCCCAGCACTGCAGGTCTGGAGAATCAGAACTCAGCCCAGGTCTGCAAACCCTCCTCATCTTGATCCCCTGGGGGCATCGACACCGGCTCTCGGTGTCAGAAATCTCCTGAAATCTAATTTCATCCTAAAAAGAAGAAGAGCTTCTGGCCGCCGTCACAGCCCGAGGCTCCTCCTGATCTGCGGGTCCTAGTGCTGGGACTGTCAGTCTGGGTGGGATCATCTCCCCAGGTGCCGCGGTCCTTCCCCCCCTGCATTAACCCCTTGACACCCCCTCCAGCACCTTTCGGTTCCCATCAGGACTTTTCCCACTTTCCCCAAGAGTGAAGTGAACCAAGACTTGCCCCTTCGTCATGGCTCCGAGGAGAATTTAATTCCAAGGTTCAAAGCTTCCCCATCCCTTCCCAGATAAAAGGGTGATCAGCGAGAGGGGATGAGCTGGTTAATAAAAGCCAGAGAAGAAAGCGGGACGGAGGGGCTGCCCCTATAGAGCGCAGCCCAGCAGGAGAGAAGCAGCTTTTCTCCACGCAAGCCTTTCCCCAGTTAATAATTACAAGCCAGGCCCGCCAGTTCCAACCCGCTGCTCCTCAAGAAAAGGCAATTAATTTAAGACTAATAGGATTTTAAATTCAAAACAATCCCAGGCGGGTTTGTATGGCGGGCGGGCTGTGAGAGCTCCCGAGAGCCAGCCAGCAGCAGGCGGGATGGAGGTTGGATTTGGCAGAGCGGCTGGAGGAATTAGGCGTGAGGAGATGAAATCCCCCCTCCTGCAGCCACGGGGCTGGTGATAGCAGCTCCTCATTCAGCAAGAGCTTGGCAGGGGGCTCTCCTCAATGCAGGACAGCGAGGAGGCATCGCACTGAGCTCACACCAGTGCCAGCGGCTGGACACAAAGAGGAGCCGCTGGCCCATGCCGAGCCTGGACCACCACCGATGATGGGGCCAAGGGACTCCAAAGCCCATCATCAGCTGATGCAGTCCTGTGTTGGCCCAGAGACCGTGACCATCCTCTGGCTCCTCAAAGCAGGTCCTCCATGAGGTGTAAGCATGCCCCACTCGTCCTCTCCCTGACCTGGCATGGAGAGTTGGGATCGTGAGGAGATAGAGGTGGGTTTGGGGCTCTCCAGGGACCTGCAGCTCAGCCTGTGGTGGCAGAGATGCTTTCAGCCCCTGCAGGCACCTCATGGCTGCATTTCCATCTCCAACTCCAGATGGGCTGGTACACAATTTCCTCCCAGTCCCTGGAGGAGTGTTCAGCAGCACCCAGCCAGATTGAGCTCAGAAAAAGGGAGTGATGCCAGCCCATGTCCTAGGAGAGGGCTGGGAGGGTAATGGGAGCTACATGCTGATGGAGGGGAAGGGATGGGCACAGGGGCCCTGACCTAATCCCCTCCTTGGCAGCCAGAGCCATGCCGACTCACCAGCATCTGCTGGGAGATGCTGGAGCAGGAATCCATGTGGAGCCACCCAACATGGAAAGTGAGAGCAAGTTAAATAATGAAGTGCTCTGCTATGAGAGGTGCTGACAGGGATCTGCAGCCTCACTGACCAGAGCTGTGGATGGGTCTTGAGCCCACAGTTCCTCCCTCTTCGCGCTGCAACCCTGTGAATCCTGGCATTCACCATTTCCATAAGGAAAGACTCCTCTAGATCAGACTCCAACAACCTCTCCTGAAATGTCTTAGCATGAAGGCATCTTTACACCCCAGAGCAGTTGGATGTGTGGGTTCAGCTCCACATGGGAGCTTCTAAATCATGAGATACCTAAACATGCTCATGGATTTTGGCATCTGGTGTCATTGCAGCGATTCCCTGCTGTGTCTGCAGGGACCCCAGTGCCACAGGGATCATCTTGAGTATCTGTGATGCCGTCAGCCATCACGTCCCTCCCAGTGCCTGTGCAAGGACCACACAGCTCTCCCACTGGTGTGTGAAGGACATTATGTGAGGGTCCTCATGCAAGGCAGTGGAACTGCCCTCTCAAGAACTCAGTCTGGTGGATCAGGATGTGGTGTCTGTGCGGTGCCCTGCACCAACTTCAGTGCCTCTGGGCTACGAAGAGCTGCTCATGTTGAGCCGCAGCAGCCCTGTCCCCTGCCAGGTCCCTGAGGAAGCACTGTCCAGACTGGGGGCTGAGGTCACGTCTCACACACCATATCCATCTCCAGGGCAAGGCAGATGGAAAAGACGGCCCTTGGCCAGGCACGGGGAATACTCAACAGTGTGATGAAGAAGAGCTTTCCAACACCAGACTGTTCCACCACGTCCACACCCACAGGCACCAAGCCTGTCCTTGACCTAGGTCACACAGGACATTCCTACAGGACTTGTCTTCTGAGATCCTTTTTACCAAATTTCCCACTTTCTCCAGCAAAACAATCCCCAAACACCAACCTGGGGGCAATTCCAGCCTCAGCGATGGGAGCTAGCAGAGCTGTGATGGGCTACACGGTGACTCTGTCACTGTGGGAAACACTGACTGACCTCTACGTTCCAGGTGGAGTTTGCCAGGCAGACAGGAGGGATCTGTGAACCTGGCCACAGGCTGGGGGCAGGCTCCCATGCAATGCCTTCTCACTAGCCACAGGAAGGTCATGACCTACGGTGCTGCCCTCACATCAGGCGTCAAGCAGGGGTCTGGTCCTACACAGTGATACCTCACGAATGAGATGAAACTACAGGGATGTTTCCCCTCTTGCCTCCATTAAATGAGTCCAGCAAGATGCCGGTAGGGGTGGGCAAGCTCGAGATCCCAGATCAACAAGGCTGTGCTGTGGAGGGAGGAATCACAGAGTTATCACCACATTACTGAGGCTGGAAAAGACCTCTGAGATCATCAAGTCCAGCCCATGCTCTGACGCGGCGACAGGGAAGATGAAGGTGGAAAAGCTGATAAAGCGAGCTGACAGCAGACAAGGAGGTGGAGGGGGAATGAAGGCAAATGCCAGGGGCCTGAGCTAACAGTAAATGGCTGGACTCCCAAGAAACCTTCTGCATCTTCCCATGTGTAAGCACTGGTGAGAGGAGGGAAATCCAGTGGCTTTGAGAGGGCAAGGGAGTCCCATAGAAATGGCTGTGTGGTTCTAACACAGGAAAGAAATTAAAGTCGTTCTTTGCTACAGGTCTTGGTAAGGAGGGAGCAGATCACCGCTCCACTCATCCAACCTCCACAGCCTGGTGAGGGACGTCTGGTTTGGTGGGATGTCAATGGGACAACAACCAGCTGCTGCTCCTCCACATGAGGAGTGAAGCCTTGTCCTGTCCAGATATTGTGGTGAAAAAGACAGCACCCAAAGGAAAGAAGGGTCTTCCTTTGTTCAAACCATAGAGTGCAGAGGTGGGGAACCCATATAAATCTGGGGCTGACATGAGGGAACCCTGGGGAAAAGAGAGAAGCAGTGTGTATCGGAGCAGGAGGAACTTGCACCCCCAGCTCAAAGGCAGAGCAGATCATAGAATCATAGATCCTTTGGTTTAGGTTAGAAGACACTCAGAGATCATCGAATTCCAACCTCTCACCAGACCAGGGTGCCCAGAGCCCCATCCATCCTGGCCTTTGACACTCCCAGGGATGGAGCAGTCACAGCCTCCCTGGGCAACCTGTTCCAGGGCCTCAGCAGCCTCCCAGGGAGGGATTTCTGCCTCAGATCTCAGCTCAGTCTCCCCTCTTTTAGCCTGAATCCAGCACCAGGATCCCTGGACAAAAGTCCCTCTCCTCCTTCCTGGAGCTCCTTCAGGGACTGGATGCTGCTCTAAGGTTCCTCTGGAGCCTTCTCTTCTCCAGGCTGAACAACCCCAACTCCCTCAGGCTGTCCCCAGAGCTCCAGCCCTCTGTCCATCCTCGTGGCCACCTCTGGAGTCCAACAGCTCCTGCTCCTTCTTGTCCTGGCAACTCCAGCAGTGGCCACAGGACTCCAGGTAGGGTCTCACTGAAGCAGAAGAGAAGGGGACAGTGCCCTCCTTTGCTCTGCTGGCCCCACTTTTTGTTGCAGCCCAGGAGAGGGTTGACCTTCTGGGTGTTGTTAGAAAGCATCACCTGGCAGAGAACAGCAGAAGCTCTTTTTAGCTGGGGCTGGTGCCACTGTGGGAAAAACAAGAAGTGAGTGAGAAAGGCAGAGAGGAAACGTGGTTGTTCCGAGACCGAAAGCAGCAAGAGACTCACTGCTGGTGGAGGACTTGCCTGTCAGGACACGACACAGAGCTCTGCCCCTGACACGGGACCAGCCCAGCTGAGAAGAAGCCCATTCTCCTGGGTCAATAACGTCAGTTGGGTTGGGGATGCTCAGAGAACCGGTGACAAATGCTGGCCACCAGCCATTCAAATAAACAGTAGGCAGCCAGTTGGCCAGTGGCCACTCAAATAACCAGCCCCAAGCTAAAAAAATACAGTAAGCTAGTAAATTTAGTAACCTAAAGAGAAACATTCCTCTACCAACCAGCATGCAAATAAGCCAGAAGGGGATATAGAGCTGACACAGTCCCCTGTTCGGCTTTTGATATTTGATGGCCCTTATCCAACTGGCTGCCACTTGGTTATTTGCCTTGGAACAGGAAACAAATTTTTCTCCTATTTATACTGCTTACCTCAGGAATAAACTAATTACTGTTATAAAATCCCATTCCCACAGTGTCCAGCACACATCTGTAACCCCTGGGAGGGACAAACGCACACAGCTCACCAGCTGGACCGTCCCGGCACGACGGCCAAATCCCAAGTTGCTTTTTCGCTGGGTGATGGAGCAAACCCTTTGCTGCATCCCCAGCTGCATCAGCTGTTTACCTTGATCATAAACACATAGCTGCCATAAAATGCTCTTCCAAAACTGCCCAGAGCATGGCCTGAGCATGAGGAAGAGGAGTAAGGAGCAATCTACTCATGTTTCTGTTCCTGTGGTGGCCAGGGACTGGGACAGCTGGTTGTTCCCAGAGTCCAGGCTGTGGAGCAGCTGGGATGGAGGTGGTCTGGCCATCTCAAGGTCCAGATGTGCCACTAGATGGAGTTCAATGGACCCTCGTCCCTGTCTGGTTGCTGAGGTGGTCTCCAGTGGCCATGGTCTCCAGTTGCATTGACATAAAGGTTTTTCTGAGATCCAGCAGAGGACTCCAAGTCCCCCCATGATGGAAGCCATCCCAACCCTATACACACACAAACATCGCACCGTGTGCTCTCTGCAGAGAGCCTCATGGCACCCAACTAGGACCTTCCACCTGCTCAAACACAAGAAGATACTCCAACATCAACCCCTGCCCCATGTGCATGAAGGGACCCGACAGCCATGGCCATACCCAGAGGACTCAGTCAAGTAATGCCCAGCAGAGCAGTAAGAGACCAGGCTGCCAGGGGAACTGCGGTCTGGCGACTCTCAGCGCACGCTGTGCAAGGTTTGCTGTTCCCTTCAAGTCAGGGATTAGCAAAGAAGAGCTGCATTCTTCCTCTTCATCCCCATCTGCACAGGTTTTCTTGTAGACTGGTGCCTGTAGGTGGCTCCCTGGATGCCACCCTGCAGAGGGTAACACTTCACTGTCACCGTTTTTACAACCAGAGTGGTGTCCTGCCAGGTCCTGACTCATGAACCCTTAGCAAGTGCACATCAGAGTCACAACCCATCCTGCTGAGCTGGCTCCTGCTCTACCTATCAAAAGGAGGATGGTTCCCCTTTGCCAGATCCCTGCTCCCCTGAGCCAGCAGACCCCCTGATCTTAGTGGGGTGCCATGCCATGGCCACCCCTCTGCCTGGCCCTGCTGGGCTCAATAAAACTCCCTGGATTTGGCAGCAAGGAGGAAGTGATGGGTGATACCCAACCCCCTGGCCTAGTTGCCTACATGTTCAGGCAGATGTGGCCACAGGTTGAAGAGTCACTTCATAGGGCTGGGAGCTGGCATAACAAAGTGCACTGGCAGGTGTGAGGGCTGTATCCTTAGGAAGAAGGGATCCTTAGCCAGTACCTTCCTTGGGATGCACCTCATGGCATTCTCCACACAAGCCTGTGAAATCAGGCTATGGAAGAGACTAGCAGAGGTGAGTTAAGAGGATGAGGAATGAGGACGGGGAGATCAGGAGTGCAGTGCTAGCTAGACACTGCATCCCTGGGCCAGGCTACTGCGATGTGGGTGGGACAACAAAGGTTGTCCTGCTCTCAGCTCACCTGGTTCCTGAGAGCCAGTGATTTCACCTTTGGCATTTAAGTACGTAGGCTCTCTGCTTGCAGGTTACTTTGTCCCCAGGTCTGGCCAGGCAGAAGCATGCATACATCTTCAAATGTGGCATCAGGGATGGGGACAAGCATGGCTTTCCCCCAAACGTGCAGGAGGACAAATGGCACAGGGATGTTTGTTTGTTGTGAGGGATGAGCAGTCCCCTGTGCACATCGATGTCTAGTCATACATAGTGAAGATGCTAGGAGCAGCCACACTGGGAGAGATCACACCATAGAATCATAGACAGTTAAGGGTTGGAAGGGACCTCTAGAGACCATCCAGTCCAACCCCCCTACCACAGCAGGATCCTCTAGATCCTCACATACAGGGACAGCCAGGGGGGGTTGAAAGTCTCCAGAGCAGTAAACACTAAAGCCTCTCCAGGCAGCCTGGGCCAGGGCTCCATCATCCTCACAGGAAAGAAGTTTCTCCTCCTGTTGAGGTGGAACCTCCCCTGTTCCAGCTGATCCCCATTATTCCCTGTCCTGTCCCTGGACAGGCTCTGAATAGAGCCTGGCTCCTTCCTCCTGACTCCCACTCCTCAGATATTTACAGTCATTAATGAGATCTCCCTCAGCCTTCTCCTCTCCAGATTAAACAGCCCCAGTTCTCTCAGCCTTTCCTCACAGGAAAGATGCTCAAGTCCCTTCATCATCCTCCTAGCCCTCCACTGGGTGCTCTCCGGTAGATCCCTGTCTCTCTTGAACTAGGGAGCCCAATTCCAGGTGTGGTCTCAGTGGGGCAGAGTAGAGGGGAAGGAGAACCTCTCTAGCCCTGCTGGATATCCTTATCTTGATGCAACCCAGGATACCACTGGCCTTCTTGGCCTCAAGGGCACACTGTTGTCCCATGGGGCATTTTCTGTTTACATGGACCACCACTCTGAGGAGCCTTTCCACATGAGAGCAAACATATTCAGCTTATCTTTCCACTCCCAGGCATGAGCCGTTTTCCAACCTCCACCTCCTCTAGAGTATCTGTCTATCTGCTGCATGCACATCCCACTCCTGAGTGCCTCTACCCTCCCGCTCTCATTGCCCAGAACATCAGCAGTACGAGAGTCAGATAAACTTACACAGTTTGGATAAAACACCAGTCATGACCCACAGCAGTGAGCCTGATCTGGACAAACCCCCGTCACTCTGTCATAACAACCCACAGTCAGCCCGGGAAGGTGGCCTGGCACTGGTGCACACTGTGGGCATCAGATCCAGGAGAAGCCCTGGACAATGTATGCCTGAGCATCCGTTCCTGCCTGTTGAGACTTCACCTCAGGGGATTCAGGATCCATGGAAGGTCCTGGAGAGCTTCCCCTATAAGTCTTAGGGGCCTGGGTGAGAAGATCGAGGTGCTCCATGGCCCATGCTCATCACCCAGCCTTGCTGGAGGTCCATAAAGGTTGCTGCCTGCAGGGAAAGGCTGTATGGGCAGGGTACTGGAGAGGATTGGAGCTAGTCCCCCCACATTTCTGATGTGTGGTGGATTGGCCAGCCCCCCAGGGAGAAAGCAGTATCTCTAACACTGCTGGGGCTGTGATGAAGGCCAGATGTGTCCCTAGCACCAGCCCGAGCTGTGGCTGCCTGGGACAGCTCAGGAAAAGAGTGTCTGTGCCGGAGCAGCCTAACTAAGCCCAGCAAAGAGCCATAGGACATTCAGGGAGCCATGTGGCCTTGGTGGCTGTCATGCTTGGGCAGCAATGGGTCGCCAAACACAGAAGAACTGATCCAAACAGAAGAAAGGAGCTGAAAAGAGAACCAGGCAAAGAAATCCAGCTTAAACATCTCGCTGAGCTGACAGGCAGGCTGGCATGAGCTGAAGGGGCTGTCCTGGTCTTCCATGGAGCTGTTGGCATTGCAGAGATCTGAGAAAGGAGAGCAGAGCTCACAGCTGCAGAGCAGGGCCATCCCTTGCAGTTGGGAGAGAGAGAAAGCAGGGCAATGGTAGTAGAAGAGATGGGGTGTTGGAGCAAGAGGGACCTGTGTCCAACAGGGGAAGCAGAACATGGACACATGGATGCAGTCATGTGAAGGTGCAGGACAAGGTAGTTTGAGTCCATAGATGGAGGCAGAGGGGTGGCATAGGTACACGTCTGTCACTACAGGAAGCAAGTGTTAGGTGAAGATGAGTGGAGTCATGATAGGGATGAACTGATGAGCTATCTTGGGTCCTTTTCACATCAGTGCACTCTCCTGTCACCCCTTCTATCTCACTACATCCTTTCCTATCATCCACAGGGCTGGATGACAAAGGTTTCTTCTTATGGGAGCATGGACAAAGGGTTTCTGTCATGTAGGGCATCCATGCAGCAGGTCAGGAGGGTCTCAGAGCAGTAACAGCAACCTGGAAACCTTGTGCTGTAAGATTTTAGCTATTTCCGAGCTGACAAGCCCAGCCCAGCCGAACACCAAACCCTCCTCCCCACCTGCAAATCCCAAATCACAGAATCACTCAGAATTTTTAAGGTTGGAAAGGACCTCTACGATCATCAAGTCCAGCCTTTAACCCAAGGCTTCCAAATCCAGACACCTTCCCTGGCACCTGAGCAGAGACAGCATTTCCCCAAGACAGAGACCTAGAGTAGTGCTCCCCAAGATAAAGAACCTTTGAGGTTGCGGAGAAGCCAGAGGTGCCCCCAGGGAGGCATCTGCTGGGATCACCACATCCAGCTTCTTCATGCAACATCTCTTCATGGTGATGCTCTCCTAAGAGGGCCCTGAGCATCTCCAGGATAATTCACAAGAGTCAGATGGACTCAGATGGACTCAAGGCCCTGGCCTTAAGAAGATATCCCTTGACAGAAGGGCCATGGGAGAGGTGTGCAAGAGCTTTTCCTCTCTCCTGTAGGGATGGCACCACACAAAGGAGAAAGCAAAGCCTACACTTCTCTCAGAAGCCCTTTTTGGAAGGGTGGTCATGTAGGAGCTGGCTGAGATAGAAGACCCAACTGGCTCACAGCGAGAGGGATAATAAGAGGGGAACTGGTGTGACAAGAGGCCAGAAAGTGTTCAGAGGCACTGCTCAGCGCTGGGGACCTGTGGCAGCTCTGTGAAGTCAGCCCTGAACACAGCAGCATGGTTGGAGGAACCAGGCACATCTCTCCTCTGCTTTGGCCGTGCCAACACAGGTGGTCAATGGGACTAGGGAGTCCATACAAGCGTGTCCAGAGCCTCCTGTGATCACATCGGACCTGCCATAGCTCACCAAAGGCCTTGTACCTCTTGCTCACCGTAGATCATCTCTCTGTCCCTACTCGTGCCCCACAGGCATCACTGTGGTCTTGGAGATGGTGATCTGGTCCCTCCCAACCTATGATCTCAACCAGTGACATACCCTCCCCATCCACATGCAGAGGCAAGGCTGCCACCACACGAACGTGTGACCTTTACTTCAGGTCTAGCCCACCCCAGCACCATCACCAGCCCCCCATTTCCAACTCACTTGCTTTGTGGGCCAATCATTCCACATCTCCTCACAAGTATCTGAGGGCAAGTCACCACCGTGTGGAGCAGGCAGAGCCCAGGACAGAGAGGCACTCAGAGCGGATTAGATTTGAGATTGGGTTAATTGCGCCTTTCCATCATTTGTTTGGCTTGGGAGAGCTCCAAGACACATGAATGAACTCCCCCCATGCGCGCTGCGCTGCTGACAGGAGGATATTGCATCTGGTTTGAATATGGCAAGTGGCTGCAGAGGCGGTGAGGAGCTGCTTGAAATCCAGCACACGCCTCCTCACGCTCCCAGCCCCGCTGGACCATGTGCCCTGCAGTTACATTATGCTGCGAGACCCCACCCTGCATCCCCAAGCCCTCTCCACCACCCTCCACACACCATCATCTCGGGCCACCGTCACCCTGGCCTGAGCCACTGCCCAGTGGTCATTCATACCACCGGTCAAGAGACAGGAGATGGAGGAGGACAACCCCTCAGACCACCATGGGGTGACAGCCATGAGATGGGCTATGGTGGCCAAGACGGCTGTGGGTGACGCAGATGAAAAGGTGACATTCCCTGGCATTGGGAGAGGGTGGAGGGGACGATGGGATGATGGAGGGGTGGTGGAAGCGGAGATGTGAAGGGAAAAGACAGCAGGATGGATGCCAGGCAATTATTTGTCTAACCTTACCCAGAGTCCCCTATCAGACCACGGGCAGTGCTGTGATCACAGGACATGGAAGCAGTAGGGGAGAGCTGTCCCCAGGGTGCTGGTTCATGATGAGGTGGAGCCAATGAGCCCTCATGTTCAGTGGAAGGGAGTACCCTTTGGCTGAGTATCTCTGGCTGCAGGGCAGAGGTGCTGGTGTCTGCCTCTGAGTCCATGGCTCCAGCAGCTCCAGAGACAGCAAGATGTCCTTCTTCCCCCTGAATTCACACCCTGAGCCACAGCCAGCACAGCCTGGGGACTTTGCAGTGAAGCAGGAAATCCAGCTCCACCAATACTGGATGAAGATGTGGAAGCCCGTGAGAGCTGCTTGCACAGAGCCCCTTGGAGCTACTGGAAGTGCAAGCAAGGATGGTCAGGGAATGATCCCTCCATGAAGGATCCCCCAGTGAAGGATCCCCTGGCAGGGGGAAACACAAGCTAGAGAAGACACAGGCTGGGAAACCACTTTGTCCAGAGTGAATGGAGGCAGGAAATGAAAAGGGTATCTGGAGTTGGGTTGGCACACAACATGGGGGGTTGGCTCAGCCTTTACCCAGGGGTGACCCAAAGGTTCATGAATAAAGCAAAAGCAAGTCCAGACCTCAGCCCTCCCCGCGATGCTTCTGCTTCTTGTTTGTTTAAGAGAAAGATGGGAAAACGTTGGCCTGCGTTGGGCTGCTCCATAAAGATTCTCCTTCTAGTCTGTCTCACAGGGAGAGAAGCAATGGCTGGTCCCTGCAGCAGCACTGTGCCCTGTGGATCAGGGAGGAAGCAGGTTCCATCCATGGTGACGATGCATGTGCACTGCTTTCCCTGCTGGGAGTTGCTGCTGGTCCAGTCCTGCTCCAAAATTTAGCTGCCTCTTCTCACCATTAGCATCTGCAGAAGTTGGAGATGGGGAAGCCAGGAGCTTCCCACCCTGGTGGAATGAGGTGCCCAGCCCCTACCTACAGGGCAAAGGGATTCACAGAATCATAGAATCACAGCCTGTCAGGGTTTGGAAGAGACCTCTAGAGATCATCCAGTCCAACCCTCCTGCCAGAGCAGGAGCCCCTAGATCAGGTCACACAGGAACAGCCAGGGGGGTTTCAAAGTCTCCAGAGCAGGAGACTCCACAGCCTCTCTGGACAGCCTGGGCCAGGGCTCCATCATCCTCACAGGGAGGAAGTTTCTCCTCCTGTTGAGGTGGAACTTCCCCTGTTCCAACTGATCCTCATTATTTCCCGTCCTGTTACTGGGCACCACTGAGTGCCTGTCCCCTTTCTCTTGACCCCCACCCCTCAGATATTTACAGACAGCAGTGAGATGCCTCTCAGCCTTCTCCTCTCCAGATTAAGCAGTCCCAGCTCTCAGGCTTTCCTCACAGGGGAGATGTTCAAGTCCCTTCATCATCCTCATAGCTGGACTCTCTCCAGTAGACCCCTGTCTCTCTTGACTTGGGATGCCAGAACTATACAGAGTACTCCAGCTATTCTCCAGCTGCTACCAGTACCCAGTGACAGGTTTGTCCTCCTCCCACTGCGGCACAGAGATGCCCACACTGGAACCCACATAGGGCCCTTCCTCCCCCTTGATGGAGAGCTGAGCCCTGATCCAGACAGGTGCTGAGCACCCTCCATCCCCAGCAGCCCTCAGGGCTATCACGATCACTCAGCACCTCCCAGGATCTGGCCTTCTTCCCCCCCACCCCACCCCCCTGGTTTATGAAGATGTTATTTTATGGCTTGTTAATTTGTACTTTCTCGAGCTTTTAACAGGGAGCAGGGGCCAAGTCCCCAGGCAGCCCCTTGGCCGTGAGAAATCCCATTTGGTATGGTATAAATTATAGCAGATATTGCTAATATTGCGTCTATCGTGTAAATACTGACTGCATGTTTGAAAAACACAAATAAATACGAGCTGAGCTGATGACTGGGGCAGCTGCCTGTGAGCCATTCCGGGCCCCCAAGGGAAAGAATCCACATTTTAAACTAATGTGTAAATATGTAACCTGCCTCCGTCCCCCGCCAGCCCGGCGTGAGCCGTCCTTGGACGCGGACCAGTCCCTCAGCTGCGCGGCTGTGATTTAACAACAGTCAGAAATACATCCCATCCGCTGGGCAACTGAGCAAACAAGGGCTCACCTGGGCCCTGGAGGTCACCAAAGAGCCTCCCACCTGAGATCCCCACGTTGAGGGGTCCGTGCTGGTGAGGGATGCTCAGGACTCCCCGGTTCTTAAGGCCTCCTTTGCACCATGGATCCATCAGCCCAGTCTAGCAGATCCAATGCTAGGACAAGGGGCACTGGGTGTCAGCTGGAACAGAGGTTCTACATCAAGATGAGAAGAAACTTCTTCCCAGTGACAATGACAGAGGAAGGGGCTGCCCAGGGGGGTTGTGGAGTCTCCTCTGGAGACCTTTCACACCCACCTGGACTGTTCCTATGCGACTGGATCTAGGGGATCCTGCTGTGGCAGGGGAATTGGTCTGGGTGATCTTTCAAGGTCCTTTCCAATCCTTAACACTCAGTAAGTCTGAGATCCTGTGACCCCAGTGCTACACTGCATCTGGATATGGGCTGATGGACCACTGTCAACTGATGGGCCACCAGGATCGATGACGATGCTGCCTCCAAGCTGAACAAGTGCCCATTGTAGGGGCACCATCACTTGCCAGCTGTTTTCCTTATTCCCTCACTGGTTTTTAGTTCCAGTCTCATCAGCCAGGTCTGGCTCTGAATGGGATGAGGAAGCCACTTAACCCCTTCCCCATCCAAAGCAGGGGTCCTGCAGATTGCAAGAACAACCCCAGGGACCAGGATAGGTTGGGGACTGAGCTGTTGGAGAGCAGTGGAGGAGAAAGGGACCTGGGGGGTCCTAGTGGCCAGCAGGATGACTCTGAGCCATCAATGTGCTCTGGTGGCCAAGAGGGCCAACAGCATCTGTAGGAGGGGGGGTCCGAAGGGGGTTGGTTAGCAGATCAAGGGAGGTTCTTCTCCCCCTCTACTCTGCACTGGTGAGGCTGCATCTGGAGCACTGTGTCCAGTTCTGGGCCCCTCATTCCAGAAGGACACAGAGCTGCTGGAGGGTGTCCAGCGTAGAGCAACCAAGATGATGAAGGAAGTAGAGCAGCTCCCTGATGAGGAAAGGCTGAGGGAGCTGGGTCTCTTGAGCTTGAAGAAGAGGAGGCTGAGGGGGAACTTCATTTATGTCTATAAATCTGTGAGGGGTGGGTGTCAGGAGGGTGGAGCCAGGCTCTTCTCGAGGTCATCTGGTGACAGGACAAGGTGCAATGAGTGCCAGCTGGAACAGAGGAGGTTCCATCTCAATATCAGCAGGACCTTCTTCCCAGGGAGGGTCCCAGAGCACTGGAAGGGGCTGCCCAGGGGGGTTGTGGAGTCTCCTTCTCTGGAGATGTTCCAGACCTGCCTGGCTGTGTTCCTGTGTGACTTGGTCTGGGTGACCCTGCTGTGGCAGGGGGATTGGACTGGATGATCTTTTGAGATCCTTTCTGATCCCTAATGGTGTATGATTCTATTATTGTCCTCTTGGCACAGCAGTTGATCTGTGAATCACAGACTGCAGGCAAAGGAGATGAGACAGCTCGCACCCCTAGGCTTTGCTTTTCATAGACGTGGGAAGATGTTAAGCTTTACCCCAACCTTTTCAATCACATTTAACCCACAGCCACTACTCGGTTGGGTAAGAACAGTCCTGGGTTTGCCCAGAGCTGCAGAGCTCTTGCAGAAGGTGAGAACTGCTGGGTTGACTACAAGCAATGTCCTGGGGCAGATTTGCTCCTCAGCTGGTGGATGGCATCAAGGCAAAGGTCGTGCCAGGCTGTGTAATGGCTCCTCTCACCAGGAACTGCAGAGGGAGGTGCCAGCAGCCACAGGGCCCCCAGCATCATGCCAGCAGGGAGTGAGAGGAGAAGCTGGGCCAGGAAGATGTGAGTCAGGACAATAAGGTCACTGCAGTGGGAGCTGCTTGAGACACTTCTGGGTGGATGTCTGTCCCCTGAGGCAAAACTTGGGGTTTACTGCTATTTCTCTTGAGAAAGGTGAAGATTTTGGTGTGGGTTCCCATTTCCAAAGCTGCCAGGATTTTTCAGGTACAGGGTACCTGCTCCAGTCTTGGCTGCAGATGACAACAGCTAAAGCTGCATGATCTTCATGGGACCAAATGCTGCAAGAAGAACCTTCCCCAGGTTCTCCTGCCTCCCACCTACAGCCAGAAAGATCTTTCCCCACCGATTTTCTTAATGGTCCCCAAGTCCTGGGAATCAACCCAATGCAGCATCTGCTGGTGGGCCTGGACCCTCACAGGGACCACTGTGGCCACAGTCCCCTCCAAAACCCAGCCTGGTTCCTCCAAGCACCTGCAGTTGCTGTGGGTGCCCAGGCTTGGTCTAACAGAAGCAAATTCCCCTTCCAAAGGCTACCCTTTTGGCTCCGAGTCCTTACACAGGTCCAGGCATGAGTCCTTGGCCAGAGGCACCAGATGGAGCCAAAAAGGGGGTGAGGGAGGAGGGGAAGGACAGCACAGACACAGGCTGTGCATCAGGGCTCGGCTCTTTCCCCATAACTACAGATTAACATCATAAACTGGGTGAGATGCAGCGTTTGGCAGAGCCTGTGAAGGACCGAGGTCTGACGGGCGCTCAGCTCAGGGGACACCCAAACAAACAGCATTGTTTATAGGCACTGAGAATTAAAAACAGAGGGCAGTGATTTTCAAAGCTCCTCCAGGATTCCTGACATCAAACCCCCCATAAAATGAAATCCCATCCCTGCCTTGCTCTGAGGGGACAGAAAGAGCCGCCCGTTGTGCAATCCATCGCAGAAACTCACAGTGATTTACGCTAAAGAAATCCAAGGTCATCTCACTGCTGGGGAGGGTTTCAGGCGGCAGTAAATCTGCTGAACACAAAACCTACCAGCTGAGGAGGAGACACGACCGTCATCTTCGTCAAATCAGCCAGTGCTGAGCAAACTGATCTCAGTATTTAGCTGTCTCCTGGGAATTGCAACCCACCGGTTACAACTCATTCGCTCCAGCTTTAGTTTGAGGTCAGTTTTGCCTTTGGGTGAAAAACAAAACTTGTGTGGCTGGAAAACATCGGGGATTCAGTGATTTTTAACAAAATCCTGAGCTGTCAATCATCCTGCATGGACCACTGCTTCTCCTGACAGCCTCAGCGCTGTGGAACACAGAACCAAAGGCTGTGTTCCAAACCCAGACATCTCTGCTGACTTCCTGCATACTGGCCATGAGCCTATGATACTGGGATCATAGAATCATCACAGACTGGGTTTGGGTTGAAAAGGAGCTCAGAGTTCACCCAGCCCCAACCTCCTGCCATAGGCAGCGGCACCTTTCACCAGACCAGGGTGCCCAGAGCCCCATCCAGCCTGGCCTTGGACACTGCCAGGGATGGAGCAGCCACAGCCTCCCTGGGCAACCTGTTCCAGGGCCTCAGCAGCCTCCCAGGGAGGGATTTCTGCCTCAGATCTCAGCTCCATCTCCCCTCTATTAGCCTGAACCCAGCTCCCTTGTCCCAGCACCAGAGTCCCTGGGCAAAAGTCCCTCTCCATCTTTCCTGGAGCCCACTCAGTGATGGGAAGCTGCTCTAAGATCTCACTGGAGCCTTCTCTTCTCTGGACTGAACAGCTCTAGCTCCCTCAGGCTGTTCCCAGAGCAGAGGGGCTCCAGCCCTCTGATCATCCTCATGGTCTCCTCTGGCCTCTCTCAAACAGCTCCAGGTCCTTCTTGTCCAGCAGTGGTGGCAGGACTGCAGGTGGGGTCTCAGCAGAGCAGAGCAGAGAGGGAGGATCCCATCCCTGGCCCTGCTGTTGGCACTACTTTTGATCCAGTCCAGGACATGGCTGGGCCTTCTGGGCAGCACTCATGCATTGCCAGATCATGTTGAGCCTCTCGTCAACCAACCCCCCCAAGTCCTTCTCAAGGCTGCTCTCACTCTGTTCCCCACCCAGCCTGTCTTTGTGCCTGGGATTGCCTCAAGCCAGGAGCCGGACCTTGCCCTTGGCCTCATTGAATATCATGAGGTTGGCACTGGCCCACCCCTCCAGCCTGTCCAGGTCCCTCTGGACAGCCTCCCTTCCCTCCAGCATGTCCACCCAGCCACACAACTCGATGTCATCGGCAAAGGGGGCACTCAGTGCCACTGTCCCTATCGCTAACAAAGATGCCCAACAGCACTGAACCAAAACAAACCCCTGAGGAACAGCCCTTGTAACTGCTCTCCACATGGACATGCAGGTGTTGATCACAACCCTTTGAGGGTGACCATCCAGCTAGTTCCCTATCCACCACCTCTCATTTATTGAGAGCTGTTGGGGTTCACATCCAGTATCCTCATCAGACCTTTGGTGTGGGCTGCTGAGGGTGAGATAGGTGATGCCTGGACTAGATACCCACACTGCGCACCACCACCAGAGACACAAGCTGTGGAGCCAGCTGACCCCATCCAAACACACACACGAACATGTACACACTCTAAACCCCATGTCCACCTAGACCACCCATGTCCATGCTGCAGATGTGCAACAGGAGGTCAATAAAGCCACAGATGGCCCATGGGCACTCACAAGCAACTGAGCGAGACATCCCTCCTCGTCCCATCCAAAGGCATCGTTTGTGCTGAATGAGAATGTACAACTCAGCTGGGGCAACAAATACCGTGGTTGGACCCTACATCCTTCTCTAAATACTGTGGTCCTCCTCTCTCTACCACGAGTCTGTTGCTGGGCATCACACCTCTAGATCCACTCAGCTGAACAGAAGGTCAGCAGCATCACTCATGCCCAAGCATAATCCTTCTGACAGGAGTGGGATCCATAAAATTCATAGGTTCACAGGATGGATCAGGTTGGAAGGGACCTCAGAGATCATCCAGTTCCAGCCCCCCTGCCATGAGCAGGGACACCCCCCACCAGACCAGGGTGCTCAAGGCGTCATCCAGTCTGGCCTTGAACACTTCCAGGGAGGTGGCAGCCACAACCTCCCTGGGCAACCTGCTCCAGTGTCTCAGCACCCTCATGATGAAGAGTCTCCTCCTGACTTCCAGTCTAAACCTCCCCTCTTCCAGCTGGAAACCATTCCCCCTGCTCTGACCACTCCAAGCCCTTGGAAACAGCCCCTCCCCAGCTTTCCTGTAGCCCCCTTCAGGGACTGGAAGGCTGCTCTGAGATCTCCCTGGAGTCTCCTCTTCTTCAGGCTGAACAGCCCCAACTCTCTCAGCCTGTCCCCATAGGAGAGGTGCTCCAGCCCTCCACTCATCCTTGTGGCCCGCCTCTGTTCCAACAGCTCAATCTCCCTCCTGTATTGGGGGCTCCAGAACTGGACACAGCACTGCAAATGGGGGTCTCACAAAAGCAGAAGAGAGGGGGAGGGTCACCTCCCTTGCCCTACTGGCCATGCTTCTCTCACTGCAGCCCAGGATGCAGTTGGCTTTCTGGACCACAAGTGAACACTGCCAGCTCGTGTTGAGTTCCTCACTGACTGACACCCTAAAGTCCTTCTCCTGAGAGCTGCTTTCAATCTGCTCAGCATTCAGCCTCTTGTAGCTTGGGATGAAGTTATATGAAATATGCATTAATCCCATTACAGTTCAGTAGGAATCAAGTCTCATCCTTCTGTAGGGTCGTCTGAAACCCTACTCTACATCCAAGATCAAACCAGCTGTACCACCACGAGTCATTGTGCTTAGAGTTCCCAGGAAAAGTTCTGTGAGAAAAGAGAAGCAGGAGGATGCAGCTCATGATGGAGATACATAACATAGTTATCCCAAATGAGTGCATTGGGGGTTTGTTAGGCGATAACCACCACGAAGGGAAAGAGAAAGTGGAAACCTCTTGAGCTTCTTCCTCTTACGGCAGTCATTTTTGGGTCTTCACCACAGATCACAGCCCAACGGGTCACACACCCAGCCACTCCACACACTGAGCAGAGCCAGTGCAGGGTTTCCAGGGTTTGCAGCCATGGAAAATGCACGTCAGCCTCCAGAGTCACACCTACAGCGAGCAGGATGAGTGAAGAGCAAAGTCAACCCTCAACCCATGCCACGCAAGAGCCGTTGGCTTCACTGTCAACCAAAGGGCCGGAGAGTTCGGCGTGCACGAGGCTGTGCTGTGGCTGGGTATGAACTGCTTGTAAGCCTCATGGGAAATCGAGGTCCAGAGCTGCAATGTTGGCCACCCAGTACACTTGTGGGCCACTGAGTCAGCACCACAAGCCCACACTCGTGACTGGTGGCCAAGCCCCATTGCACATGGCTGTGTCCCCCTCTAGTGGCAGTGTCCCAGCCAGCATGCGCCCAGCCACTGCTGCGAGCGGCTCACGCTCGCCCGTGGCATGGACCACAGCTCCACGACTCCAGGATTCCCTGGGGGTTCCTGTACTGAGGTGACACGGTCAGACCTGCAGTGCGCAAAAAGGACCTTCAAGAAAATACGATGCTGCTGCTCCAGCCTCCATCAGCCATGGCTGGGCAGGAACTGTAGGATCGTCTCGGTTGGAATAGACCTTCAAGCTCACCCAGTCCAACCCAGAACACAACTGTCCCAACTTAACCCCAACCCCTGTCCCTGAGCTCCAGATCTCCACGACTGGGAAACAGAGCCACAGATGGCGATTCAACTGCCTACCTAGGCAGCCTGTGCCAAGAACTGAGGGTCCTTTCCAGGGAGAAGTTTCTCCTCAGGGCCAACCTGACCCTCCCCTGGGGCAGCTTGAGGCCATTTCCTCTGGTCCTGTCCCTTGGGAGAGGAGACCAACCCCCCAATTCTCTCCACTCTCCTGTCAGGCAGTCGCAGACAGCACTGAGGTCTCCCTTCAGCCTCCTCTTCCTCAGACCAACCAGCTCCAGCTCCCTCAGCCTCTTTCCATCAGCCCTGTCCTCCAGCCCCTTCCCCAGCTCCACTAACCTTTTCTGCCCCCACTCCTGCCCCTCAATGTCCTTCTTGCACTGAGGTGCCCAGAACTGCCCCCAGTACAGGAGGACAATCCCTTCCCCGCTCCTGCTGGCCACACTGGTGCTGAGCCCAGCCAGGATGCCATTGGCCTTCTTGGCCACCTGAGCACTCACTGGTTTATATTTAGCCATTATCTATCAACACTCCCAGGTCCTTGCTGTCGAGCAGTCCTCCAGCCACTCTCTCCCAGTCCTGTAGCCTAGCCTAGAGTTGTATCCCAAGTGCAGGACCCACCCAGCCCTTGTCCTTGTTGAAGTTCATACAGCTGGCCTTTGACCATCAGTGCAGTCTCTCCAGACCGCTCTGTAGACCCTCCTGACCCTCAAGCAGATCAGTTTGGAAAGGGAGGCTGAGGGAGCTGGAGGTGTTTCACCTGGAGAAGAGGAGACTCAGGAGAAACCTTCTCCCTCTCTCCAGCTCCCTGAAGGGAGGTTGTAGTCAGGTGGGGGTCAGGCTCTTCTCCCACACACCCAGTGCCAGGATGAGAGGGCAGGGCCTGAAGCTGCCAGGGGAGGGTTAGGTTGGATGTTAGGAAGCCCTTCCTCATGGAAAAGGTGCTCAGAGCCTGGACTGGACTGCCCAGGGCAGTGGTGGAGTCCCTGTGTCTGGAGGTGTTGAAGGACAGCCTGGCTGTGGCCCTGAGTGCCCTGGGGTGGCCACTGGGGTGCTGTTAGATGCTGGGCTGGGCTGGAGGAGCTCAGAGGGCTTTGCCAGCCTCAGTCATTCTGGGATTCTGAGTGATATCTGCAAACTTGAGGATGTGCTCTGTCCCCTCATGCAGATCACTAATAGATGTTACACAGGAGTGAAGGTTTTCCTCTAGGAAAGGGCTGGTCCTTCAAGGTGAGCAGGATGCTCACAGTACCCCAGTCAGGACTATGAAGGGCTGGAGGGTGGCTTGACCAAGCAGGGCAATGTTACAGCCAGTCCCAGGTTTGTAATAGCTACCCTGCTGCGTGTGGAGAGGTTTTTGAGAAGGCTGGGAGGACTAAGTGGAATCCACTTGTGTCAGCTGCTGCCTGCAGATGGACGGATGAGTTATGGCCATCCGGGCTGTGAAGCTCGCAAGATGCCTCCTCACCACAATTAGCATGCAGCACTATTAACATGGACTTCCTCAGCGGTTCTGGTTTCACATTCCCTCCATCCACAGCATCATGACAAGGAAGGATTCGATGGAAACGTCTCCTCGCTGCATTTACGGCTGAAGATGGTGTTTAGTCCTGACAGCCACAGTGGGTCAGGCTCCCTGTTAGCTGTGTGGGCCATGGGATGCAGGTGTTCCTGCTCTCCAGAACACTCAGCGTTTGTTTTACTGGCTGGCGATTTGAAGCAACCTGAGCAATTGTTTCGGAGCTCCACGTTCCCTGCTGGAGCAGCCACGCTGGTTTGTTCCGGAGAGCAGAACCCCACTGACTCAGCGCCATGCAGGACATTCCCACTCCCGGTTTTCAGGTGGTGCTAAGGCAGCATCCTAACTCTAAGAGCTCTAAGAGACCATGCTGGTGTTGAACCAGACCCTTAAAAAAGCATCTCACCAAAGCACATTTCAGTGTCTCTCTAATTTGGGGTCCCCAAACGAGGTGCCCTTGCACCCAGCGCAGCGGCCGTGCTGTGAGTGCTGCAGGCTCTGCTCACATTCGCTGTGAGGTTCTTGCCATCATCTCCCTCACCTCTGGAAAACAATTGTGCTCAAAATACTCCCCGTTTTCCTAGAAACCCAAGAATTTTCCCAAAAGGCAGAAACCAGTAATCTGAGAAAATGAAAAAGACCCCAACATTCACTTTAGGAAGGAAAAGAATAAAAAGGAACCCTTTTTTAGCATTTTTCTACTCATTTCAGCAGTCGCAGGTCCATGCACACTGGCCACTCTGTACTGCTCATCTCAGCTTGGTAGAAAGCCAGGGAGATGGTTAAACATCTTCCCTTTGGCTTTCCCTCGGTGCCAGACGTGCCCCAAGGTATTTCCTGAAGCAGGCGGCGTTGCGGGGCTGTGTGGAGCCTGTCGCTCTGCACAGTGTCTCCAGGTTGGAGATACGTCGAAGACATTTCAACGTCAGCGCTTAACAACTGGGAGTCCTTTGAGCCCCTTGAGTCACCCATGACTGCACTTAGGAATTCCAGCGTCTGTGGCAGCAGCTCCGTGGGCCTGGGTAGCCCCCACTTGCTGCTGTGATTTTCCCTTCAGAGACACCCAAGGAAAATTCCTCAACTCAGCAAGTGGTTCACGAGTTTCATGTTTGAGACCTCCTGGTATGAGCTGCCAGGGGTGAGTTCATCTCCCCCACTCACCCAGAAGTCCAGCCTTGGGAACACACACTGGCTCCTCTACTGCTCTGCCAAGTGTCGCCACAGGCTCTGCAGGAGGAACCCACTAGGAAGGCACGGCGTAAGCATTGGCTGGAGAGGCTCTGCAGGAGGAGGAAGGGACCCTACCTGACTATTTCACTGCTGACATCCATTTTTCAAGTGGTTACACTCAAGGAAGTTGTATTAACCCTTTGTTGTGGACTGCCACACCTGAGCTACCTGCAGGGCACTGGAGAAATCCTTGGGAAGAGGAACATGCCTGGTCTCCTCATCCTCAGTCTCCAGGTTGCTTTTTTGCTTGGAAGGTCTTGACCTAGGATGTTTCCCTCGACGCTGAGCATCTTCCTCAGAGAATAGCTGTTTTCGAAAGCTCCTGTGCCTGTAACACCCTATTCCTCTGAGACACCCAGGCACACAGGGGGGTTGGGAAGCCCCACATACTCCATCTCCACTGCTGAGTTTCTGTGCTGACCCTTCCTGCTCCTGGTCCATCTTCCTCATTGTCTGTAACCCAAGACCATCTCTTGGTGTGTTCCTGTTTAGTAGCCCCAGAGCACTGTTCTTCAGCATCTGCTTTGCTAACACCATCCTGGCAGGGCTCCTGCATCTCAGCACTTGGTAGTCCACCTTTGTGGCTTGAAACTCTTGTGGTCTGGTAGCCCACAGTGCTATTTGTGTGTTCAGAGAACAAAGCCTAGGTTCTATCCCTCTGATGGGAGGGGACGCAACCCTAGAAACAGGGTTTAGCTCCAGCACACTCCACAACAGCCATCCCTCCTCTGGTCTTTGCCCAGAAACCCTCCAGGACTTGCTCAGGAGCTGCAGCTCTCCCATCAAGGAGTCAGGATGTGGCTCCACTACCCATCACCACCCGGCCATGAAGTACAAGAAGCACACTGACAACAGTACCATTCTAATGCTCCTCTCCGGTTGCTATTGAGCCCTCTCCAAGGTGTCCTGGCTCCTTCCACCTGCCCGTAGCTTGTCCCCCAAATATCTGGGGTACCCCCTCTCTTTTCCTCCAGCTGTTTCATTCTTTCTCACTAACTTGAGACTGTGACCATGTGCCTTTCTGATCCCTTCTCCTCCACAAATTTCCTGTGTCTGAGCCCCTGTGCATTCCCCCTATTTCCCTGGCTCTGCTCTGTTTACAGCCTATCTCTTTGTGCTGCTCTGGAGAAATCCCAGCGCTGCAAATCTAGCCAGCCAGGCTCCCCCGGCTGCAGTCACCGCGTTGTCCCCATGAGCAGGTGATGGATGCAGCACTGCCAGTGCAGGGCTGATTCCCCATCCCCTGACCCATGCAGCATTTTCCTGGTGTGCAACGGAATTCACAGGTCAAGATATTTATTGTCTTCATGGGTTTAATATTTATTTACACGTATTCACAGGTGAAACACCTGCCAGCGCCCACAGCTATTGCCCCTCAGCAGGTCTGTCACTGTCGTTGATGCCTGCTAAGGAGCTTTCTGGAGCACATCCGCCCCAGGACTCAGGAACCCTGTACATTCACTCTGCAAAACAATCCACAGCAGATCGACTGTCTCCCGTGTATCTCCTGCATCTGCACTTTTGAACCCCTGAGCCGCAAATCCCTACTTATGCGGGGTCCACAGAGGGTAACTCATCAACCCGGAGCCTGTTATCACTACAGTTTGGTTGCTTTAGAAGGGGCTGCGTTGCCACAGGAAAATTGTTCAGGCTCAGCAAACCGAAGCAGCTGGAAAACCACTGATCGGGCGGGTTTGGTGATTCTGGGGTGGTTTCTAAGACGTAGGGCTGAAACATTAATGAGAGACTATTGACTTTATTGGGATGAACAGCACTGTACTGATGTGAGGAGGAAGTACTGACAGAGAGGGGGGGAAAAAAGGAAGTCAATATTTGCCAGGTGGGATAATAAATCCTGGTTTATGATCGATGCAAAACGCGTTGCTCTACACAGTCCGGCAGGTAACCAAGCCGCTGCGTTTCCTTTCTTTCAATTAGCTGCGAGTAATTTGCTGAGATGTTCAGGGTAATGTGTAACCGAGATGCTCCGAGGGCCGTTCCCAGCCCACAGCTAAATAACCTGACACCTCTCAGTGAAGGGGAACATTTTTAGCCTTCGCTGCAGGCAAAACTGAAAGTTAGACAGTGCGATCCTAATTCTTCCCCAAATTGCTGGGATGGTTTCTGCTGGGTCCCTGCCCCACAGCCCAACAGTCTGGGTGGGACTCGGGGGCACGGAGGCTGCCCAAACACCCCGGGGATGCTGGGTGCAAGGGGGGTCCTGCTCTGACGGCTCCTCCCAGCCTTCATAACCCAACCCAGCAGAAGGCAGCTCACATCAGTGTGGAAAATTCACCCTGTTGTCTCTCAGCACAGAAGAGACTCTCAGCAGACGGGAGACCAGCAGTTGCCCTCCTCCTGGTGCCTTAGGAGCCTTTTTTTTATGTCCAGGATCCCGTGCACCTCGACAGAGCCATAAAACTGCGCCTTTCTTCTCAGCCACGGATGTTTCAAGCTTCACTGATTAGGTTTGCATTGTATGCAGCTACTAAAGCCGAGCATTTATGGTCCTTCCAGTTTTGCAGGATAATTTCAGAAGCAACAGCCCCAAAGAAGCCCTTTGCTGTAGTTGAATAACCTGATTTGTACAAATATTTTACCTCCCCCCCAAAAAAACAAAAAAAAGAGGGGGCTATCTCGATTTTCTGCATGGCTTCCCTCCCTCCCTAACAAGTTTGAGGCAAAATCCTCCCCGAGACAGGATAAACACAGCGGTTCCTCTTCATTAAAACCAATAGATTTTTCACTGCTGCGTCACCGGCTTTCGCGCTGGTCTTTGTCTCCAAATTATTTTGTTTTCATCGTTTGACCCCCATATTTACGTAGAAATGTTCTGGACAGCAGAGGGGATTTTACTGTCTCTTACGTTTCCTGTCCTGCTGTTTAATTAGTCATTTCTCCAAAGAACATTGCTCCAAAAGAAGAAGTTTCCCCTCTACAGCAGAGAATTTAATTGAAGAGCCTCAGACAGCCCAACGCCGCTGGGTGAGCTTCCTTCCTGAAGTCTCTCAGGAGAAACAAGGATGTGGATGGGGAATCAGATTCAATCACAGAATCTCAGAATCACTGAGGCTGGCAAAGCCCTCTGAGCTCCTCCAGCCCAGCCCAGCACCTAACAGCACCCCAGCAGCCACCTCAGGGCACTCAGGGCCACAGCCAGGCTGTCCTTCAACACCTCAAGACACGGGGACTCCCCCTCTCTGCTGGGCAGCCCACTGATGATGCAGAGAGCAGGAACTCTTCCCTTGGTTACCAGTATCTTCCTCCCCATCAGCGGCTCTCTCTTCCTTTTCCTTGAATTTCTTCCTTTCCTTCTCACCTCCGGGTTTGTATTCCCTGAAGGGTGCAGAACTGAGCAGAACAAGCCAGGGAATGGTGGTAGAGGAGGTTCTTGTACAGACTTGATAGGGACCATCAGCTAAAGCTAAAACAGAGCTGCCTCTTCCATCCCACCCCTTGGGACAAGACCTCCCCTGAACTTCAGCTGGCAGGGTGAGATTGGCTGGGGGCAAATCCAGACCAACAACAGCACTAACAGGTCGTGAGGTGCACGGAGAGAGCTGAAACAAGACACATCCCCACAACCTTCCTTGGAAACGGCCACACACAGGAAGAGAACTGGACACCACACAAGCTGAGCACCTCAGCACTGATAACACCACAAGGTGCAGGAGAAGGTCTTATCCGAACACGCTGCACGTGAAGTCAACTCCAGCACAAGCCATGAAGGGTCAGAGATGTTTGTCCCTGCCTGCCCAGTCCTTTCCCAGCTGTCACCAGCCTGGAAGACTGTCTGCAACCCTGGTGGCCACCATCCCTCCTCCCACCCAGAGCAGGGCTCCCCGCCAGCGCCCACAACAGAAGATGAAGTCTCGGTGCTCCTGAATGCCTGGGGGTATAATAAGCACTGAAGAGGAGTCGATCGGGGTGTTATGTATCCGGCCAGCCTGCAATCTCATTTTCTCCCTGGGCAGGGTGAGTAGGGCAAAGGTTGCAGTAGCTGGCTGTCACTCCAGTGCTGGCTCTCTGCACGTGCCCTGCCATCCACAGCGCTCCTGTGGCACCTGGATCAGGAGCTGCTTCAGCAGGGTTTGGTTCGGAAGGCACCCAGGTGAGCAGTGAAGTCAGCTGTGATATATTTTAGACTCTAGACAGTCTTGTGAGAAGGGGTATGTTCTGATGGTGGGTACCCTGGCTCTTTCTGCACCGGCAGGGCCTGAAAACATCCACTGCACTCAGTGACACTGCCGAGTCCCCGCATGCACAGCACCCATGAGCTCACCAGAAACACCCGTTTTCCCAGAGGAACTTTAATTACATGCTCAGCGACAACATCCAGAAGCAAAGAGTCTGAACCCCAAGCCACTCTGGCTTTTTCTCCCCATTCCCTATCCAACAAGAAACTCAGAGGAGCGAATTTTTCCAGCCTCGGCAGCAGACCCCAGGTGATGGCTCTGCAGACGGTCAGGACCGCATCTGCGGTTTCTGAAGGCTCAGAAATAAATGCACATCCCCAAGAACCCCCTGACGGAGCGCCCTGCAACCCACATGGCTCTAAAGGCTTCCAGCTGCAGCCAAAAAAGGACCGTCTTGATTTCCTAGTGGCCATCAGGTTGTGTTTAGCTGGCCAGGTGAGCAGAGGTTAGAGCAACCACTCGCTTTCTGTTTATAATGCGCTGGACACAGTTCTTTTGTCAGAGCAATTTTCATCGTTGCAAAGCTGCTTCTGTTTGAGCTGCCCTCCTGCACAGCACCTTCTCTGAGCAGTCCTCAGCGCCGCTCTAAAATGTTTGGATAGTTTGAAATAAATTTCATCGGAAAAACCACAGGTTTCTATAAAGGAGTACAATTGTCCTGTGTTTTCTGGGATGGAGGCTGTCAGAACAGCTTCTCCTTTCTCCAGGACAGGATTAATACAGGCACTGTTGCTAAGTGTCCCGTATTTATGGTCCATTCAGCTCGAAACTGAATTTACTTCTATGCAGCATCAGCCCCCGCAGCTTCACATTCACTCATGGCTTTCGTCTCCCTCTTTCTCACAGCTCTTCAACCCCTAGCATGGACGAGATCACCATCCACTTTCAATCCCATTTGGCAAGTCCCAGGAGCATCAGAAAGTCAAAAAGAACCTGTACACTCTCTCCCACGAGCTCTATGACTGAATGCACTGCTCAGACCCAGGAACTGAGCTACCTGTCTGCACCAATCCTCCAGAGAATCACAGACTGCGCTGGGTTGGAAGGGACCCCCAAAGGGCACCCCGTCCAACCCCCCTGCACCAAGCAGGGCCAGCACTCACCAGCCCAGATTGCCCAGAGCCCCAGCCAGCCTGAGCTTGAATGGCTGCAGGGATGGGGCCTCCCCATCATTCTGGGCAGCCTGTTCCAGGGATCCAGTGTGGTTGTCTTTCCATCACTCAAACCCAGAGCCTGGCTACACCTCTGCACAGACCTCTGCAAGCTCTGTGCTTTCACATTAGTCTTGGAGTCAGAAACCCCCTTCCTGCTGCCACCTCTGGGACCTTCTCCTCCCCTGTGATCTGGGGATGGTAATTGCTCTACAGCCTTTGAAAGAGAAGCACCTGGGCCAGCCTATGGAACCCTCCTCCAGCGCATTTTGTTCCTCTTCCCATCCACTGAAATATTTACACATGAAAGGGAACCTTCTTTTCTAATGGGGTCTCGATGTTCACTGAAGGAACACATGGGCAGTGACATAAAAGCAATGCTCTGCAACACTGGGGCCAGCAGCAGGCACTGAGCTCCAAGCCACAAGGACTCCTCATGTAGTGTTGTCCTGAGAGGGTGGCACAGGAGGGACCCTGCTCTGCAGGGCGCTCTGCACCATCACACAAGGCTGGGGGCCCTGGTACCTCTGTAAATGCTCTCCTGGCTTTGGGAGACACAGCAGAGCAGTGTTTTATGAGCACCTCTCAAAGGCCAGGAGCTCTCATCCCCTGGTGAGTACCCCACTTCCACATTCTGTCTCTTCACACTCATCATCTCTTCTACCACGGAGGCTGTAAAATAAACACCCCTCCTGCCCTGCCCGCGTTATCATCCCTGCAGACAGCTCGCGCTGCTCTTCCCTCCACAGTGATTCGCTCCAGATGTGCCTGCATCTGCCTTCCCCCACCCATGGGGCTCCCACCCAGCACCCTGGACACCCTAGTCCCAACACACCCTGAGGTGGTGATCCAGCGCTGTGACTGCTGAGAATAAATTGGCATCCGCACCTTCTGTACAGAGTTCCCTTCCGCTGGGTACATCAGGATGTTCCCCTCTGTTCTACCTGCTGCACTGGAGTCAGTGCCTTGAATCTTCTGCAGAACAGGTGGCCATGCTCTGCGACCACTTGCCCACGCCATGGGCACATTGCGGGCAGAGAGTGGGAAGTGGAAGGGAGGAGGGAGCACCTCCAGGGGTGCTGAGGCCAAGCAACCAGCAACCTCTCTGGTTGCAGGCAGTGTGGGGAGCAGAGTGACCAGTGGATCTGTCTTCTTGAACATCTCCTTCACTCAAGCAACCTGTCCTTAACACAGGGCCAGTGAAACGAGACTGGAGCCAGGTGCTGGGAGGGGACACCATAGGACAGAGGAGCATTTCACCTCACCCAGAGCACACAGGGCTCTGAGGAATCAAACTGAGAGCTCTCACAGAGGTCTCCCAGCTCATGTCAGGCACCCACTACACAACCTGCCATCAGAGCTACCCCAACAAGAGCCACAGGGTGCCCTGAGCCTGCCAGCAGCACCACCGGCCCCTGACACCAGGTACATTCTGGGCTGCAGATGTCCCTGTCACCCTGGGTGCCCCAGGGACTCCTGAGGAAATCTGGGTCCATGCCCAACCCTCCTGGCTTCAGGTGTTTCTCCTCGGGTGGGGAATCACACATCTAAGGCCCCAAAACGTGACATTCCCATGGACCCACGTGGCTCTGGCCAGCCAGCCATGGCCCTCTAACCTCTCATTCCCCCTAGCCTTTCAATTAGCTCTTGCCTTCCTGACGACTTCACTCAACACCCAGAGCGATTAGAAGCCAGAGGAAGGCCACGGCTTTGTCTCGAGCGATGAGCCAGATTAATCAGCTCCAGTTGCACTGAATTACCCAGTCGGAGCTCACAGCAACAACCTCCGATTCACCGGCAAAGCAGCCAGCATCCCGCTTTCAGCCGGGATAATCAGCCGGGACGTGAAAGCCAGATGAATGACTAGGTGAGGGTGGGCTGCCGCCTGTCAGGAGCTGGAATATAAGTCAAAGCACTTTGAAATTAAATCCCCGCTTTGACAGGAAACTAATGCAGAGATTTTAAAGTAGGTGTAATACACTCAGACAGGCATGTGTGCAGCCCAGCACGCTCGGCCGTGCCTTGAATCGGTGCGTCCCAGCCACCCCGAGAGCAGGCGAATGGAGTTGGGAAGACAAAGGGAATTTTGAATAGCCCCAAACCAGCTTGGCAAGGTTTTAGAGATGGTAGTGAAAGGTTTTAGTAACAGACCTAACTAACGACATCGTCATGCAGGACATTTGGAGCTCGGCTTTTGCCGCCCGGGCTTCTGAATTTCACACCAAGCAGCGACCTCGTGTCACTCCTGGCTGTAAATTAAGACATGTGTGGCCTGCTGGGGATAGATGGGGGCCTGCTGAGTGAGGAGGAGATTGGGATCCTCACAGCCTTCAGGGTGGGTGAGCCACACGGCGACTAGCTGCCACAATTGCTAAGAGGTGACCTTTCTAGACAAGTCCAGAGGTGGCTTTCAACCTCCGTCCTTGGCCAGGATCAGCCCGGACCCATCACTAGAGAACTGTGTGGGCTGCTCTCCACAGGGAGAGATTGGGTCCAGCCATCCGTCCTGGATGGGAACCCCCACAGGGAGAGACTGGGTCCAGTCATCCATCCTGGATGGGAACCCCTCAGTCTCCTCTCCTTGTTTGGGAATTTCAGAACCATCATGTGGGAAATCGCTGTGGGGAGAAAGTTAACTTGGGGGGGAGTTGGAAGCAATACACACCCCCAAGGCAGTGACAACCCCTCCCGCACCTTCTGCTTCTCCCAGACTCGCAGAAATCACCCAAAAAGCACCAAATGCGGGAGAAAAAACCTTCCTCCCCCATTCGAGGCGACCCCAGCTCTCCCCGCACCTCTAGGGAGAAGCAACCCCCGCCTTGCCCAGACTCCGCCAGTCCCACCCAAACGCACCCGAGAGGGTCGCAGAGGTCCTTGCGGGCTGGGGGCAAGGAAGCGGGGCGGAGGTTCTGCGGAGCCCCCCGTGCCCTCCCCGTCGCCGTCCCGCCCCCGGGGGTGTCCCCGTCGGTGAGTCCCGCCCAGGCATCGGCGGAGCCGGGGCGGCCCCCA
>VZRI01014336.1:113647-129792 GCA_013397515.1 Upupa epops | reverse complement strand
TCGGCTCGGGGGGAGCTGCCGCCGCTGCCGCCGGCTCCGCACGCAGCCGTCCGCCCTCCAGGATGAGCCCGGAGTACTCGCTGCGCTCCTTGCTGCTCATCATCCTCGCCACCTTCTCGGCCAACGCCAGCAACTGGCTGTGAGTAGCCGCGGGGCGGGGAGTGGGTGGTCGTTGCCGCCGACACTTGTCGATGCCCCCGGGGGCGGCGGAGCGGAGCAGGTGCCGTCGGGCAGCGCCCGCCGCCCTTCTGCCCGCAGATCCCATGGCAGAGTGGACTGCTGGCCCCGCAGCGGTGGCGCTGGGGGTCGCAGCCTAACTCACACACACGCCCCCACCCTCCGAGGCAGGTGGGCTACCGGCGACGCCGACCCTCCTCAGCCGCTCGTGTCCGGCGAGTTCTGAGGCGGTCGGGCAGGGACTGGAGATGGAGCCTCCGGGTCCCCTTTCCGTCCATGGTTTGGGGTTCCGGACCGCGCCCGGGGGAGCACGGAGGTCGCGGCATCGGGTCAGAGCAGATCCCGGAGGGTAGCGAGGAGCCGCGTGAGAGCCAGTGGTCCAGGGAAAGATTCGGCAGAGCAGGGACGACCGAACTTGCCAGCCCCGGAGGATCCTCTGCCCACGACGCTGCCCCCCTGCCCCGCAGGAGGACGATGTCGGGGGCTGTCGCACCCCTCAGAGGAGCTCGCCGGGTGACATTAGGAACCCCCTGAGCAAACACTGAAATAATGTGGAAGGTAAACAGGGGCAGAAGGCGTTCTGGAAGATTCCTGCGTGTTTGCCGAGGTGGTGGGACCGTTTTCTGGGGAGACGAAGTGCTCCCGAAGGCAGAGGGGAAGGAGCACAACAGCCCCTTCCCAGGTAACTGCGAACGAAGGCACCGGTTCCTCCTAAGGAATCAGCCCTGGCAGTGGTCAGTGCTTCCCCTGCTCCCCCACTGTGAACCAGTCAGCCCCCCATGCAGCACCCGGCAGACGCAATCTCAAGATGGGAACGTGAGCTGCCTCCATCTCCCCTGCCCAGGTCTGCATCACCAAGGGCAGGTTCAGCACGGCTGGGCAGAGAGTCCCAGGCACTGTTGGCATGAAAGACCCCAAATGGTTGGTGCCTCTCCCAACACCTGTGCTCAGGTGGGCACAGTCCCCTGAGTACATCCCCTGCACGAGGAGTCCTCTCTGCGTTCAGACACAGCTCCCATCTCTCCTGCCCTTCGATCTGGCGCATGGAGGCTGTGAGACGTGGGTGGGTCTTGGAGGATGCTCCGAGCGCCAGGTTCAGCGGCATTCTCCGAGTGTCCTCCCTGTGGGAAAAGGTACTCGCCCTTCGATAGCTGCCTGGGATGCGTTAGCACTTAGTCCTCCTCCCCTCCTCAACTGCCAGATGGAGCGACTTGCACGCCACGCGTCTCCGGCAACTGGTGGGTGGATCATAGCAGCTATCAAGGTGGTCTTCTAAGCCGTCACGCTTCTGGGGAAGGTATATTGGGAACTCTGTGGGAGTGTTTTTCCTGTGGGATGACGGCAGGTCCCTGGACGGGAGTAGCCTGGGCTGCCCTGGGATAAACACGGGGAAGCTCCTGGCAAAGGGGGATTCCGTGAGCGAGGTCGACAAGCTGCACAGATGCAGAGTCGTGGGACTCTTCTCCCAGTCCGTGGTGCAGCGTGCAGCTGCGATTGTGTTTGGGACAGCGAGGCGGAGGGGTGTTTTGCTGCGATAGCTGTGTGCAGCCGCCCGTGCGGGTGAAGCGAGGGGTGGGCGCGGGGGCTTCCTGCCAAGAGCAGAGGAAAAGCAGAGACGTTTCAGCGTGATTCAAAGGAAGGGGGTCAACTTGTTTTGATGTTGCACATGTACGGTGATAAAAGGATCATCCCCCGCTCAGTGCTTTTTTATTCTTTGCCTTTAGGATTAAGACAATTCCCATTGTTTATCTTCTCACATCAGAAACAAAGGCCGCTGGAGGCAATAAACAGAGTTAGAAGGATCCCAGGAGTTATCAGATAACTCGAGGAATGAGCGCGCTGTGGACGTCTTTGCGTAGCCTCGCTCACGTGTGTGGGCTCTGCTTTATCGCAGAGCTGCCCAGGTGCTGCCAGCCCGCTCCCCGCACGCAGGGGGCCAGGTCCAGCCTCTCTGGGCGCATATTTCTGCACAGAGGTGTGTGCGCGGGGTGGCAGTGCTCGGTGAAGTTTGCTTTTCCAGAAACCTGCTGGATTAGTGATTAAAGCTCAGTTGTGACTTCTATTTTTTTCTCTTTCCCTCCCCTAAAGCTTCTCTCAACCTGCCTGGACTCGCATTCCCCCGGTGCTTTGCAGAGACAGTGCTTGCAACACTCGGGCTGAAGGGTATCTGTAAGCCCGGCTTTACGGGGAAAGGTTCCTTTGGGCCAGGCGAATGGTCTCCTTGGAGCTGCCCCATCCCTGGTAACAGGGGACAGTGCAGGGATCTCTCAGGGGGTGATGGAGGCATTGACCGCTCGGCTGGAAGGGACTTTGCTGAATCTTCTCATTAAACAGGCTCAGTTCATTTCTCTCTGCTTAGAGCCAAACCTCAGCTGTGTTTTCTTAGTGTCTTGAGCTCTGGGAGTTGCTGCTTGGCTCTGTTCTCCCAACCTGGGGAGATGCTATGTGTCCCCTTCTCTTGGAAGCCTCAGGCTTCTCTTCCTCTTCCCTTTGGAGGCTTAGAGAGTTTTAAAGCCTTTCCTCCTGCTTCTTCAGCTACAGAACTGCAAAGTTAAGTGAAGGGCTGTAGTGAGGACCTTTCACATCCCTATGGCTGTCCACAGCCAGGTCCCTCTGGCTTCTGCTTTATCTCTGGAGGAGTCCAGGGATATGCTTTCAGCAGGGGAAGGAGCAGAGTTACTTTCCAAACCACCTCACGTTTCACCGCCTCAGTCAGCTCCTGGACCTGCACGTGCAGCACCACGGTTGAATTTGGAATCACGAGCGCTCGGTGCTCCAGATCCATCACGATGCTGCAGGGGGTTTTGTGGAGAGCTTCAGCCAAAAAAACACCTCCCAGAAGCCAGGGTGAGAGCACCAGGCTGCTGTTTCAGAGGGAGGCGAGGGGCAGGCAGCCGCTGAGTTATTTGTCCATTTATTTCCCTGGTTTGGAGGGAGCGGACTCTGCCTGAAGAGGTCAACTAGAAAGTCAGCCAGGTGGGGCGGGGGTGGCTGTCAGCATCCTCCACCCGCAGTGCCACCGGGGCTGCTGGGGTCTGTTTAGGTGCTTTGAATGACCCGAACCCAGTGCCCAGAAAGTGTTGGGCATGGCAGGACAAGGGTCCTCTGTGAGTGAGCCCCCCGGTTATCCAGCTCTCTGGGAATCGGTGCAGCCTCTCCCCACTGTCTCTCAGCTAAAACTGGCTTTGGAGGAGGATCTCCACGCGGACACGCTGAGATGCGGTTATGCCGAGGCAGAGCAGGGTGTGCCAGCAGCAGCTCCCTCTACCCCCTATTTACTGTTCAAGGCTTCCGTCTGGGCTAGAGCCTTGGCTTAAAGGGCCAGGAGCCCAGATGGGCTTTGAACAATTTTAATTTGAGCTCTCTGGAAAAACTCAAAGCCCTTACAAGTGTCCGAACAAGCCCGGCTAAGCAGCTGCTCTCTAATAGCAGCTACTCTTGAGGGCTGGATAGGGAGACGTAAGAAGAGTTTGGGTTTCTCTGGCCCCTTTTCATCTGACCATCCCCAGGTGCTTTGCAAATGTGCGGCCAGAGTGTCCGCGCTCATCCCTGCCAGTGGGAGTGTTGCAAGAGCAGCCTGAGCACTCACCCTGCGCTGCTCTGGGTCGTTGTGCAAGCAGAGGGTTTGGGAAGAAGCCTGTCTGGGTCCTGCTCTGGCAGCCTTCTAGTTTTAAACCACATTGATTTATTGATTCTTCACTAAGGTGAGTAGTCTCCCCTGCTTTGGTAGCAGGTCCCCTCTCCTTGCCTTGAGCCTTGGCTCCACTGAATTTCGTACAGGATTCTTTGCATTGTCATCGTGACCCTCCCATTTTCCACCTGGTGAGGAACCGGTCCAGCACTTTCCCGGCAGAAGCCACACGGCCACAGCACCGATTCGGCAGGTGCAGGTAGCTCCAGGGCAGAGCCGCTGTGGCCGAGCGCCGCTCCCCTCCCTGCGCTCTTGCGTTTCCATGTGAAGACAGTGTCAGCAGAGTTCACGTCTGCTCTGGTAGCTGGGAGGTGGAGGGTTGCACTACTAGGCGTGAGTGGAGAATGTCCTTGCTGTGAGGGCTGCTGTGGGTTGGATGAGCAGCTCCACTTCTGGGGTGTCCAGAGCTTCTTTACATCACGCTGGCGACGCTGCTGTGTTTGTGGGGTTGGTGCTTGCAACAAGTGACACTCATTCCCTGAGAATGTGGGGACAGCGGAACCAGCAGTCTCCACTGGAATTGTTCATCCCCTTTCATTGACTCCTAAGTGTGGCCACTTTTGCCCAAACCAGATGGTTTTAGCTCAGCAATGAAAGCAGATGGCTTCAAGGGCTGCATCCTGCAGGGGCAGGAGACCTCTGCCAGTCTTGGACTTCTGACCAGTTTAGTTATCGAAGACTCATCGAATCATTTAGGATGGAAAAGACCTCCAAGTTCATCCAGTCCAACCCTGAACCCAACTGGCCCAACCCAGCCCCAGCCCCTGTCCCTGAGCTCCAGATCTCCACGACTGGAAAACACAGGCAGGGATGGTGATTGAACCCCCTCCCTGGGCAGCCTGTGCCNCCTTCTGTCAGACAGTTGCAGACAGCAGTGAGAACTCCCCTCAGCCTCAACTTCTCCAGACTGAGCAGCCCCAGATCCCTCAGCTGCTACTCGCAAGGTTTGTTCTCCAGACCCTTCCACAACCTTGTTCCCCTTCTCTGTAGCCACTCCAGCCCCTCAATGCTGGTCATCGCTTCAGAGCTGTGCTTGCCAGGCTGCTCACCTGGTTGCCTGCCCTCCCCAGCCACTCAGCACTGATGGGCACTTCTGTCTTTTCCTGAGGAAGCCTCATAGAAAACTGCACCCAACTGTTGCCTGGTCGGTCCTGGGAAGGATGAACATGAGTGAGATCAGACCGCTCTGCACCCCAGGTCGTGCAGAACTGGATCAGCCCCAAACAGGGGCAGCAGGCAGAAGCAGGGTTCTTATTTGCAGGAGTCTGCTGGGACCGCAGGAGTCAGACTGGAGTTCTGAATGGAAGAGGACGAAACCAATCCTCTTACTCTGCTGAGAGGGACTGTCCTCCCTTTCCCTCACCCTGGCAGATGGAGGGAAATCCCTTACAGCCTTTTCTTTGGACTTTCTTGTAGAAATTGCTGGGCAATCCTGGAGGTCCACACTTTCCCAGGGGCTCTTCCATGTTTCCTGACAAGAGCAGAGATTCAGTCCTTGGTGACCTTTTTCTTAAAGCCTTGTGCATCCTCAAAAATCTCAGTCATCCAAGGCTGCTCAAATGGGAGACTCAGGTCTGGATGCGAAGTTCAGGTCACCACCCCAGCCACAGGGTATCTGCTCCCCACACTTCTAGGTGACCCCCAACAGCATCCTGCGGGCTCTCCAGGAGCTGCTGCCATGGGCTTTGCAGCTGGGAAGGAGGTTGCAGGATCCGGCTGGCTCAGCAGAACCGGAGCCAGCATTGTGCTTTCATGAAATTACTCGGGGAAAGAATTAATCAAGTCCTTGGCCGATGGGGAGCAGCCTGGGGTCTGTTTCACGTTGGGCGAGATCAAACTGATCCTGCAGAAGGCTCCTCTCGCCACGTGTTTGCAAATTCTGATCGAAACTGAAAACTCATCAGATTCTCTCCAGCCGGGTTTAGCCTGAAGGGCTGCACTAGGGGAATTCCCCCAACTCCACGAGGTGGCCTGCATCTGCCTCCTCCTCCTCCAACAAGGAGAGGCTGTACTGCTCCTGCTGCTGAGCTCGAGCCCGGCCTTAGCTTCTGTTGACTTGCAACCAACGATTGGGTATTTCCTACCCCCCCAAAGCAGATCCCCAGAGTGGATGCTGCTCTCAGGGTCTTCCCAGTTTCCATCCTGGTCTTCCCACAGAGTGGAGGTGTTGCCTTCAGAAGCAGCAGCCGTGGATTGGATTGGGACCAAAAGCCAGGGCATCTGGAGGCTTGGGATGGGGGAGGCAGTGACCAGCAAAGGAGGTGCATAGGTGGGTAGGTGTCTGCTGGGTGAACGTGGCATTAGGTGCAGGGTCCAAGGTGTGGAAGGGCAGGACTGGAGGTTACTTTCACTGTTAAGCACAGTCAGGTCTGTAGGCAGCTAATCGTGAGCAGGGTGATGCCTCCTACTGGGGAGACTGCTCGGGCAGCTCTTTGCTGGAGGTGGAGGCTGGAGTGCCAGCCCAGTGCAGTAACTGTGACAGGAGGACTGAGCCAGACAGCTGCCTGTCTTCCAGGAAGAGAGACAACAGGCTCTCGGATGATGCCTTTGTACATCGAGGTTTGGGAAGGGAAGGTAGGATGTCTCATCCCAAGATGGGGATGCTGCATCTCTGGCAGGGACACCCTGATACGTCAGCTGCATCAGGGCACCTTTGCAGGTCTCCAGCAGATCCTGACAGGAACATGCCCAAGGGCAGACCTGCTGGATGGTGCCAAGGATGTGGGTGGTCCGAACCAGCCTGGTCCTGTTGGAACAGAGAAGGACACCACAAGAAAACACAGGGGCTCTCTGGCCCGCCTAGGGCATCCTTTGACCTGCAACGCTGGGACATCTCCCCGCGTCTTCTCTCTGCTTGCAAGGGAAAAGCAACAGGTGAAAGGTGATCCTCTTCTCCACTGCTGCAGGATGGGTCCTCGCTGGGTGTCTCTGCATGCACCTGGCCATCCTCATACACTTCTGGTTCTTCCATCCTAAAGAAGCCTTTCCTTCTCCCTCAGAAGAAACCTGCCTGCACAAGGCAGGCTCAGTCCTAAATACAACTGCAAGCCACTGGCTCCTGCTGCAAGAGGCCCAGAGATGCTGCTGACCTAGGCTGTCTCCCATCAGCAGGGAGGATGCTTGCAGAAGCCACTCTTGGAGAGGAGAAACGCTGAAGCATCTTCACAATTTAAGGCTTGAACAAGCCTCCCGTGGCCCTGGCCAAGCAGGTACCCCAGGCAGGCTGAGTGTTTGCTGCACAGGGTGATGCTTCTGGGCTCTTCTGACTTCTCAGCATCTCTAAGTGATCACAGAATCTCTCTGGTTGGAAGGGACCTTGCAGATCTTCAAGTCCAACCTTCAACCCAGTGCTGCCAGGTCACCCCTACACCATTTCATGGGATCACAGAAGGGCTCAGGTTGGAAGGGACCTTAGGAATCATCGTCTACTCTGACCTCCCTGCCACGACCCTCGATGCCACTGGAGTCCAACTGTCATCCTCAGGCAAAGAATCACAAAATGAGAAAACGCAAGAAGGTTCCTCCCTCAGACCCCGTTAATTTAAGCAGAAGAAATCCCAGTGATTCTTCCTTTCCTCAAGACATCTGCTGTGTCTCCCCTGACCCACCTCTATCGATAAGCTGTCAGTGACTCACACTTCCACACCTTCCCACGGCAGGGAACTTGCTCCCCTCCTTCTGGCTCCATCAGCTCCTCCTATGGCTCTTCCAGCATCTCCTGGTCCTTCCACCCATTCTCCCTCTCCTCCTGAGACGTTCATCACCATTTGTTATTTCAGGGGGCTCCCCCAGCCTCTGCAGAGCATCCTGCTCAAGTTGTGGGGCTTCGGTCTTGATGGGAGGGGAAAAAAAGAAGGAAGGGCTTTCTGTCCGTTTTGTGTTCAATCGATGACTTTGTTTGGAAGGAGCTTGTTCTGCCCGTGGCTGCTCTGCTTTAAAGGCAGGAGAGAAGAAGCAGAGACGCTGAGATGAGGCGAGATCACAACGTTCGAATGAACGCCCAGGGCAGCAGCTCCCCCCTCGAAGCAGCCTTTGCCCAGTGCTGGAAAAGGAAGAAAATATGCAGGGATTTGGGGTTTTTCCTGCAAGCAGGGCTGCTTTGAGGCCACCACATGTGAGACTTCAGTCCTAACCAGAGCTCAGTGCGGCTTGCACAGCAATCGGGAGGGGATGTCTGCAGTGAGCACTGTCAGGGGGCAGGAACTATTGAGTTTCCTTCTGTTCTCCAGGAAAACAAAGTTTGGAGCAAGGTCCTCATTAAGGACCGGGTGCAGACCTCCAGCCAGGTTTCCACGGTGACTGTGGGATGCTGCCGATGGGTTTGGTGCCTTGCTTGGGCTCCGCGGTTCTGAGAGTCAGCCTGAGCGTTGTGGGGTGGAAGCATCTTTGAGTGCTGGTGAGGGCAGAGCACGTCTCTCAGCTCTTCTCTTACCCTTCAGATGCCTTCAGAGTGGGAAGGGGGTGAGGTATTCCCAGCACTTCCCCTGAATGTGATGACATGGGAAACCTCAGAGCTGAGGTCCTTCAGCAAAAGGTCCCTCCTTGCATCCTTGACTCAGCTGGATCTCTCCTGGACCAGGGACCAGGATGGGAGCCTTTTTGGGGGGAGCAGTGATGTGACTCCTGGGAGCTAGGAGAGTGGGGGCAAGCTGGGGCCACGGCAGTTTGGGCACATTTGGAGCAGAGTTGCCTCTATCTCCAAGGAGATGCCTGGGCTGAGGAGGGCTGATGGCAACCAGAGAAGCTGTCATAGGAGAGAGAGGCCAGAGCACTGCTCTGGACAGCTTCATCTTATTCGTCTGCCTTGCAAGCAGCTCACCAGGACCTGTTCTTAGGGAGCTGCACCTATCTTTGAGGCATCCTTGGCCTTCGTTTTATTATCCCAAAAGGCTTGTTGGGAGGCACCTTATCACACACATCTACTTGGAGAGGCTTGAAAGGCTCCTGTCATGATGTGTCTTCATGTGCACTTGGAATTTACAGCTCCCCATTGCCTGCAGAATTCCACCGAGCTGGGAAATACATTAGAAGAGGGGGTGATGCCTCCATCCTGAGCAGAGCTGCTTGTTACCCTCGCAGCTCCGCTCTCTCCTGCCAAGGTGATGGAGTTGGACCAGGCTCTGGCTCAGGGCAGGACCAACCTTGCTGCTCTGCCCAAGCGGGTTCTCTGTGATGGTAGCTGCTGCTGAAGCTGCAGGAGCAGGAGGAAGCCAGATCACAACAAGGGGTTTGCACTGAAGGCAGAATCCTGTTTTCTTGATTCCAGCTGATCAACCGACTCAGGGTGTCTTGGAATTAATCTCATCGGGGCATCAGCTTCCCCTTGCCCAGCCTGAAGGAATGGCTGGAGCTGGGAGAGGACCCCATGAATATTGATCAATCTGGGAGGGGTGGAACCAGGCTCTGCTCAGGGAGATCCAGGGACAGGACAAGAGGTAGCAGGGACAGGTTGGAGCAGAGGAGGTTCCATGGAAACAGAAGGGAAACCTTTTGCCCTGTGAGGGTGACAGAACTCAGGCCGCCCAGAGAGGCTGTGAAGTCTCCTGCTCTGGAGACTTTCAACCCCCCCTGGCTGTTCCTGTGTGACCTGATCTAGGGGCTCCTGCTCTGGCAGGGAGGTTGGACTGGATGATCTCTAGAGGTCCCTTCTGGCTCCCAGCTCTCTGTGATTCTGTGACAGGGCTGTCCCAGTCACCCTGTGTTTGCTCAGCATCAAACATCCTCAAAGCTCCAGAGGGTGTTTTACTCCTTCCTCCTGGGCCAGCCAGGTGCAGCGAGATGCAGGAACAGCAGTGGTTGGAGCCCACATCCAGGACTGCAGCACAGGGACAAGGATACTAACTGTGCGGTGTGGGGCCAGCAGAGAGGTGACAGCCCTGGGTTTGCCCACGATGGAGTTTCCATGCCAGCCGTGGCATCAGGGAGCCGCATGGCCAGTCTTCTGCAGACAGGGTTGTGCCCTGGGAGGAGCAGAAGGCCTTGGGCAGAGATGCTTAGCTGGTATAAAGGCTAGAAAAGCACTTGGCTCGGATACCACGGCAGCCTGCCACTTCCCCCCGCCCGGGAGGCATTGCAGCCACGCTCAGGGAAAGCCGCGCACCCCAGACTCCCCACGGACGCTGCAAGCCCAGCCGGCTCTCACCGTCCCCCACGGCCCCCCTAGTCGTGAGCGTTGAAACCAAGCTGGGAAGTCAATTCTGCTGATGCATTGGAGAGAAAATCCTGTTCTCTCCTCCTGGGGCAGACTGGCAGGGTTAATGGGAGGAAGAGGCTGTGACGACTTGATTTTGCGGCTGGAGTCAGCAGATCTGGCTCCTGGGACGCATGGGAACAGGCAGGCAGCAGGAGCCGCTTCTGCACAGTCACTTCTCGGAGGCGAGCAGGGCTTCAAAGCAGAAACTCTGCAGCAGGATGTTGCAACTGGGGAGGAGGAGGAGGAGGAGGAGGAGGAGAAAGAAGGGGGGAAAAACAAGCAAACAAAAAAAAAACCCACAAGCTCTGCCGGGCTGGGAAATGCAGAGTCAAGGAATGAGGTTTCTAAACAGCCCTTGCTGGCTGCTCGCATCCCTTCCTGCCACTGAGGTAGCAGTGTGAGCTGGTGCTGAGCGTTCCCAGCCAGTTAAAGCTAGGGGGGGTGCTCAGCTGGTGACAGCTGGAGTTTTGCTGCTCCGGCACAGGGCATCTGCCTGCTCCCTGGCCGGTGACTCTGTCGCTTTGAATGGGTGACAGCGTCACTTCAGCTGGCTGCCAGATGATGTGGGGAGGGAGACACAACTGTTCAGACAGACCTGGGGTTATCCCACAGCCAAGCTGTGCAGGTCCATCTCAAAACCTCGGAGGGATGCAGGGGCTGGGGCACGAGCAGGGTTACTGAGGTGCTGGGATACTGAGATGGGCAGGATGGACCTTCGTGCCCACACGCTGAGCAGGCAGATGCCAAGAGCTTGTGTTGTGTTTGCCCCATGAAGGGAATCTCTCCCTTCCCACTAGTGCTGACACTCAAGAGCAGCTCTGCCAGTCCTTCCTCTAAGGATGGGGTGATGGAAAGCTGAGCACATGGTCACCTCCACGCTGGGCTAGTCTTTTTCATGTTGGGCTGGTGGAGGAGGTGGTGCATGCAGTTTGGTCCCCAGCAGCCTCCTGACTGTCCTCCACAGCTCCAAACCCTGCTCAAATCCCAAGTGACAGGAAACCTGGCAGCTCCTAGATTCCATCCTGGCCTGCTGGGGGCTGGGAGTGCTAAAAGCAGTCTCCAGGAGGGAAGTGGTTTGGAGGGCACTGTGTCTGCCGGTGATGAGCGCAGAGCCGCGATGCGGGAGCTGTGTGGCAGCTGGCGCTGGCAGCCGCGCAGCCCGTCCTGCTTGTTTTGGCTGACTGCAGAGACCTCTGGCTTTTCCTAGTAGCGCTTGGATGTGCCGGTACTCAGGAGACCTGACCGGGCACATTCAGACAACGCCGAAAATATCTTCCTTGCAGGCAACAGAGGCAAAGGGGAGCCAGCAGCTGGGCTCCCCCTGAGACAGGGGACCGGGCTGCAGCGGCATGGTTGTTTTCCTCCTTCAGCTTGTGCTCGGCTGGCCAAAGACACCTCCTGCAGAGCCACAGCAGTAGGTGTTTAGGATGACCCCAGGGGGGGCACCAGGTCTCTGCCGTGGATGGAAGAGGAACTAGCTCTCCTCACTGTGTGTAGGGCAGAGTGTCCTCACTGAACAGGGGGCTCCCCCAGTCCTTCCCTCCTAACAGGCTGTGCTGGCTGTTGTGGCAGGTACCTGGCAAAGCTGTCTTCAGTGGGGAGCATCTCCGAGGAGGAGACCTGTGAGAAGCTGAAGGGGCTGATCCAGCGCCAGGTGCAGATGTGCAAGAGGAACCTGGAGGTGATGGACTCGGTGCGGCGCGGAGCCCAGCTGGCCATCGAGGAGTGCCAGTACCAGTTCCGCAACCGCCGCTGGAACTGCTCCACGCTGGACACGCTGCCCGTCTTCGGCAAGGTGGTGACGCAAGGTGAGGCAGGAGGACCAGGCTGATGCTGCGTGGAGGAGGCTATGACAGCAGTCTGGTGGGCTGCAGGCAGGTTTTGCTTGCTTGTCTGTGGACCATGGGCCAGGGAGAGCAGGGAATGGCCCAGTGTTGGATCTTGGGGCTGGTGGGTCTTCCTCGGGCAGTTCAGCAGACTGTGTTGTGGGCAGCATTCCCAGCTGCTTGCAGTTCCTCAGCAGCTGGAGCCTTCCTTTGCCCAAGCTCTTCTGCAGGCAGCAGGTACCCATGGCATGGAGGCATCCCCCTAGGACATCCAGAGGGCATGGAACTTTAACAAAGTTCTAGTGGGGACTGTAGAGTCCCTCTGGGGTCTGATCTCTTCCCCACCAAACCCAGGAGCTCTGTTCCACGTTGCTGTGGCTGCATTTATCCAGTCTCTTCTCTTGGGCACTGTGGGGCTAGGAAGCTGCTGCGGAGACCTCGGGACGAGGACAGCCCTCTGCCGCTCGATGCGAGTAAAACACTCGTGGCTGGACCCTCCGAGGGCAGCAGCATCACCAGCAGCCTTCAGTGGGGACTTCTGGTCAGGGCAGACCTCAGCCCCCACCCGCTGGCTCCCAGCTGTGTTCGGGTGTCCCAGAGGCACAAGGACCCAGGGTGAGGAGATGGAGAGGAACCCCCCTCTGCAACCCCTGGAAACCAACCCAGTGGCTCTTGCCTCCCCTCAGGTGCCACTGCCATCTCTCGGATGCAGCTTCTCAGCTGCCATCCCAGGACCCACAGAGCAAAGCCAACCCCCCTACACACACACAGCCCCCCCTAGCTCCTTGTTTGACTTTCCTCCCCTCAACGCAGGGGTGAAGATCTGGTGCTGTGAAGGTTCAGGGACTGGAAATACCAGAAATACCAGAAACTAAAAGTCGTCTCTTTTTAGGCAGCCACAGCACTAACCAACCAACACGATCCTACTATTAACCTCGATTAACTTGGAGGCGGTTCAGTCCCCACGCTGGCTGCGTCCTCCCCAGCCACTGCCGCCTGGGCCAGATTACAGCTGGGCCACCAAAGTCTGGGATGCGACCACCAAAGTAGCTGTCCTCCATCCGGCGGGCGAGCTGGGGCGATGTCTGCTCACAGCCGGCCCACTCCACCCCAAGCATGGGGCTACCCCAAGCGCCAGCCCTCCTTGCTTGGAGATGGAGCCTTGGAGGACGGTGGGGATGTGGGAGCTGACCCCAGGCCACAACACCCCATGTGTTTATGCCCAGGGGTGTCCTCTGGCTTCCCAAAGAAGCTCTTCCCGACCATAGGGCACCACAGGGGCAGACGCAAGAGCTGGGAAGGGGCTCACCCTGGGGACTAGTGTGGGTTTATAAGGTGCTTTAGGAGTGGAGTGGGGTCTTGCAGGGTAGTTCCGGAGATGCTGGGAGCTACAGGACCCAGGTGAAAGGATGGTTAGAGCTGCAGCTGCAGGGGACGTTCCTGGATGTGGAAAACACTCAGCTGCTTTGGATGCAGGAGGGATTCTGAGGCAGAGGTGTCCTGCAACAACCACCAAGCAAGACAGCAGCTCCATCTAAGCTCTGGAGAGCTCTCCCCACACTGGGGAGATGCAAATGCAGCCTTTGCTTCTCCCTCGCTGCCAGGACATCACTCAACCATCACATCTGTGTTTTAAACCTCGCCAGGCAGCTCCCAGCTCCGTCTCTATGGCAGGATGGAGCTCTCACTGCTGCCATCTCCCAGCACCAAGGTGTCTCTGCTGAGATGGGTTCAGCCTGGGCACTGAGCAACCAGCACCACTGGGAGCGGAGAGGACGTGTCCTGCGTGGGGCACCCCATCCTGGGAGGAAGAGACGGAGCAAAGGTCTTGATGGGGTAGCAGGTTCTTGCTGAGAGCCGGCTTGTTCAGGGGGTTAACGTGCAGCACCAGCAGTAGGGGGGAAACAGAGCCCTCTGGCTGCACCCCCTCCACAAAGTCACCTCCCAGACCTCAGACTTGCTGCCAGGTTTCCGCTGTTGGTGCCGTTGCAGGGACGCGAGAGGCAGCGTTCGTCTATGCCATCTCTTCGGCAGGGGTGGCCTTCGCGGTGACGAGAGCCTGCAGCAGCGGGGAGCTGGACAAGTGTGGCTGTGACCGCACGGTGCAGGGCGGCAGCCCACAGGGTGAGAGCACACGGGATGGGGAACCAGCAACCCAGTGGGGATGCAAAACAGTCAGATTGTGGTCACTGCCAGGAGCCTCTCTGAAAGGAGGATGACACTCTTCAAATATAAAATCCTGTGGGTTGATCCCAGAACCTCTCTGGCTGGAAGAGCCCTTCCAGATCATCCAGTCCAACCTCCAACCCAGCACTGCCAGGTCATCCCCCAGCCCTCAGCACCAGCTCCACAGGTCTTTCAGTCCCTCCAGACACAGGGACTCCCCCACTGCCCTGGACACCCTGTTCAGCGTTTGAGAACCCTTAGGGTGATGAAACTCTTCCCAACACCGGGCCTGTCCCTCCCCTGAGGCAGCTCACAGCAGTTTCCTCTGGTCCTGTAGCCACCAGGGAGAGGAGACTGAGCCCCTCCTCACTCCAGCCTCCTGTCAGGGAGTTGCAGAGAGTGAGAGGGTCTCCCCTCAGCCTCTTCTCCACACTGAACAGCCCCAGTTCCCTCAGCCCCTCCTCACAGCACTGGTGCTGCAGCCCCTTCCCCAGCTCCACTGCCCTTTTCTGCCCCCTCAGTGTCCTTCCTGTACTGAGGGGCTCAGAACTGCCCCCAGTACTTGAGGTGCAGTCTCCCCAGTGCCCAGTACAGGGGTCAATCCCTTCCCTACTCTTGCTGGCCACACTTGTGCTGATCCAAGCCAGATTGCTGTTGGCCAAGTGACCTTCTTGGCTGCTTGGGAGGTCCCTCAAAAAGGCACCTTGGGTGCCCAAGGGACAGAGAAAGCACCTTGTCTGTACCCCCCCACCCCAGTTTCTCCAGTCCCTTAGGCAGCCCAGGCACAAGGGGGTCAGGTCAGCCAGAGCAGGGCTGGGGAGGATGAGGATGCAGGGTGGCTGCTGGCTGCAGCTGACACACCTGTGCCTGTGCTCACCACCTCAGGCTTCCAGTGGTCGGGCTGCTCCGACAACATCGCCTACGGCGTGGCCTTCTCCCAGTCCTTTGTCGACGTCCGTGAGAGGAGCAAAGGGGCCTCTTCCAACAGAGCATTAATGAACCTCCACAACAACGAGGCGGGGAGGAAGGTAAGGACAGGGGGGAAACCTGGGTGGCTGATGTGGCTCTGCAGCACCCCAGCTGGGCCACTGTTTGAGTCATTTTGGCTCAAGTCAATCCCACCAGCCCAAGTGCATCAGCATCCTGCTCTGCACAACCTTCCCAGACCCCAGGAATGATCCTCCCAGACCCCATGAACCCTCCCAGACCCCATAAATGACCCTCCCAGACCCCATAGATAAACTCTTCCAGACCTCATACAGGGAACCCTTTCAGATCCCATGCATGAACCTCCCGGACCCAATGAACCCTCCAAGACCACATGAACCCTCCCAGACCTCATACAGGGAACCCTTTCAGACCCCATACATGAACCTCCCAGACCCCACTCATGGGACCCTCCCAGACCCCATAGATGACCTTCCCAAACCCCATACATGAACCCTTCCAGACCCCATAAACGGCCCTCTGAGACCCTCTGTGGATGACCCTCCCAGACCCCATGGATGACCCTCCCGGATGACCCTCCCAGACCCCATGAACCCCCCCAGACCCCACACACAGGGTTCCTGCCATGGCCCTCCCGCGCTGACCGCCCACCTCACTCCTCTCTCTGTTCCCCCAGGCGATCCTGAACAACATGCGGGTGGAGTGCAAGTGCCACGGGGTGTCGGGCTCCTGCGAGTTCAAGACGTGCTGGAAGGCCATGCCCCCCTTCCGCAAAGTCGGCAACGTCCTGAAGGAGAAATTCGACGGCGCCACAGAGGTCGAGCAGAGCGAGATCGGCTCCACCAAAGTCCTGGTGCCCAAGAACTCCCAGTTCAAGCCTCACACGGACGAGGACCTCGTTTATCTGGACTCCAGTCCTGACTTCTGTGACCACGACCTCAAGAACGGGGTGCTGGGCACCAGCGGCCGGCAGTGCAACAAGACCTCCAAGGCCATCGACGGCTGCGAGCTCATGTGCTGCGGCCGGGGCTTTCACACGGACGAAGTGGAGGTTGTGGAGAGGTGCAGCTGCAAATTCCACTGGTGCTGCTCGGTCAAGTGCAAACCCTGCCATCGGGTGGTGGAAATCCATACCTGCCGGTGA
>VZRI01014336.1:96708-108267 GCA_013397515.1 Upupa epops | reverse complement strand
TCCCTGGAGGGGTTCAACAGCCAGGCAGCCAGGGTGTTTGAGGGGCTGGGGTAGTGGTTGGGGCTTGTAGGGCAGACGGTTGGACTGGATGATCTTAATGATCTTTCCCAACCTGGATGACGCTGGGATTCAATGCCAGGTGCTTGGTCTGAAGCAGCTAAAGCATCCAGCAGGGGTCTTTTCCTCCCAGATCTCCACCAGCCCCCAGTGAAAGGACAAACTACAGGTCTGAATTAGACTCAGTTTCTCAACAGAGGAAAAGTCAACCAACCCCAAAGCCCTCAGTGGCTCTTGAGCCCACTGGTCCCTCCCAGCTCTGATCCAGGAGAGCTTGCTGCATCCTTCCAGCTTCTCTCCAGAACTGCAACCCCACAAAGCAGAGCCAAGAGAGCACAGGGACACCCAGGTGACCTCCTCCACGAGCACATGAGGGAGAGCTTTGACAGCAAGGTGTAGGAAGGGGCTGGAAACTGCACTGAGTCCTGTCTCTGCAGGTGCCCCAGCCTCCATGAGCTGGCTGGTAGCCACACTCAGTCCATGAGAAGGCCTCACTGGTGCCTCCAGCCCTTTCCAAAAGGCGCCCATCAAATCAGGGTGCAAAACAGGCAGCGAGCAGTTTGATAACCTCCCTTCACAAGTGATTACTGGTGCACAGAGCAGGGACTGAAACCACAAGGTCACCCCTTACCTGCCCTATCATCCCCCAAGGTCTCGTAGGGGTACACACACCCTTTGCCCGCACAGGACCACTGCTCCCCAGGCAGCTCAACTGGGCTGGTGAAGGCACTGGAGGTCAGGTTTGATGGGGAAAGACCGAGGGAGCTGGGGTTGTTCAGCCTGAAGAAGAGGAGACTGAGAGGAGACCTCACTGCCCCTTCCAGCTCCCTGAAGGGAGGGTGTAGGGAGGCGAGGTTGGCCTCTTCTCCCCAATCACCGCTGACAGGACCGGAGGAAGTGGCCACCAGTTGCTCCAGGGGAGGTTCAGACTGGAAAGGAGGAACAATGTCTGTAGTGATGGAGCAGCTGAACACTGGAGCAGGCCGCCCAGGGCAGGGGGGAGTCCCCATCCCTGGAGGGGGGCAGAAGGTGACTGGATGGGGCACTGAGGGACATGGTCTGGTGGCCATGGTGTCAGGGCAGAGATGGCAGGGGAGGAGCTGCGATGTCCCCAAGCTCTCTCTGTGTTTCTCAGCCAGCTGTAGCTGGAAACCCCTCAGAGCTGGGCAAGCAGCCCAGGAGAAGCTGAGCTCTGGGCTAGTGAGGATGGTGTCTGGAGAGCAGAGGAAGCCAAGGCTGTAAAAGCCAGGTGAGAGGCAAGGCAGTGGGACAAATCCATTTGGAATCTTGCATGACTCTGCAGCGCAGTCCTCTGGAGGTGCCAGAGCAGTCCCCCAGCTCATCCCCTGCATCTTCCCACGGTGCCAATCCAATCCCCACCTGCCCCTGTGCTTCCTCATGAAGAAGATCCCCCAGTGCTATGGGGACAAGAGCAGAAGGCAGGGCTTGGCTGGGCGGGGAGACAACAGCCCTTTCACTGCTGCTGGGTCCATCAACAATGTAAGGAGAACCCAGTTGTGCCCTGGGGCTGAGCACTGCTGGAGGAAGGGAAGGATCCCACCACTCCTGGCAGCACTGGGTGTTTCACAGATGATCTGAGCACAGCAGCCATCTCCAGGGGTGTTCTCAGGCTCCTCCACCACAGACTCTGTCAGGGATTTTCCAGACAAACCCAGCTGAGGATGGTCTGTCCTGCACCCTGACAGAGCACAGGCACTAAGCTTCGCTCTGAGAGTACAATACAAATCCCCTCTAATAAACAAATGCACAGTGGCCCTCACAACACCACCACCCCCCCTTCTTTTTTCTGCCCATTGGAGCAACCAACGAGGAAGCCGCCACCTCAAGCTGTTTTTTCCCCATCCTATTTCTGTCTCCATCTCCCATTTCCTTCTATCCAATATTACCTCCCAAATTCCAGCCCTGATCCTTGGATCATTCAAACATATTGCTCTGCTTTACAAACTGGGTTATTTTATCCCTTTCACCTGCCACTTTGCTTTTAGATCAACACTCGCAGCTCCCAGCCCATTGCTTTAACTCTTTGACCGTCCCTGCAGATGGATCCAGCCCAGCCTTTCACAGGGGAAATTCCTTCCTCTCCTTTTCTTCTCTGCTTTGTGTGCTAAGCCAAGCCAAATCTCACCTGCCTTAGCACCATCTTCAGATCGCTTGATTTAAGCTCTGCCTAATAAGTTCACCAACTTCTGGGGTTATTGTATCTGCCCGGGCTGGACTCGCGGCGTAAAGCCGTCTTAATCACAGCAACTTGTTCAGGGCTACTTATTTCCTGCCCCAACCAGCACCTCTCAGTGTTTGAAGGCCCTGAGCTGTGCTCAGGACACCAGACTCAGCTGCAAGCACACCCCCAGCACAGCCAGGATCTGACCCACCTCACTCCCATTTCCCACCCCAGTGCAGTGGGCACAGGCAGCACTGCGAGCAAACCCCCCCAGTGCTGAGCACTTCCCTGGTGCCCCTTCCACAGCACTGCCAGCACACGGTGCCCAGCCCTGCCTTGCCCTTGCTGTTAGGTCTGAGCTCAGAGTCAGTCCAGCATCACCTCTTGCACGTCAGCAGCACCTCAGTAACCCAGAAACAAGCGATGGTGGAGCTGGGCAACAGGAAAGCCTTGGCCAGGTGGAAGTCCCTTTTTTCCTCTACAAATGAAAACGGAGCATTTCACTCATGGCTCTCACACCCATCCCCCAGGGATCCCCGCTCAGCTCCTTGGGTTTTGCTCTGCCTGTCCTCCTCAGGACCCAGATCCACCTTCCGCAACCATGGGATCACCAAACCCTTCAAACCATCTGATCCCCTCAGCCTTCCCAGCCTTGGGATCTGTTGTCCTTCCCTGGATCTCCTCCTTCAGGACACCGGCACAAAGGGGATTGGATCTGTGGGTCTGCAGGGATCGGAGCTGACAGCAGCCCTTCAGGAGACCAGATCTGAGCATCTCCTGAGCACTCTGCAACAGCAGCACCTACCCAGGGTCCTGCTGACATTCAGCCATGGCAAAGTGCTCCTCACCATAGACAGCCAGGAGCTCGGTCCTGCATCTCCCAGACACCTCAGCACCTCTGTGTCCTCGTTAGAGGGAGTCATCCTGGTCTGGCTGGACTGTGGGGTCCTGTCAGCACCAGGCAGCAGTTGTGAAGGTAACAGAGAGGAGCCTCTTGGAGCCTTATGCTCCCACAGCATCTCCTGCTGTTCTCCAGCACCTTTCTCCAGGGCCACCTTCACCAGACTCCAGACATCATTTTGAGGGAAAAGAAGCAAAATGTGATGGTCTTGGGGTGTCACAGACTGCTGCAGACTGGCCTGGCCTCAGCGCTCCATCCTTTCCCACCAGTGCCACTCAAAACCAGATCTCAGGAGCCACCAGCGAGACCAGATGGACTAAAACTCTGCCATGAGGGATAGCTGGGACACCCCACGGCAAGCACGGCTGCTGGCCCCCTTGCTGTGAGCTTCACAAGGCTCCCGGGAGGTGCCTGGGTTAAGAGGGCTGCTCCCCAGCCGCCCAGCCTGGGGTCACAGCCCATCTGTGTCGCAATGTCTGCCTGAGTCATCCTCCCCTCCCAGCCACCGAAAATCGCCTCAAAGTTTGCACAGATGGTGCTTAATCCCAGCTTGGACAATGGGCCCGTGGGTTTTAAAGGACAATCGCTGCAGGAAAGGGTGGGCAAGGGCACAGGCAGGGGTGGGTGAGGGCAGGATGGAGACCAGCATCACAGAGACTGGGCAGTGCTCAGCATCCGGCAGCGATGGGATGTGCGTGCTGGACAGGCAGCCTGGTTCAGCCCACAGAGGCTCAAAGCAGCAGCCAGTGCTAAATCTCAGAAGAGTGGGGAGTCACATCCACCCCAGGGACCTGGGGCTTTCTGTCCTTGACATGGGGGTCAAGAGCATGGTCATGGCCGCATGAAAGACAGTGGTAGGGTTGGAGTCTCCTTCCCAAGGACAGGGAAGCATCTGGCAGGTTCTCCTCCTGTCCTGGATCCCTCCCACCTCTGGGAAAGGACATCCTGGCCCAACATTGATGGATGGATGATGGAGTGCTGGGCCTGGCCTCTCCAAAGGGGGGGAATGCTCAAGGAGGGAAGCTCTCAGCACCCTACAACCTGCACCCAGGGCTTTGGTGCTGGCACCTCTGGATGTCCCAGAAAGACTCTGCACAGGGAGGGAGGTGCCTTCAAGGCCCCTCTTCCCTCCTGTTCCTATCTGGGCTCATATCGAGGGGAGGGAACTGGAACCCTCTGCATCCCTCCCGAGTCCCAGCGCTACAGCAAGACCAGGTCAGGGATGGAGGAGATCAGCCCACCAGTGAGAGAAGAGGAAGACTTGGGGCAAAATCTTCCCTCCCCACCACTGACCTTCCCAGCCACCAGTCCCACCAGTAAAAGCTACAGGATTTACAACGGGCATCAGAGCCAACCTGGGCAGGCAGGGCTGGGAGAGCCAAGGAGGGCTGAGCACAGGGGGTCAGGGCTTGGAAAGCCTCTTCCCTGCCAGTTCCCCCTCTCCAGCCCAGGAGAGATGAATCTGAATGAGCATCAGGATCGGAATCAGAATCAGTCTGGGTCCGGTTGGGAAGGAGCTCAGAGCTCACCCGGTCCCAACCCCCTGCCGCGGGCAGCGACACCTCTCACCAGACGATGTGGGGCAGGGTCGGGGGTTCTTCTTTCCCCACCAAACCCAGAGCCCTGCCCCTCAGTCGGGGGGGGGGGGGGGGCTCCTGAGCCACCAGGTCACGGCCAGCAAACCTCTGCTCCCAGCGCAGATGACAGCGGGTCCGATGCTGCGAGGTCTTGAGAGCTCCGAGCGGCAGTAGCCCGGGGCCAGCTCTCCTCGCCAGCTGCACCCGCTGTCCCCCGCACGCGTCCGCTCGGCAGAGCCCGCACTCCAGGAGCAATTAGCAGCCCGGCTGAACTAATTCCCCGCCTGGAGACTCCAACACAAACAGCGGGGGCTCCCCGCACCCCACACCTGGGCGCACATTCACCTCTTGTTTCGCAGGGCCGGGGCTCCCCTGCCAAGAGCAACACAAATAACCCGCTGCTCCTCCGGGTTAAGAGGCGGCCCTGGAGGGCTGGAGCTCGGTGGCCGGGGGTTGTGAGCTCTGCCGGCGGCTCCCGACCCTCAGAAAAGCCGCCTCTGTTCGCAGCCCGGGTCAGGACGAGGGGAGCAACAAGGGCTCGAGTATGCGGAGCCGGTCCCGGGGGCCGGAGCGAGAGAGGCGTGAAGGCTGGGGCAGGCGGCCAGGGAGTCCCGAGCCAGGGCTTTCGGGGCGGAGGGGAGAAGAAGGTACTTGCAAACGGCACCTGCGGGGTGTTTGTCGGCCCCAGCGAGGCTCCGGCAGCTGAAATAACAACTCGGGGAGGGCGGGGAGATGCTGCCGGGCCCCCGGCGTCGGGCGCTGCTGGCAGGCGGGCTGGCCGGTCACCGCGGGGATGGCGATCCCGTCCGCAGCCAAGGATGCTGCTGGCTTTGGAGACAGCTCCTAACAGGGGTTTGGAACCCCCCCACACCACTCCCAGGAGTTCCTGCTCCTGTTTGAACCCTACGGTGCTGCAGAGCTGCCAGGCTCGGTCAAAGCACAGGGCAATCTGGGGGCTACCGGGCTGCAGAGGTAAAACCGGGCTCCCTCTCTCCGAGGACACTGTCCTGTGACAACAAAGGGACCCACTGACAGCGGGAGGGGGTGGCAGCAAATTGTCCCCTTGGCTCAGCAGCCCACAGCAGACCAGTCCTGCTCAGAGCTCTTTGGCACAGGGCACCCCTCTGCCCTTGCCAGGCCAGGATGCCACCCACACAGCTCCAGGGCAGGGCTGCCAGCCCTGGGCAAGCACCCTGGGTACTCTTCAGCAGACACTGGAGACTCTTCGGCAGCCGGGAGCACTGCTGGAGAGCAGCCGGCAGGGTTATTAGAGCACCAAGAGCCACCTGGGGTCGGTGTGTGCTGTGACCCCCTTGTGCCAGCTCCTCCTCACCTGTCACTGCTGGGGCCACATTTATCCCACCTAGAGAATCATCCCAGAGAGGGTTGGGTTGGGTTGGAGAGAGCTCAGAGCTCCCCCAGTACCAACGCCCTGCCATGGGCAGTGACACCTCTCACCAGACCTGGGTGCCCAGAGCCCCATCCAACTTGGCCTTGGATACTGCCAGGGATGGAGCAGCCACAGCCTCCTGGGCATCATCGATGCCGGCACATGGCTGGGATCACTGGGAGCAGCAATTAGAGGGGATGAAAGCCGATCACCCCAAATCCACATCTCCCTCCATGGCTTGGACAAAACCCTGACCCCATAGGGTCCCTTCAAGGACAGTCAGACAGGTAAGGGCTGGGTTCCCATCCTTCCCCCACGAGCCCCATGACCCAGCACACTGGTGCCCACATCCCTCTGCAGAAGTCAGGCCCACAGAGCCTATCTGAACAGCAGGCCCAACATCTCCAAGTCATGGAGCTCACGGAAGCCTTTGGCCACAGATGCTGGGACTGCCTGGTCTGCCCAGCCTGTGGTCACTCATGGCCAGAGACCCACCCCAGCAGAGCGATGCCTGGCCCGGGACTTGTTCCCACACACTGCGGCACTGCAGCCGCTGCCCCGAGCAGGCGATGGAGAGGTCCTGGGGTCAAGCTATTAAGCCTCCTATCAGTTTAAACCCTTAAGCTGTCCTGTGATCCTGGCCAGGCGCCCCTGTGCTCAGCCCACCGTGGGGAGGGACAGGGGCCATCGACAAGCAGTGCCTCAGCCAAACACCCCAAAGAACAAAGGATCTGGGGTTGCCAGGGCTTGGGGGAGAAGCGGAGGGCTTGGCAGGGGGCTGCCAGTGGGATCGGAAGGCCCCACAGCCTAGAGCAACCCCTTTCCCACCTCTGCCCAGATGTTGGGCTCCTCTCCTCTCCACCATGTCCCAGTGTGACCAGGAGCTGCCACCCCTGGATGCACCTGCACAGCCACAGGAGAGAAGAACATGATGGGGCCAGGGCAGGGGCTTGGGGGTGGATGGGGAAGATGGAAGGGGTGGATGGAAGGGGTTGGATGGGGTGGATGGATGGGGAGGATGAGATGGATATATGCAGGGTTTGGCCTTTGGTGGGAGATGCTCAGCCATGGTGGGCAGTGCCAGGCTGTTCTTGGGCACTTTCCCCAGGCAGCAGGGCTCAGTGTCTCCTCAGCGCACTCCACCAGTCCAGTGCACCCAGAGACCGGGAGTTAATTGCTGCCACATCCCAAGGGTCTCATCTTCAGCAGAGTGGGCAGGAGAAGAAGGAGGCCATAAAATGTGAAGCACACTCTGTGTAAGGGTGTAGGGACACCACATCAGTGCCAGCTCACTTTGGGGATGCCGTGGAGGGAAGAAGGCTCCAGGGACACATCCCCATCACATCTCCACCCTCCCCTCACTAGTCCTTTAGGGGCAAACTGCCAAAAGCCAGGGATGAGCAGAGCCTGCCCCACAGGCTCCAGCCCAGCTAGGTCTGATCCACCTTGCTTTGCCCCTGAGCAGGTTTCAGCCCTGGCATCACAAGATGTGGCCGAACAGGGGCAGCTCAGCATCGTCTCCACACTGGTGACAGGACCAGAGGGAATGGCTGTGAGCTGCCCCAGGGGAGGCTCAGGCTGGGAATCAGGAAGAATTTCTTCACTGAAAGGGCTGTTGGACACGGGAGCTGCCCAGGGCAGTGGTGGAGTCTCCGTGTCTGGAGGGATTTAAAGGATGTGGGGATGTGGGGTGAGGGACAGGGATTAGTGGGGACTCAGCAGTGCTGGGGGTTGGACTTGATAATCTTAAAGGTCTCCTCCAACCAAGGCATCTGTGAGTCTGCAATCACCAAACCTATGGATGAGACACACAAAGTGTATAGGCTCTCACTGATACTCCCTGCTAACATGGACCTGCTGCCTGGCCTCCTGAAAGCCTGGATGAGCCAGTGCTCCCATTTGGCTCAGAGATCACGGAGCCACAGAATTACTGAGGCTGGAAGAGAATTCTGAGATCATCAAGTCCACTCCATGACTGACACCGTCCACCCAGCCTGGTCCCAGCCTCTGCTGTTGGCTGTGGAGGGGGTGTCTGGTCCTTCAAGCTCTGACAGCACCCTAAAATGATTCTTCTTGTCAGGGCAGCAACATCCTACCAGAGCCAAGAGCTGGCCCGTGCCGACCCGCCAGCCTTCAGGAGAGAGAGACAGGCAAGGAGCCAGAGCTAGCAAGCTAAGCCAGCAGGTTCAGGGGCTTTGGGACAGGACGGTGTCAAAAGACTGACAGACCCAGCTGCTTCTGCGAGCTGCTCCCAGCACTGAACACGCAGGGTCAGACCTTCCCAAACCAGCACCCTGGTCCTCAGTCACCAGTGCCAGCGGAAGCTCCCCCCATGGGGTTTGTTTTCATCTTCCCCCACTCTCCATCCTCATCCTCCAAGAGCCTCCAAGTTGTCTCTGGGTGCAGACATCACCCAAGAAAAGGTGCTGGACTGCTCAGGTACCCAGGAAGGAGTCTTGGTTGCCCTCCAAGGGGGACTACCTTCCTTGGGGTGTCCTGGGAGGGAGGTCACTGAGGAAGAAGGGGGTCTGGTGAGGCACACAAGGCACACAGAGCCTCCCCTACAGCTCCAGCCCTGAGAAGACTCACAGGGTGCCCTGTGCTCCCTTCTGCCTGACACTCTGCAACTCCACCCAGGACAGCAACACAAGGCAGGTGGGGAACAACAGGCTCTGGGGCTTCCTTCTCTCACATGATTAGATCTCCCTCTCCAAGGTGACGGGCAGGCAAGGAAGGGACTGCAAACCCAGCTTCATTCATGATGCCTGTGCAGAGAGAGACTGGAACAAGCCCCAGGCTCTGGGCTTGGGCTGTGAGTCCTGCTGAGCCAGGCAAGAGGGGAGCCCTGTTTGGCTGCATCTCCCCAGGGAAAAGCTGCCCTGAGCACCACTCCATTGGCATCACCTCCATGGGCAACTCCCTGGGCACCTGTGCCAGTCCTTCCAGGACAGAGAGCTAGAAAAGCTGCTGAGCATCACCTCCAGCCCCAGCAAGGGCACTGCTGGGTGACTCCCAGTGATTTCAGAGACTGTCACCATGGAGCTCCAGTACCCACTCCACCCCACCCCACCAGGGCTCTGCACTTTAGGAAGGGTGGCCAGAACCGCAGCCAACCCCCTCCTTCCCAGCTGGGATGTCTGTCACCAGTGCCTCTGCTCCCTCCTGCAGGTTGTCCCTGCACAGGGCAGGAGCAGCAGGCTGTGTGAGCCCAGCACTCACCTTGCTGTGTGCTGTGGTTAAACACCATGATAACCAAGCGAGCTCCTGGCAGGGCTGGAGCCCACCACGTCAGTTCAGTTATCTTCAGCAACCAAAGCTGCAATCTCCTCAGAGAATGAAATCAGGTCGGTGGGACCAGGACTATTGTTCTCAAACCCAAACCGCCGTCAGTCATGCGAGGGCAGAGGAGCCAGAGATCCGAGATCATTCACTGGCTGGGTGGGTTTGATAAAACCTGTTGGACAGATTAACCCATGCTGGAGCCAGGCTAAGAGCTGAGCTGGTGAGACTAGGAGGGAGCTGAGGAAGGGGCAAACACTTCAAATGAGAGGGGATCAGGGCAGGAATCAAAATCCCAGAGCTCTTCCTCTGCAGAGGCAGGGACCCTGGAAGAATCAGGGTGAAAACTCCACAACACCACACTGGGGCTTTGCTGCATCCACAGCCAAGCTGGTCACTGTAGGACAAGGCAGGTGCTGCTGGCTCTCCACTGCTCACACCAGGGACACAGCACAGGGCTCAGAGCCCTCCCCATTCCTCCCAGGGTTAGGAATGTGCCTGAACACCCACCTCAGCCAGATCAGGCAGCCCCCAAGCAAATCATCCCCCATTGTGTCTCCAGACAGGGAGCAGGAGCAGGACAGGCTTGATCAGGGCACAGGGTCAAAGCCCTCAAGCAACACAGCCCCATCTTCCAAGGTGATGCTGCTCTCTAGGTGCAGAGGCTGAGACACCACAGCCAGAGCTTCAAAGACAGCTCAGACTGTCAAGGTCCAGATTCAAGTCTTGGAGGGTTTCAGATGCAGCTCTCTGGGCATCTCAGTACCTGCATCCTTTGGGCTCCTGAAGTAGTCCAGCATCTTCAAAGAGTCTCTGCATCCTCGTGTTTTCTGGGCTGCTGGTAGCTCCTCTGCAGCAGCTTGAAGATTCCTCACTCTTGGGAAGCAAAAGATGCTCCCCCCGTTTCACTGAACCCTCGGAAGAAGGAAGAGTCCCAGCTCACAGACCAGCACCTTCCCTTCACACAAGGACATTCTGAATGCCCAGAAGCCAAAGCCAGAGGGAAATAGCAGCCTGGTGGCAGTGTCCCAGCCGCCTTGGCAATTCCTCTCCCCAAAGAGGCCAGAGCAGAGCAGGTTCACCAGGGTTAAGGCTCCAGGTGACAGCGCTGAAGGGACATCCGTAAAGAGGGATGGGGCATCTTGAGCAGCAGCATCTAAACCCTGGATCAGGGAACCTGAGAGGGTCTCAGCCCTCCCTGCCCACTCTCCTGTCCCCACATGGTCTCAGCTTCAGGGCACTGAGGATGAGCTGCTCCTCAGCTGTGAGGGAAGCTCAGTATACTTGTCCCAACCCAAACTCACAATGCCCTCCCTCCTCTCCCCTCTTCCTCAGGCAGGAGATGATCTGGATGAAGCCAGACCCAGCAGAACCTCAGTGCTGTGGCAGCAGGAGCCCAGCTGGACCCTGCTCCCCCTGGCCACGCTCTGCTGAGGGGCAGCCCCTCACAGTCGTAAACAGCCCCATTGCCCAGGGCTGATGATACCCGAACGCCTGGAGATGTCAGCGATGGCACCGGCCCTACAGCCGGGGGCTGCTGCTGCAGCCTACCCGAAAAAACCCCAAACCCCTCTCTCCAGCCCCCTCCTTGGGGTTGCAGCCGGGGCCCGGCAGCACTGCAAAGCTTTAACGTGTTTGCCATCTAGCGGGCTCGGGAAAGGCTGCGCAGGGGCTGCCCAGCCCCGGGACCAAACCCCGCTCGGCTAGGCTTGGCTCAGCCCGGCCAGGCTCTGCGGTCCGGAGCCTGCGGAGCACCCGGAGAGCCCAGCTCTGGAGACTCAACTCAGCTCCTGGAAAACGATGGGGAAAGAGCTCTTAGCAGGGTCAGTTGTGACAGGGCACGGGGTGATGGGTTTGGACAGAAACAGGGGCATTCGGAGTGGATAGAAGTGTTCTTGATGCTGAGGGTGGGGAGACCCTGGTGCCAGCTGCCCAGGGCTGTGGGACGGTAACAGACAGCAAAACCAGCAGTCTCCACTGGAATTGTTCATCCCCTTTCATTGACTCCTAAGTGTGGCCACTTTTGCCCAAACCAGATGGTTTTAGCTCAGCAATGAAAGCAGATGGCTTCAAGGGCTGCATCCTGCAGGGGCGGGAGACCTCTGCCAGTCTTGGACTTCCGACCAGTTTAGTTATCGAAGACTCATCGAATCATTTAGGATGGAAAAGACCT
>VZRI01014336.1:55597-94555 GCA_013397515.1 Upupa epops | reverse complement strand
CAGACTGGCTGGCCCTGGTCTGGTGGGGGGTGTCCCTGCTCATGGCAGGGGGGTTGGAACTGGATGATCTTTCAGGTCCCTTCCAACCTGAACCATCCTAGGAATCCACGAATGTGTGAACCTCAGTTCTCAGCTCCTCAGGATGGGGATCAGGTCCTGTGGCACACTGAGACATCTGCAACAAGGCTGGAGAACACAGGGTCTGCTGCCTGCCCCCATCTCCTGACAGTACTCACCAGCAGCTCTCCATGCTGCTCTGTAACCGGGTCCCTGGGGGCTCTGGGGAAGGGGGCACCCAAAGGCAGCTCCAAAGGACTGAAGGTGAAAAGGGGGCAGGGGAAGAAGAGAAGGAAACTTGGGAGGGAGGGAGGGAAGGTGAGAGAGATAGATAGATAGGTGGATGGAACACTTGCAGAAGATACGAGACTGATGAAGGGTTAGAGGTAAAGCAGAGGGGAGGAACAGGGTCAGAGGATACTGGGAAGACACTGGGAACCAAGGAAACTGCCAGTGGGAGAAGAAAAGGCTGAGGGAAATTAACAGCAGCTTTCACCTCCTCTCTTCCAGTGCCCAGGACAGTCGGTTGCAGATGAACTGGAGCAGCGACACCCCTTTGGCAATGCCAAGCTGGTCCTAAACTGCTCCTTTCAGGTCCCCAAAGATCTGCCAACCGACCTGCGAGGAGCAGGTGCTGGGCATCCACTGAGGAGGGGGCACCTTGCTCAGCCCTGCAACCCCATCATTAGACCAGATACAGCCCCCCTGTGGTTTATCCCCAGCAGATAGGGTCCCATCAGAGGCTTGGACCCCCTCCCTCACTCCCTGGTGCCCGAGGCCCTTCCAGCTTCACCCACAGCTCTGGTGACGGTGCCGCAGCCGCCCCACACGCAACAGGAACACGAGCAAGCAGGCCAACAGAAAACCTCTATGCCAGCTGCACAGAAAGCAGCTGCACACAGAGGAAGGGGACAGCAGGGTGGCCAAGGGGATGCTGCAGTGAGGTTGCCCACAGTGCTGGGCAGCAGGGGAGAAACCCCAGGATACTTCCCGCAGCCGACTGCATCCCCGTGTGTGTGTGTGTGTCCCCCAGCCTCGCTGCACACAGGTGGCAGATGGCTGCCTCTGTTATTGGAGCACATACCACATCGGGGAGGGGGGGGAGCAGCGTTTGTCAAGCAAGGGAAGGAAAATACATCGCCCAAAACATTTCCCGGTTTATTTTCACAGGGCTCTGCCTCTCGGTCAGTGCCAGGTTCATAAGCAGCTCTGGGGACGCCTGGCCCTGGTTTGCCAGGAGAGACTTATTTTTCTTCTTCTATTCTGACCCTCCCTTTCTCTTGTCATTAATTCAAAGGAAATACAAACCCTACAAGGCCAAACTCCTCGATCCCCAAGCAACAACAGGGGCTGGCTCTGCCTCACCCTGCACCAGCAGGCAGAGCTCCCAGGAGATGCTGTTCTGCACTGCACACGCTCTCGCAGAGCCCCGCACCAGTCTCCCCACTGCTGTCAGGGGTACTGGTGATGCTGGGGACCGACAGCACTGGCCCAGCACAGCAGCCCAGAGTTACGTGCCAGAGATAACCACGCAGTGGCCACTCCCAGCAGAGGCTGGAGGGCTCATTTCTTTGCCCCCCACATGCAGAAGATACTGCATGTGCTCCCCAGTGCTGTAAGCAGGACCTGCCTGCTTTATCCCGAGTGAGGAGGAGGAGAAGAACTTTTTCCTGTGCTTTGTGCCAGGTCTTTGGGTGCTGGAAAACTCTGACTGCTGCTACTGCTCCAGGGAGTTATCCCTGAACAGAGGCGCTGCATGCAGTACAGCTCTGGCTTCGGAGCTACAGAGGGCAAGGCCATATCCACTGTATCCCTGACCTACTCGACAGGAGGCACAGAGTGTCTCTATTCTGTCCCTAGAGAGCTGAGCAGACCCCATCCTGCACCAGCAGCTGAGCCAGGGCCAGGACAGACTCCCAGCTGAAGCCACAGGTGTTAGCCCACCCTTCACAGGGATGAACAACCCTCAGGGACCGGCTGTAACCCCCGGCTGTCAGTGCTGACCTCAGCAGCCTCCTGCACCGAGGAGACTCAGGGGGATCTCATCAATGCTTATCAATACCTAGAGGGTGTCAGGAGGATGGGAGCAGGGTCCTCTCAGGGGTGATCAGTATCAGAACGAGGGGCAGTGGGTTTAAACCAGAGCTAGAACAGGAGATCCAATCTGAACAGAAGCAAAACTCTTCCCAGTGAGGGCAGCAGACCCCTGGCCCAGGCTGCACAGAGAGGCTGTGGAGTCTCTGACTGGGGACATCCCAACCCCTCCTGGGCTGTTCCCGTGGGATCTGCTCTAGGGGATCCTGCTCTGGCAGAGGATTAACTGAATGATCTCCAGAGGTCCCTTCCAACCCCACCAGCCTATAGTTCTACGATGCCATCATTGCCACCAGGTGGGATGAAGCCAGGCCACGCTGTGCTGCAGGATGGGCCAGCTAACGCCCCTGAACTCCAAACTCTGCACAGAAACAGAGAGCAGCAACCACGCAACTGAACTGCAGCTGCCCCCTCCCGTCCAGCAGCCCTTCTGCCTTCTCCTGCTTCTGCTCCTTGAGAAGCAGAGCAGCAGCTCTCCTGCTCAGCTGCATGGCCCAGGCTCAGCCACTTCACAGACCCTTCCCTCTCGTCTCCTTGCAGGAAACAAGCAACAGCCTCTTGGCTGCCAGGACGATGCCTCAGCAGTTTCTAAAAGCGGTGCCCGAGTCAGAGAGTCCCCAGGAGAAAGGAAGAAGCCAGAGCGTGTTTACAGGACAAACCTTTCCCATGCTGTTAGCTCCTGCCTGCGTTCAGGCATCCCCTCCACACCCCTGCACGGAGGAAGCAGCCAACTGCACTAGCAAGCTGGTGAGGAGGCTGAACTGCACAGCCAGGGGTAAAGCAGCCCCCCACCTCCCTGGGACGATCAGTTCTCCGTGTCTTCTCACTAAACCATCGTGAGCTTCCAACCACCACCTGATGTCTCTTGAGTTGCCCACAGTAGCCCCACTCTGGCTCCACTTGTAAGGAACTGCTGCTCACCCTGCAGTGACCCTTGGCTGTCAGGAAGGTCCACAGCCCACAAGCGGGACTGGCAGGTGAAAGCCAGCGAGGGAACCAGCCTAGAAATCATCTGGAAGGAGGAGATGACTCTGCTGAGGGTTCTGGGAAGCACACGGCACTGCACCGGCATCTCAAGTTCCTCTTGTGAAAGGTGGGAGGAAGCAGATTAGGGAAATAAATAACCCAGCGCAGGCCTGGCTGCAGAACAGGGCTGCAGGACTCCTTTGAAGGCTTCTAGCTGGGTGAAAGAAACACATTCAAACCCACAGAGCATCATGAAGAAGGGGCAAGATACCTACCTGCTTTGCTCCTGCCACAGCTCTTGGCAGAGGATCCTCCTTCCCCACCTCTCTGATGCTCCCAAAGCATTAAGGGAGGGTCGGAGAGGTGGGACTCTCCTGGATAAGCACCCTCTAGCTGTCCTGTATGGGTGAGGGGCAGCACCTTGGCTCTACACCCCCTCTCAATTCAAGATCTGGCAGATACAGTAACTGTTCCCCTCTGCGAGAATGAGAATCCCTCTCTGCGCTTTGGTGAGCGTCTGCACCCCACATCAAGAGGTGCTCGTGTCCTCCCACACACTGCGCCTCAGCAGCTCACCAGTACCCCAGACTCGTGTGGAAACCACTTCTCAGTGAAGACAGGAGCTGGGCTCTGCAGCACCAGCAACTGCAGAGATGTCGGTGCAGGTGTCCTGTGTTTTCTGCTCTAACTGAGAAAACAGACAGAGCTGGGGTCACCTCAACTGTGGTTGTGCAGCCCCAACCAGCGACTCCAGAGCCTCTACAGATGGAACCAGTGCATTCCTTGTGCAGTGGGTTTAGGTTTTGGCCTCATACACTCACAGCTACAGGCACGAGGGATGCAGCAGGCAGAGATGTGGAGACCCATGCACTCCTACATGTGCAGGCACTGACCCCAAGCTGCATCACACAACCCTCAGCAGGATCCCGATTTCTTCAAACCCAAGGAGAAGCTGGAACTGTGAAGCCAACAGGAGCGCTTTCACACCCGCTCAGAGTCTGAAAGTCAGGAAACTTCATAAGCACCCAGCTCAGCGCTGCATCCATGTGGTTCCTCCCAGCACAAGTACTGATGGCAAGGGATGATAGCTGCTGGCAAAGGAAGCTTCAGAGGTCAAGCCCATCTCTTACCAGAGAGCCCACGAAGGCTCTGCTGGAAGGCCTTTACCCTGCACCACCTCACTCCAAAACATCCAGTTGCTCCCCCATGCTGCGTGCCCCTGATGAGGATTTAGCAGCAGCTCCAGGTCAGCCTACATCTCACCCGGGGGGGCTTCTGCTCGGAGGGCTGCTCAGCTCGGGAAGCTCTCTGGGTGCGCTGTGCAGAGCGCTGGGTCCAGTTTGCTGCAGCACTGACGTCAGTAACGCAGACTCATTTTTCATCTCAGTCCTGCGGGCCGGTACCAGCAGAGGGCAGCTGGAAACGTACTCACTGCTGGTTCTGGCTCTGGCTCTGTTCAGGATCGCCCTGCTGAGCTCCCAAACCCGCCTGCCCCACTGAGACTCTGTGGTGGCCATCCCACCCTCTGCTTTTCAGCTGGGATGTCCTGGGGGAGGCCCTGCAGAGCAGTCCCAGAGGGGCTCTGCCCATTCGGTCCTCAGGGGGATGCTCGAACCATTACCCCACAATTCAGGTCCCAAACCTCCTTGGGTTCCTTGTTTTCCAGACCCCAGCACTCACACGAGTAACTGGTAACTGTGAACCCCCACCGCAGCTGAGCAGCAGGCAGAGGGCAGCAGCATGAGGTCAAAAAATAAAGGATCTCTAGTCAAAAGAGATCTCGGAGTCAGAAGCCCTGCAGCAGCATCAGGAGTTTTGTTTCCCTGCACCACATCCAGGCTTCTCTGAGCCAAAACTCACTGGTCCATAAGTGGTACTTGTATCCCACCTCTCTGAGCTGGAGTGCTGGGCAGCTGGCACCAGCTCACAAGGGAAGAGAGAGGAGGTCAGGGCATTGCCAGTTTGTTTATAACAGGGAGGTAGGATCGCTGGGATAACCTCTCCCCCCCACCCCCAACTCTGCTACCGGGCTCTTGCGCAACCCCTGGGCAAATCATCTGTGACAGGAGGTCACAGGAGTGCTCCAGCCAACCAGCGATTCCCTGCTCAGGGCTTCTTTCTTCCCAGGATGGGTTTCAGGAACTGATTCAGCACCTGACAGGGACACATCGCCACCAGGACTGTGGTAACACCACCAGCAGAAATGTCCTGCCAGGAGCAGGGACCTGCAACTTCCAGAGAATCATAGACCTGGTCAGGCTGGAAAAGACCATCCAACCCTGAACTTCGCTGGCTCAACCCAACCCCAACCCCTAACTCTGAACTCCAGATTTCCACAACAGGGAAACACAGCCAGGGATGGCAACTCAACCCCCTCCCTGGGCAGCCTGTGCCAAGGCCTGAGGGCCCTTTGCAGGGAGAAGTTTCTCTTCAGGGCCAACCTTACCCTCCCCTGGGGCAGCTGGAGGCCATTTCCTCTTGTCCTGTCCCTTGTTCCTTGGGAGAAGAGACCGACCCCCACTTCCCCCTCCTGTCAGACAGCTGCAGACAGCAATAAGGACTCCCTGCAGCCTCATCTTCTCCAGACCAACCAACCCCAGCTCCCTCAGCTGCTCCTCACAAGGTTTGTTCTCCAGACCCTTGTCCAACCTTGTTCTCCTTCTCTGGAGCAGCTCCAGCCACTCTCGTGTTGTCTTTCACCAGCTCGAATGAGTTTATGATTTGTTTCATCACTCCAGGGTTATTCTTTATGGTTTTGAAGCAGCACTTTCCTTTTTCACACTTCATCTTCTCTATCCGTTTCACTACTCACTAGCAGGGAGGTCTCTGGGCATCCAAACGGTGACTTTCAGTCCTCAGACAGGGAAGCAGGGGTGGAAGCGGAGCAACAGTGAGGAATGTTCCTTGGAAGAATCAGAGGAAGGGCAGCAAGGGAAAGCAAAGGGAAGCAGAGCACCCCAGAGCAAGAGAGAGGGGCCGGTTTGTGTAGGTTAGGGCAATAGAAAGGCTGGGGCAGGGGCAGTGCTGACACAACAGCTCCTGCAAATCCCACTCTGAGTCTGTTTTTCAAAGGAGGCAGCTGCTACCAGCTGCAAAATGAGACCTAGCTGGTGGCCAAGTAACAGAGGACTCTGCTGCCTCTTGGGAACCCGCCAAAACCATCAGTCTGTTTTTAGCTTTGTCTACAGCAAACGGCACAGACAGCAGGAGAGGGGCTGCCAAGTGAAACCGAACCCTGCAGCAACACTCTGCGCCTTCCAGGGGCCCTTCACACCAGCACTAGCTGGGCTCCAAAGACCCCCACTCAATCTGCACCACCTCTGGAAGTTTCACCTAGTGCCAACCCAACTCAGGTGCTCCTGAACCACTCCGGGATGCGCAAACACAATCATTTCAGTTGGAAGAAACCTTTAGGATCATCAAGTCCAACCCTTCCCCCAGCACTGCCAGGTCCCCACTAACCCCTGTCCCTCACACACTTTTCAGCCCATCCAGACTCGGGGGCTTCAGCACTGCCCTGGGCAGCCTGTTCCAGTATCCAACGACTCTAACAGTGAAGAAGCTCCCTAATATCCAGCCTAAACCTCCCTGGTGCAGCTCACAGACATTTCCTCTGCTCCTACTGCTTGCTGTGATGTAGAGAAGAGGCTGAGCTGCCTCTGCCTGACCACAGCAGGCGGCCAAATCTCCTTCTGTCTGTACAGACAGCCTAGAGATTCACCCATCACTCTGACCTACCTCCACCATGTCAAATCTCCCTTCTGGGACCTCCTTACGGGAGGGTGAGCAGACAGACATCATACCCATCAGGTGGGATGAGCTGGCTCTGCTCACAAAGCCTTGCAGGCAGTGTGTGTCCAGTGCTGCACTGCAGTGTGGGCAACAGCACCCAACTAACTGCTCACAGGAACTGAGTGACTTAGGGGGGCTGGTAAAGCTGGAGTTGCTGTGAGAAGCTCTTATTTCAGAGGGCTTATCATGCCTACACGATACCCTGCCTGGGTTTTAATAAGGGCCACACCCAGGTAAGGATAATCACTGCACTGATGGTGAGAACCAGCAGGTTACTGGGAAGGAGAGGAGCAGAGTATGGCTGAGCAGATGAACATCCTCCTGGGAAAGCTGCAGAGCTCAGCCCAATCGGCCCATCTCCCAAACACTCTGGAAAAGGTCACCCTGGCTGCACCCTGCTCAGCCTCTACAGGAAAAGAGGAAAAGCTCAGGGCTCCGATGCGTTCCCGAGAGCACAGCGAAACTTGGAGAGAAAAAACAGCCCCCGGTCCAACACAGTCTGAGCACAGTCAGAGTAACAGAGACCGTGTTTGCACCAGAAGCAACAGAGCCAGCAGGTTTAGTTAGATCGGGGGACATTTCCACATAGTAATGAAACGAGCAAGGGAGGGACTGGGCGCTGAGGGTGTGCTTCCAGCTACCTCCTGCTTGGGAAAGCAACCACTGCCCCACAGCACTCCTCCCCTCAGTAATCAGCCCTGCCGTCCAACCTCCTGTTCTGGATCTCTGATGCAAGGTAACGTCCCTTACAGGAGAAGCAGGACTTTCCTCCACGTTAGGGATTTGCCTGCATAGCCAGCAGTCCTCAATTTCCATATTTCAACTGTGGTGACAACAGCGCAGTGGGAAAACAGTCTGATTCATGCTGTTTGTCACCCCAAGTTCCACTGTTTACCTGACATGGCTGAACTGGTCAGACTGTGTGTGCACAGTCCCAGCTCCTCCCTAAGTCTCTAAAACGCATATGCTCTCCTGGCTCCTCCCTCACAGTTGTTTAGGCATCAGTTGGACCATGAAAAGCAGCTGCTGGAGTCTACTAGTTGAGGAGAAAAAGATGCTGCAGGATGGTCCCTCTCTGTGCAATCAGCGACTGTAAGGGTCTCCCTGTAGAACTTACTGGAATGGTATGAGGGCTGGTGTGGGAACATACAACAAACACAGGGAAAGGGGACGATCACTGCTTCAGAGACAATGAGCAGCTGCTCAGGACAGACTGGTTTGAGAGCCCTGCTCTCTACCAGCTCTTAAGCAAAAGGGATTCAGCATCAGAACAGGAGGTTGACATCAGAGCCAGCGGAAACCCTGCCGTCCCTATCCTCATGCACTGATCTCTACCTCGCGCAGGAAGAAGTGGCTGTGTAGTGGAAAAGTTCATGAAATCTCGGGGTTATTCATGTAAAAAAATTAACAAGTCCCAGAGTCCCACTCCACCCAAACTCTTCAGTCTCCACAGTCCCTGGAGCGATTGTAGCAGGATTCCCTGATACTTCCCCAGAGATTTTGGGCCCTTTTCAGAGGGGGGGCACCGTGAACATAGAGAGCAGCTGGTTAAACAATGAGCCCAGACCTCTTCACAAAGTCATCAGGTCATTTAGGTTGGAACAGACCCTTAAGACCATCAAACCCAACCATTAATCCCATCTGTCTGGTCCTGTAGTGGTGCTGGAAAGGTGCTGCCAGTACCTCAGGAGCCCTCCCAGCCCCAAGCTATGGGCACAGCTCCCATGAGGTGAGTCCTATTGTAGCAGCACTGTGAGGCAATGCCAGCTCACACCAGGTACCTGCCACTCTGTTACCCAGGGAAGTGCCAAGTACTTCCACGGACAGCCAAGACCTCTGTGTTGAAACCTACCAGCTCCAAGCAGCACCCTCAGAACGGGAAGTGAGGGGAGCACCTGCTTTTGCTGGTTTTCTGCCTGTGAGCTCAGAGAGAAAATGTCTGATGTGAAAAACCCCCCAAACTACAACATTTGAGCTTGTCTGAGCAACCCCTGCATCTTGTCCTCTCTCTGGACTGGGCCAGCCACATACCCACAGGGTCAAGAAGCCATCACACAGACTTCTGCAACATTCATGCAGCTCAGAGAGGAAGAAAGCAACTCTGCTCTTGGAAAAGGATGCTTTTCCATCAGCCAGCACCTGCAGGATTCCCTGCAGAGCCAAGGTTAATCTCACGGCACCCATCTGACAGCACAGATCTCTCTGGTTGTGGAAGAGCTGACACAGCCTGCTGCTGTACAATCCCCAACACGAGGATGTGTCCAGGACAGAAAAAGTCTCTCAGGGTAATGCTGCTACTTAAAGCCACAAGTCCTAAACAGCTGTCCCTCTACTTCAGATGCAGCTTCCTGCCTGATTCCATGCAGACACTTCCCCACTCACCTGCTGGCTACACACACACAGGAGCTAGGATTAGCTGCAGAATCCCATTCCATTCCAGTCTGCTGAGAGCACAAGGAACAGCACTAGTGCTCAGGTGGCACTTCAGCATCGCATGGACCAGCAGTCACATTCAACCAGGAGCCACAGACCCAGAGTGGAGCCCGCAGGAGACAGCAATTAAAAAATGACCCACGCAGCCCAACAGCAACACTAATGCCTAGGAAAAGTGCAGCAGCCCACGTTCCACACTGTGCTTACAGATTACAAAATACAAATGACCTTTAATGAGGCTCTCTGGAATGCCTTCTCGCTCATTAGCACAAGTTACGTAAGGGGTATGAGCGTCAGCCTTCACTGGAGCTTTGGAAACACAGACTGTGTTTGCTGAGGGAGGCACCTATGACCTGCTCATTGCTCGAGGGGTTTTGAACAGGCAGCTGAGGGCATACACAACACAGGCTGACTTCTGGACAGAAGAGGTTCAAGAGCCCACAAACCCTTTGTCTTAGATTTTATGATCCTGCTCGAGCAGAGGGATTGGACTCTATGTCCCCTGAAGGCCCCTTCCAGCCCCCAATGTTCTGTATGTCTGTGCAAACCCCACAGGACAGATGTTACTGCTCAGGAACGTGAACCTCCCTTTTGTTAAGAACCTCTGGAGCAGTGTGTGACAGCAAAGGCATCGCACAGAGATCACAGCCATCTCGACAGAGCTGAGTCCAGTCACAGAGACAAGGGAAGGCACCAAGAAAAAGGATTAAGCACTAAAGAAAGACCCAAACTAAAGCATGAGGAGGAGAGCAGGGCTCGCAGGGGGATAAACGCTGAATCTCCAAGTCCTTCATGCTCCAGAAAAATAAGTACCCTCAGGCAGGCTTGTGAAGATACTTTATGTTTAATACATTTGAAAAGAATGCATATACAAAGAACTTAGACATGAAAAAGCATCGCTTCCACACTACGGAGTCTACACGAATTCGGAATTTTGGAAGATGGGAGATTTCCCTAAATCTTTTTTAAAAAACCCCTACAACTGGGAATTTAGGAGCCGAAATACCTGTTTGGTAAAATCCCTACCACGCCGCGGTCAGTCGACGTAAAGACCCTGCACACGATCCTCAGCGGGCTGGAGCCCATCTTCCAGGTTCAAGGGTACTTAGAGCAAAATGCAGAAAAAAGGGGCTTCCCTTAACTGGTCCCTGTATGGTGCCGCAGTGAACACGAGAAACCCTTCCCCGCGGTCTCCTCTGCCTCACACAGGTCTGTCTACCCATCCTGAAGGAGGACAAAGCCATGCAGAGATGCACCACCAGGGCCAGCTCTGAAACTCAGTGGTAACACACAGCGGGTCCCCGGAGGGGCAGGAGCGGCAGTGCTGGTGGCGGTAAGCGATTCCCTAACAACTAAAGGGCTGGCAGAGGAGGGGATTGTTAGAAGCCCACGGGGCAGCTGGGCATGCTTCAAACAGGCAGGTACTGCGAGGCAAAAGCTTTTGGTGTCAAAGATTAGGGAAGAGACTGGCAAGCTAGTTTCAAGTCTGATGGTGCATCCAAAGAACAAACAGGATTCTCCTATTCCTAAGGCTTCATAACTTAGAGGATGGGGTAGAGCTCTATGACCTGCACGGTGGGAAGCCAGGGGAAGAGACAAGGCAACTTCAGAGGGGGATGCAGATGCTTTTTCCACACTCCCCCTTGGAGAAGCACCAGCTTGGGACATTTCACTTTGCTGTTTGTCTTTAGTACTACAGTCTGCTTACACCCAGGCTGCTGGCCGGCTGCAGAGCCCCAAAGCTCTTGAGAGCAGAACCAAGTGTTGCCAGAGTGGCGGTGAGGGATGAGACTTCAGTAAAGCAGCCTAGAATTAGTCTGTTACAGCAAATGTATCACAAGCAGGCCTGGATTTTCAACAAAACCCCAACAAAATTAGAACCAGTAAACAAAAATAAAAACCTAGTACTGATCAGTGTTTTCTGGTAATACTTAATTACTCAAAATTAACTAGTTTAACTGAACTGGGGGGGAGGCACCGAGGGAATAAACACTAACATTCTCATCTCACATGGGGATGGGGCCGTGGGGGGGAGCTGGGAGTGCAGGGCATTTGTCATTATTGCGAAAAAACAACTTGTAAAATTTGTATCTTTAGTTTTGATTTCAACATTGCTTTTAGTATGACATCAAACACCAGCTCTGCTGAAGGGGCTGTGAAGGGACGTTCATAGCAGCACACACCTGCGGGTCTTCTTCGGCTCCGGAGGCTCCAGGGCAGCCAATATCGCTTCGTCAAATACATTCTTTAGGCCTTTCTGAAAAGGGGCAAAGAGAGAGAGGGGCAGGCTCATTTTGAGTGTTCACACAAACAATCCCGCAGAAAGCCACCCGGCAGGCAGACCCCTCCAACACCAAGTGGAGGGTTGCTAGCTCTGGCTCCCAGAACCTCCTTTCCTCAGCAGAGCCCCACTGCTGCGGTCAGAGCTCCCTTAGTGCAGCATCTCATTTTCTGATCAGGAACACCAGTCCTCTGAGACCACACCAGTAACACTCAAGCAGCAGCACACACGGACCCGAAGTCATTTCCTGAAGGCAATTCTGACTGTTAGTTGGCCGCTAACGCGTTCCACATGCTAATGGCAAAGCAGAGAGTGCCGCATTCACATGGCAGAGCTGGATGTGGCGCGGTGGGCACAGCAGAGCAGCCACCCGTGTGCCAGGGGGAGAGGAGACAAGGCAAGCATGCAACGGGCAGGACGCCCAGTAAGCGCGCCGGGCAGGCCTCCCCCCACCAACACCGACACTTAGAAGCAGCCGGCTAGAGCCCAGAAGCTGAGCACGGTACCAGAGGGGGCAGGAAGGGGAGCAGGAGCACAGCGGGTGCCCTCGGTTAAGTGTTCGAGTGAAGCCAGGAAGTGCAAATCGGAATAAAAGCTTCATCAGTCACTTATACAAACAACTGCAACTTTTAATTTCAAAATTGAAAGACAGGCTACAATCGATGTCTTCTCCTTAAAACAATAAAAATCAGAAGCATGATAGTAAGAAGCAGCTTTACATCTTACATTAACAGGCTTGAAGGATCTCTTATTGAAATGAGGAGGTCGACCATGTTAGTGAAAGCAAAGATTTTTTCAACAGTTGATCAAGCAGTAGCAAGTACATTGAGATTTCCTTCCCCCCAGGGACTGACAATACTGCACTACAGCACAGACAGCCAAAGCAACAGCAACAGCAAAAACAACTCACTGCACACAGGAGAACCAGAAAACCCTTCACATTACAGCAGGTCCAGGTACTTTTGTCATGCAAATACAGTTAAACGAGAGTCACAGTCCAAATTGTAATAGAACACCCATTGCTTCTTCCAGCTGGAGTCAGGAAGATCAAGAATCACAGCTTATTCTTTTGATCTTTCTTTAAAATCACGATGTAACCAGATCCTTCCCCCCCACCCCAAGAGCCTGAATGATAAAGCTACCCACATCTGGCAACCCAAGCAGCAGAGAGTTAAGCGAGTCCAGTTCGTGTTCCACAGCCACAATGTTTTACTAAAGATCTTAGTACTGGTTTCAGTCCAAGAGCTAATACAGAGGTTGCTCTAAGGTGGTAAAGGCAGGCACAACAGCTTGCAATCGAGGTGATTTTATTAGTTTCTTTTTTTTGTTTGTTTGTTTAAACCAGGTTTCTACAGTAGTGTGGGACAGAGGAAGCAGCAGCAAGAGGGGAAGGAGAGAGTTTAGAATATACAGCACTTCCTTTTGGGCTGAGTTTCCGGAGGCTCGAGGGCAGCTAGGATAGCCTCATCAAACACATTCTTCAGACCTCTCTACAAGACAGAGGGAAGGAGAAAAAACAGCAGCCAGGTTAGAGGATTAGAGAAAAACAAGCAGATACAAAGAGCATTCAGGATAGAGCAGGCTGAATTCACAGAGGCAGCTCAACAGATTTACTTTGCTAAAACAACAAAGTAGATCCCGGGAGGCAATGTCATTTGAATGGCCCAGAAGTCACCGTCAGGAACAGACAGAGCACGGAACAGCCCGAGTTACACAAAAGAGACCCCCAGAAGGGCAGAGGCACAAACACAGCAGCAACTGAACAAGAACACGGGAGTGGGATGGGCCACACACAGGATGGGAGTGAACAGTGAGGAGCAGCTTGTCTCACCACAGGGATCCCAAAAGGTCAGGTAAACCTCTGGTAGCCACCCGCTGTGGGCAAGAGCCTCTAGTGCACCGTCTGCTGCTCCCCACTGTCCCATAGCAGCTAGTCCAGAGCAAAAACTGCACACAACAACTCTGCTTCATGAATTCAGCCCCTGAATAACTGAAGATCTCCAGGTGGCTGGGAAAGGCTCTGGGATTGAAGGAGCTGGTCTCTGGTAAGGTATTGCAGGCTTCACGCAGCAGCTATCAGTGCTCCTGAAGCGATGCGACACCTTGCCAGTGCTGCCAGCCTGAACTGGGAGTTAGTGTGGACACTGCATTTCAGTTATTCAGTTCAGTTACCAAAGCAGTATAACCACTCCAGTCACGGGAGGACAGGAACGGTGAGGATTGGAATAACCGAGACCCAACAGCACGCAAGCAGTGACAGGAGCCTGCAGGGATCCCAGCGGGTCACGAAGCATGCGGTGCTGTGAGCACACCGGGAGAGCTGCAGCATGGGACCACGACCACTAGCTCTGCCAAGTGACACACAACAGCAGAAGTGAAACCTGGCTCCATCTCTGCTAACTGGACTCGATTAAATCTACTGTCATGAATGCAACCTTCAGAAACTTGTAAGAGCTGCTTTATCCCAGCTACAGACAATCAGAGCAGCCTTCATTACCTGCCCTGAGCAACTGCAGTCTTCACAAAATTAAGGCTGGGGATTTTTTTTAATTATTCAAATGTAACTGGTTACTCCCTCACAGGTTGGACTGGAAATAACCCATGCAAAAGGTCTTTAATCTGGTTTTACTGCAGCTCATACATGGGAGATCTCCAAGGCAGTCCCACGTGAAAGCAGTTAAGTCCCCATACCATGCAGGATTATACTCAAAGGAAATGACCACGTACGAGTGGAGCGGTCTGTGCATCCCCCCAGCAGCTCTTTTCCTTCCTCTAAACAAGCAGCAACCCAGGCTGACTTAACAGCCAGAGCCTCCAGATAACTAATGCCTGTGTGAAGTCTGAGCGTTAAGTAGATTCACTTTCTCGCAGGACTCACACTGGACTACAAACTCCATTAAGACCTGTTAGATAGGTTAAGGACCTGGGCAGGGCAAGAGTCAAGAAAACAGGGTTCCTCAAGTCCCCTTCTCGGAGACTTCTTTGTACTTCCTATTGCCCAGGAGAACTTCATTTGCTCAAGAGAGCAGGAGCTGGGATTTGTTTTGAAGGAGTCAGCAAAACAAAAAAACCAGGGCAAGGAAGTGGAGAAAATTCAAAAAAAACATAGGACAGGGATAAAATTGCTGTGAAAATGGGAATGGTGTTAAAAGCCTGGGGGAGAGAAGAGGAACTGCATGAAGGAGTGGTGTCAGAGCACCAACACATAGACCTCGATGCTCCAGCTAAAGCACCACAGCTCCTGCACTGCTCACAGAGCAGGCTGAGCTCAGGCTCACTCTTTCCTAATAGCTAAGTGTCACCCAATTTTACAGGGCTATCGGGCATTACTTAGTAGAAAAAGGCTGAGAACATTGGGAGTGACTTCATCTCAGAAAGGGATTCCACAGCCTGAGAAAAAGGAGGATAGACTGGACTCCTCGATCATCCAGACCTAGGGAGAAGACACTCAAACTCAGCCTCTTACAACTCACCAAGTACTTTCACAACATCGACTCCTCCACAGACAAGCAAATTCTTCCGTCCAAGGAGAATAAACACAAACCAAACACATGCTCTGGCTCAGTGATTCCATCGGCATTTGCTACTGCAGCAGCAGCAGCCTTTTGTCAATGAATTATGAAGAAAAAAACCCAGCCCCAACTGCAGAAGTGAGCGGTGCAGATGGAAAGCAGAGAGCCCAAACTGTCCAGCTGAGTCTCAATGCAGCTGAAACCAGCTACTACAACACTGCCTTGCGGTTAGGAAAACAACCCTCCTGGCTAGGAGAGCCAGCTGACTTCTGTGTTTAGCAAAGCTGCCAGCTAGATCACTGCTGGGAACTTCCAACACCCCCCTGCAGATAATCTATGCTTCTTTAGAGCAGCTCTTGCTGACAGACTGAGGAAAAAGGTGTTTTGTGAGGGAAGTCAACATCAAAGGGAGGGAGAAGAGAGCAAATGCAAACCGACTAACGTTCCAGGTGAGAAGGCTTCTGAACCCTCCTCCCAGGTTACTCTGGATTCATACAACCACCAATGGGTCTAACAAGCACTAGTGCTCTGGAAGAAAGGCAGGCTGAGCTTCCCAGCGCATAGAGCTGTTCTCTGCAACAGATAGAGTTTAGTCTGTCTGGAAATAGAGAGAAGGGATAAACACTGACAGTTTCAATCACATCAGCTCTGACTCCAGTGATTCTAAGTGCTTCCATGCAAGTTTGACACTACAGAGGAAAGGGCTTCAGTGGTGATACAGGACATGAAGTGCTGCCCAACCAGCAGGTTCTAGAGCTGGGTCAGCAACAGCCATCAGGATGTGCCATGCACCATCTCCAGGGGTACTTTGGGACTCAACAGACCTAAGAGAACTGCAGCTCAAGCACAGAGAACACTCAGTTCATGTGTGGGCAGTACAGAGCACAGCCAAGACCACCTTGTGATCAGAGATTCCCAGAATGAGCTGCACTGGGCCAGTGGGCTGCAGGAGCCCAGCAAAAGCCTCCCCCTCCTCCTCAGCAAACACTGAGGTGAAACTCTGTTACGAGACAAGGGCTCAGAATCCCAAATGAGAGTCACTGTGAAGGCTGGGCTAAAGGTGCAAGGCAAGCCAGACCTCAGGCTTTGTGAGGTTTAGCAGTAAAGCTTGTGTTCAGGGTACCAGAGACAAAGGCACAACAGAATCAGGGTGAGGGATGTGCTACTGTGCACCCCCAGCTCCCCCACGTCAGGCAGGATAAATTCTGTATGCAGCAGCATTGAAGGAAATTGTTATGCAGTAGTGATTAAGTCTGCAAGAGCAGGTGCGTGAGGGTCAGGGCATCCAAAGGCAAGGCACCAGCAAGCAAGGCAACGACTCCCATCCACCCTGCCAACAGTGTTCCTAGCTTCAGGGGAAAGGATAATCAGGTTTCTTGCCTTGGATCACGTATTTGATTTGGCTTTAGACCCATGTTCACAGGTTAGTTCACACAACATCACCACGCTGAGGTCTTAGGACCCATCTCACGGTTATTTTCTGTTTTAAAAGAATGCCCATCTTAAGTTGGACACAGAAGACAGCTCAGCTCCAGCTGCACAGCCAGAGACAGATGCTGTCAAATGGGAAGGCTTCTAGTCTTAGATACTAGCACTGACTGTTCAAAGGGGTTCATTCTATGCTTCACTAATAGCTGCAATCTGTATCCCAATCCACTCTCTCTCCACAACACACCTTCTGTTTTCAACAGCTATTTTCCAACACCAGAGCAAACAGCAAACACCCCTCTACACTATGAGTAATCTCCATAGGCTTGATTTTCTTTCTACCACTGCCAACTCCTTGTGCCTTGTGAGAGCAACAGGACAATAAGAAAGCTACTGTGCCTGTCACCAATGGAAACACTGCTCATACTCTTTCCCATCCATATTGGGCTGGTCTGCCTTACAACTGAGAGAAACCAAAGCAAAACTGCTCAAAGAGCAAGTCTCACCTGCGTAAGCGCAGAGCACTCCACGTATTTGACAGCCTTCAGGTCCCGGGCCAGCTTTTCAGCAGTCTCTGGAGTGATAGGCTTCTGCTTGTTCTTGGCAAGTTTCTCAATTGTTGAGGGATCATCTCTGAGATCAATCTGGGTGCCAACAAGCAGGAAAGGAGTCTTTGGACAATGGTGAGTAATTTCAGGTACCCACTAGAGACAGAAGACACAGTATTTGTTACTAACTGCCCAAGGGGACTCCTCACAGGAGTATGAGATCACTGCAGCAGCTCTCATCTTAGGCAGAGGGCAACCAACCTTTTCTTTCACATTTTCAAATGAAGAAGGAGACACCACTGAAAAACAGACCAGAAATACATCTGTCTGGGGATAGCTGAGAGGTCGTAATCTATCGTAGTCTTCCTGACCTACGAGAGGAGAAAATTAACAGCGTTAGACTCAGACACCGAGATCCTAGGTGGCTAGAAGGCAGGTGGTTCCCACACAGTGGCTTTACTGCGATTAATCCTAACTCTTTAGCAAATTCCACATGCCCTACTCCAACCACTCTGATCCAGAATTCATTCAGTTGCTATGTAACGACAGGAAAGCAGGGAAGCCTGACAGGACTAACGTTTTAACACATTCTAATACCCCCAGAGGCAGCACAGCACTCTCCCCCACTGTGATGCAAAGCTGTAGAACACGGATCTGTTTGTGGATGAGGTTTTCTGCACCTAGGTCCTCCACTACAAGCATCAGGGCATCAAATGTTACCTTGCAGTATGGTGGGAGGTCAAAAAAGCGGATCTGCTTACAAGAAGGTTCTCAAATGCTTGTGAGCACTCAGAGAAGGGCATCACTATTACAGGTGAAAGTGTGCTCAGGCCAGCCAGCAGCATTCCCCAGAAAACACCCCAAAGTCATGGCTCAGGCAGTGCCTCAGAAACAGCTAGGCTGTGCCCACTGGGTCTGTAAGGGAGCAGACAGTCCCTGCAGGGCACCATTAGCACTGCGCCCCAGCAGCCTGACTCAGCCCAAGCTCATTCACAGGCCTCCTCCTCCTCCCAGCTCAGCAGCACTCTGGATTGAGAAAGAAAACCTGGCACCAAAGGACCTACTGTACGTGCTGGCAGGCAACTCAGAGGCACTCCCGTTCACAATGTCCCTGGCCTAACATGGGAGACAAAGACCTTGGAGATCCTGAAGGAGTCGACTGGACAACTGGGAGAGTTCAGTGAAGAAAGGCCTACAGTCTGACAATGAAGGTCTAGACAGCTTGTTACAACCATTGTGCTTGGCTGGGCAGAGAGGAGCCAAGTGCCACAGATGCCTCAGAAAGGTTTGTCTTCACAGTGCACATTCAAAAGAGACTTATCCAAGAGTTAGCAGTAGGGGTTTATCCACTGTTGAATTCAGTTACTGGCACTGGGTGCTCTTCAACCAAAAGCAGAGGAGCTTCAAAGAACAAACACCCAGCTCTGAAAGAAAAGTCTCTGTATCACAAGTGGGTAGAGTCACCTACACATGCTACAGCCACTGGGTAGTGTTATGAACCACTATGTGGGTTACTGGGCTCACACGGACAGACAGCACACAGCTACACAGAGAATCCTGGAATCATTTACATCGGAAAAAGATCTTTAAGTTCACCAAGTCCAACCCTGAACCTAACTGTCCCATTCCACCCCCAACCCCTGTCCCTGAACTCCAGATCTCCTCAACTGGGAAACACTGCCAGGGATGGCAATCCAACCCCCTCCCTGGGCAGCCTGTACCAAGGCCTGAGGACCCTTACCAGGGGGAAGTTTCTGCTCAGGGACAACCTAACCCTCCTCTGGGGCAGCTTGAGGCCATTTCTTCTAGTCCTGTCCGTTTTTCCTTGTCAGAAGAGACACTCCTACCCTCTCTGCACCCTCCTGTTAAGTAGTTGTAGACGGTTACCCCTCAGCCTCCTCTCCTCCAGACTAACCAGCCCCAGCTCCAGCAGCCTCTCAAGGTTTGTTCTCCAGACCCTTCCCCAACCTTGTGCACACACACACTCACAAAGAAGTCTCCAAAAACCCAAACCCAGAGTCCCTCAGCAGGGTAACAGGCAGAAAAGGGCCTAACACAGCTTGTGCCCAGAATGCTGTAGTTGGGTACTGGTCCCTACAGGAGGAGCCTCTCTTCTCTACTTAACTCTTTATCCATAAACTAGGGAGTTGGTAGTTAACTACCACACAAATCACATTTGGGAGAAGAACGGGAAAGGCTAACTGAAGCTATGAAGTTTAACTGGAAGAATAAGATAATTTCATTAATCAAACAAGACCCTAATGATGCAAGACTGTAACAATACAACTGGAAACAGTCTGGTTAAGTTCTATCACAATTTTGGGTAAGAGCCTATCATGTAAGCTCTCTGGAAGCAATCTCTTGAAGGACACCAGAGGCTTCCATACCCCTGCAGTTGGGGTCTGGGCTAACTGGCTGTTGAAGCAGTTTCTACCTTTTCTTGCTAAATCTCACAGAATCCCATAAATATTTAGGCTAGCAAAGCCCTCTGAGCAACTCCAGCCCAGCACCAAATATCACCCTAGCAGCCACATCAGGGTACTCAGGGTCACAGCCAGGCTGTCCTTCAACACCTCCAGACACAGGGACTTCAGCACTGCCCTGGGCAGTCCAGTCCAGGCTCTGAGCACCCTCTGCATGAGGAAGGGCTTCCTAACATCCAACCTAACCCACCCCTGGCAGCTTCAGGCCCTGCCCTCTTGTCCTGGCACTGGTTGCCTGGAAGAAGAGCCTGACCTCCTTCTTCTCTGACTACAACTTCCCTTCAGGGAGTTGGAGAGAGGGAGAAGGTCTCCCTGAGTCTCCCCCAGGCTAAACAACCCCAGCTCCCTCAGCCTCTCCTCCTCAGCCTTTCCCTCCAGTCCTTTCCCCAGCCTCATTGCTCCTCTGGACCTGCTCCAGTGCCTCAATCTCTTTCTTGAAGTCAAGGGCCCAGCACTGCCTTCAGGACTCGAGGCGAGGTCTCATCAGTGCCCAATACAGGGTGAGAATTACATCCCTAGTTCTGCTGGCTATACTAGTGCTGATCCAAGCCAGGATGCTACTGGCCTTCTGAGCCACTTGAACACCCTGCTGGCTCCTGTTCAGACGGCTGTCACGCAGTACTGCCAGCTCCCTCTATGCCAGGCTGCTCTCCAGCCACTCATTCCCCACTCTGGAGCTACAGGGGGTTCTTGTGGCCAAAGTTTAGGACCCAGACCCTGGCCCTGTTCAACCTCATCCTGTTGACCTCTGCCCATTGCCCTACTTCCACATAACCAAAGCAACATGTGTAGCTGTTAGATCACTGTACACCTCTCCATGCAGAAACAAGATACAACCTAAACACCAGGCAGCAGCAGGTAATTAATGTTTACACAGTTAAAACCTAAAAAACCCCACATACAGAGCCACTTACTTCATTCCACACCATTTTCACCTCAATTATCATTCATGAGAAAAATCCCCAGAGCCTCAGGGTATTAGGCAGAGGAGAGGTCACAGTGTTAAACCTGTCCCTCTGGTGTCACAAAATCAAACAACTCTAACACAGGCAGAGGTTGAGGGGGGTCGGTTTCCTATGAACTTGGTTTAGCAGCTCCCCAAGGGTCAAGACAGAAGCAGCAACAAATAGTTTTCCCTTTCCTGAAGAAAATAAATAACTGACACCATCCTCCCAACTAAAGCCTGGCAGTCAAGACAACACGAGTACTTGGCTTCTCACCCGCAGTATCAAAGAGGCCAAGGGTGTAAGGCTCTCCTCCGATCATCACCGTTACAGCATAGTTATCGAAAACCTGGGGAGAAAGAGAAACATGTCACAGAGGATGAGAACAAGGCACCTTTCACACCATCCACCCACTTGGCTGGGCCAGACAACCTCAGACTGGCAGAGTCATTCACACAGGATAACATTAAAGCTGTTACAGGGACAGTCCCATTTGGAAGAGGAATGCAAGAGCTGTTTCCATGAGGTAGCTAAAGCAAAGGCACCCCAGGTATACCACTGTACATCAGAGGGTGAAAGCACTGAGCAGAGCACCTGCACCAGCCCTTGCCTGTAATTGCTAAGAGATTTCCTACACAGGCACAGACACACTGAGTCTGACACAGTAAACACAGCCCCACAAAGACTGAATTGATGAACTTCAGCCCTGTCCTTCATGGCACAGAGCTATGGGGCTTCTCCCAGGACACAAGTCCTCTGAAGTTCATCCTCTGCTGGAGGAAGCAATATAGTTGGTCAACAGCTGATATCAAACTCCCCCCCAGTCTAAACAGACTAGCTCCACAAGATCAGGTTATTTCGTCTCTGTGCAGAATCTGGCACAACAGCCCTGCCTCCAGGGCAGACCTGCTGCACAGATCAAACGCTACCACCCACCACCACCAGAAACGTTTCACCCAGTAACTTGTTTACGACACAAGTGAGCACGAAGACCTGCCCAAAGACTCTGTCAACACCCACATACTGAGCGTCGAGAACAGTCTGAGGTCAGCACCTCAAGTCACTGTAACCGTTCCATCCTCACAACTGCAGCAGTGACTGCACTGAGTACCTTTGGCAGAAAGTCCTTCCCACTGTAAGAGAACTCCAGCCTGCCCCTGCTGCAAGGTCACTCCGACAGCTGAGAGTTATGAACAAGAAGCGGGAGGCTCAACTTCACCCCAGAACTGAACCTTAAGCAGCTCCCCCAACATTAAAGAGGCCACCAGTCATCTCTAAAGCTTTTCGTGGAGGCAAGGAGGGAGGGCTGTGGTGAATAAGCAGTCACATGCATCGATTAACGGGGCTTTAGCAAGGGCTTAGGTCCCTGAAAAAAAATCCCACTGAAAACTGAGATAAGAGCTGCGGGACAGCACTTCAAAGCTGAACTTCCCAGAGTTTGGATCTGCCTCCTTTCCACCTCACTGGTCTGGTTAAAGCAGGCCCTGGCACTCAGGAGTTTCCAGCTTGTCACAACTCAGCGTGACTGAGAAAAACCTCTCTGGCACAACCCCAGCAACCCCAGTTCAGAGCAGAAGTCCACCTCTCACCCTGCTCTGGATTAGCTGTCAAGATTTTTAAAGTACTGCAAGCAATTTCCCTTTCCACTTCTGCAACCCAACCCTGCACAGCCTGAGCTGAGCGAACTCACACAGCACCCCTGGGTGTCCAGGGACAAACCCAACCCTGAGGAGGAGGACTAGCATACTCAGTACACCACTGCTTCATGACTCCAGAGGACAAGTCAACATGAAAACTCTTCCCATGCTCTATACAGACTAGGACCCTGGGATGCTCCACGCTGAAGGTCAGAGCATTCGCTCTTCCTGATGGTTGGCACCTTAATCCCCCAAAGGTATCTCCTCATTTCCAGCCAGACAGCATGATGTCAGTAACACTACCTGGAGCTGCCCTTCTGGGGCATTTACCCACTTGTACTTCCCAGGATTTTTTTCTTTTTAAGGTCCCTGTCTGCAAAACAGGATTTAAATTTATTTCTTTTTTTATTATTATCATTTTGTAAGGAACAACTAGGCTGCACAAGCCTAGGCTTCAGCTCTAAGGAGGCCAGTTACACAGCAGCCAGCCAAAGCTGGCAACTACAGTCTCGCAGCAGAATCCACAGCCGGTTTCATCCTCAGTTGTGCCAAGCACCCTGAACACCCCTGAAAACCCAACCAGAGCTTCCAGCTTCTGTCAGTGCCCTCACAGCATGTGGAACCAGCTGCCCTGTTCCATGAGTCAGCCCCCATCTGCCACTACCCAATCCCACCGACACATCCCTTGCTGCCTTTTTCAAAAGAGAGCGATGCCATTGAAACACTAGAAGTGACCAACCACGTGCAGCACCAGTGTGGAACCCACCTTGCGCTGGGAAATATGCTCAAGGGAGAGGAATGGCTGCAAAACAGAGCCAAGTAAGAGAAACTGAACAACTAGGTCTCCATCAGCACAGGTATCCATCAGCAGCATCAGCTGCTGCACAGGTACAACTACACAGGGCCACAGCACGGCCAGCTGCTCCCGTGTCTACACAGGCAGAGCCAGTGTGAGACTGACCTGTCTGGACTGACTGCTCTGTGTCCTGTCCTGCTCGACATGCCAAGGCAGAAAGGTGCCAACTTCCTCCCAAGAGGATTCACAGCAGCTCCTGCAGCCACATTCTGCATGCATGCGGGCATGATGACATTGAGCTACCAGCAGTGTTTCCTAGGTTCTCACAACCACTTTATCTCCAGGTTTTCTTCCTGCTTAGTCATCTTCATTCCAACCCCCTTTACTCCAGGGTCCTTACTCAGACACAGACATTCTAGAGACATGAAAGTTTGTGCCTCTCAGCTCAGATCCACTGGGAGAACAGAGCCATCTGTTGCATTTCTTCACCCACTTATTGCTGGAAGTGTTAGCTGGCACATCAGCAGTGACTTACTGCCTTCTGGAGTCTGAAACAGTTCCTGGGCCATTCAGACAATGAGAAACAGCCCTGTGATACTGCCAGAACAGCAAGTTCCTTAAGCCTTGAGGCCCAGAGGCAAACACTATTCCAGAAAGAGGGGACAGTTTTCCATGGAGCTATAAAGAAGCCTCAGCACACCCTATGAGTAACCTGCAGTAGTTCTGATCACACTGCTCGTTATTAGCATTTAGAAACAGGCAGTACCATCTGCAGGTCAGCAGACACACTCCCAGGCATTCAGAATCCACATGAAGATGTGCAGCACAATTTAAGGGTCCTTTCAGTGGGGATAAGCACAGCAACACTCACTGGTCACCAACACTTTGTCCTGACTATAAATAACAGCCTAAGTAGGGACAGAAGTCCTGCACAGCTTCAGCACAGGATATTGTCCAGAAGCATCACAGCAGGGTACCTGGCATCGCTCTCAAAAAACTGAGAACAGCAAAACACAGCTTAAACACACAGCTTCTTCCCTACCAGTCCCCAGGGTGATTTCCCTGAGATGCACATGGGTCTCCATGTCTGCAGCACAACCTTCATGGTTCCCCATGGCCACTGTATCCAACCTGAACTCTCAGGTCTGTGAGTCCTCGAGTTCCCCATCTGTAACTAAACACAAACATTGTCCTTCTCTGGAGTCTGCCCTGTTCTTAATAAACCTATAATACACCAAGTGGAAGATCTCTGGATAAAGGACTGCCCAGTACCTGACAAAGAGGCAAGAAGTTCACAGCAATGCCTTTTCCAAAGAGGGGATATTTTATAAAGAATAAAGACTATCAGACAGAGCTACCTGCAATCTCAGATGAGCTACTCCTTCTGTAAGCTTCTTTACAGGAGCAGAAAAGATTACTGACCCATTCACCTGTAGGTGTTCAACCTCTTTGTGATGCATTTCCAGACCCAAAATGCTGGAAGTCAGCTGTTCAATCTGCCCATCAGTAGCAGCTGACCTCTGTGGGTCCATAACAAAGAAAACTAGCCAGAAGAGATCCAGCTGTTCAAAGTCTCTTGAAGCAGCCTCATTAAAACCTGAACCACCTCAGCATCAACACACCGAGACTGCAAACATAGTGCTGAGTGCAAAAGCACTCTTTTATCCGGAAGATACTGAATGTCTGACACAAAAACCACTCCCACCTTCATCTTCTGCTATCTCAGAAAATGGAGCCTGTAACGAACAGGCACAGACTACACAGAGCTGGCAAATGTTTGGAAACACAAGCAAATGAGATGGCCTGAACAAACTGCTGGTGCTCAGCTGAAGTTTGTTAACCACAGTCCATAACCCTCTACACCACCTCTGGATGCTCCTCAGTTACAGCACAAGAACAAGCAACACTACTTCTCCTAAAATGAAGGTGTGGCAAGAGCCAAGAGGGGAAGCTGGAGAGGTTTTCCCGAGTTATACTCCACTTCACCACCCTAACAACAGCAAATATTAGGGCCATCAGCCAAGAGAAGCCCACACGGTGGGGAGCACTCCAGCAGCAGGACCAGACCAGGCACTGAAGGGCACCCAGCACCACCAGTTAACACCAAAGGCTGGCAACAGCCATGTGCCAAACACACCAACAACTGCTTTTCCACGATGCACTGGCCCTCCAAGAGGAGAGTGAGCTGCAAGAACACCTTAACAGGTGTCCAACCAGAAGGGTTAGTTAGGAAGGCAACTCACGCTGCCTTACCCCACTGTGCCCGAAGAACGCCTGGAGCCACTGCCTCACTTACCGTTGGTACGTATTCCGATGGGAATTTATTTGTTGTGTAAGAAATTAAGAGACAGGTTTTACCAACAGCACCATCGCCCACGACTACACACTTGATCGTCTGCATAGCTGCTCTACTGGGGTACCAACTCCAAGGATAACCTAGAAGAAAAAAAGAGAGACAAAGATGTACCTTGAGACGTTTCTGTTCTCATTCGATAGCAGCAGATGTCACTGGAGGGTCCAACCCACACTTGGGATGTGAAACAAGACATTTCTACAGGAGCTGGGAGACCTTTTCCCTCCCATCCCACATCCATCAGGAAGCTGTCCATGATCATAAATGCAAATACGGCTCCTTATAGCAAGACCCCTCCCCACGGTGTGGGACTGCCAACTGCCACCTACGACTTTGTTTGCTGGTGAAAAGGACAGGGTGAACTCAGCCACTCTAACACACAGTGCCACTTCTGCCCAGTGACCTAGAGGTAAGCAAAGTTTTTTTGGGGCTTTCCTAGGGTGTTTTTAAAGCACAGGATCATCCAACCTGGACACACTGAACATGTTAGCTTGAATCTTGATAGCTGTTAAGTAACAGACCGTGAGGCCTTCCCTCCGGTTTCCAGCTGAAATCTGAGACAAGGCGACAGGATAAATATAAGCAGACGCAGACAGAAGCAAACACAATTAATTCCTCCTCTCCTCACTTGTCTTTAAGGCCTAAACACAGTTCTACAGTCTTCTGGTTAGGGTTGCTACCTAACTTGTAGCTTTACCCTGACTCTGCAGTGGGACAGCTGCTTCTCAAGAGATCACATCACCCTCCGGCCATCACATAGTCACGGAGCACCCAGTTCCGTCAGCACCTGACCCAGCACAGACTAAATCACATGAACTAAATCAGTGTCTGCTATCAACACCTCCTGCAACCCTCTAGTAGCTGCTTGCAGTGCCAGAGCACTGCCCTTCGTTACTCTATTAGTTCAATTAGCTGAGTACCAGGCCTGTGACCATTCATTCACACACAGATGTGAAATCCTGACCCCAGTAAGCCCAGTGGTAACGCTCCCACCGACCTCCCACATTCCCATATCACTAGAATTTCTTTCATTTACAGAGCAGAGACTCGCAAATCTGACTGGGTGTGGGGGAGAGGACAGGTCAGATCCCTACAGCAGCAACTGCACCCTTGGAATGAAGGCAGCACTTTAGCTGCCAAGGACATTGCTGTGACTCAGTTCTGGGTAACTGCACCGAAAATCTGAACTGATCCCTACAGAACTGTTTGGGCATTTCACTTCTCAGAGAGGTCTGAAGGAAATACAGTGCAACTGCAGGCTCTTCTGGCCACAGCTGGCACCAGAGCGACACTGCACATCCCCATGCCTTCAAGGTAAGGTAAGCACTACCAACTCTAAACAAACCTCATTCCACCAGCTCTTCTTCAGCTGATGCAGAGGTGCTCAAAGCCATAAGAGCCAGCTACCTTAACAATAAACATCCTCAAAGGGTCCCAAAACCAGCACTTAAAGGGGAATTCAAATTACCAGCACTCCGCTCCCTCCAGCCACAGAGCAATGCACAAGCAGTCCATTTGGGAAACAGCAGCAAAGACTTTCTCAGAGCAGAACACCAGCAACTGGTACCTCCTGCACTCAGTCCACTGCTACCCGCACATCATCTTCCAGCACATTCAGAGACCAAGGACTGGGGTAGGCATCAGGCATTACCACTAGTCCCTACCTGGTGTCACAGTTCAGTACTAAACAGACCCTACTGACTGATGCAGCAGATGACAGCACCACACAGGATGATCAGCAGCAAACTATATCCACTAGTACAACAGAGAGCTCTGGAGCTTTGTCCTGAAGCAAACACACCTTTTACTCACGAGGATAAAACGAGAATCTCCATTTCTACACGTTTTCTGTGTTCAGGTCAGAGCAGTATCAGTCACTACTGCCTCAACTGCACAGGGTCTCCCACAGCTCTGCCCTGCCCATGCTGGTACCACCAATCCCAGAGAGAAAGTCACATTTTATAATTAAAACCAGTGAGGGAACAGAGCAGCTCAGCCTCACATTAAGGCTTCACAGTCAAAACTAAGGTGCAAAGAGCTGAGTCACTCACAGACATTTTAAAAGGAAAACACAGGTACCTACAACAGGTATCAGGCTGAGTTAAAAGCCAGGCCCACTCCAACTGAAGGCAGCCTGAATTAGTGCCTCTCCAGCCTTACCCAGCCCTTCTGCTTTAGGATCAGCCCAAACAGAGCCTCCCAGCTGCACAACACAGCAGGCAGCCTTCCTGAGCTATTCACAGAATTAATAACTGAGGTACAAAGCAACTCTCCACACTGCCACCCCAGACCTCAGAATTCCTGCTCCAGCCCCATTATCACAAGAGGACTAAACCATCCACGTCCTGACTGTGCATGGCCACCCCTTTAGAGAAACCCAACCTCACCTTCTCCTAGCTGATACCTCCTCCAATCTGTATTCCTCCCCACCCTTCCTGCTCTACCTCCTCATCTTGTTCTCTTGCCCTATTTCCATTTCCTCATTCACTCCTAATGTGCAGCTCACACATTTGCTCCAAGGCAGCTTTTCCAGAATGCGGAAATCACATGGAAGGAACAATCCAGCCCAAAGTACATCCCATGCAGCACAGCCCACCAGTCCACAAACACCTCTGAACCTCAACATCCTGATCCTGCACTGGCACCCAACAAGCTCACACATGCTTCATGGAAAACTCATGTGTGGAGAGTTACTCCATCGAGCAACAAATCCACAGTACCACCACATCAGGTACCCCAAGCGTACCTCAAGCCTCGACTTTTTGCACTTCAACACAGCCAAGGCCCCAGACGTGGGCTCTGGGAGAGAAACTGTGGCCTCAGTAAAGGCTCAGGTCAGACTCCAGCTCAGCCAAAGCCCAAACTGTGGGCACTGGCCTGGCAGCCACATCCTGCACAGTCAATTCTGACTCATGTGGCCAACTATCAGCTTTATCTACATAATTACTCACACAGCAGCAAGCACCAGCAGTCCAAATTCAGTAATTCCTATAAAAGCACCCCTGACTCTCACCCTGCATCCCAAATCAACATCCAAAGGGCTGGCAGGGCCCACATAGCCCATTCAAATGTGACCCTCCCTACCCTGGGCTGTAGAGCAAAGGCTCTCCCATTCATCACCTTTTCCTACCTGCTGAACCCAACCTTTCAGCTTTCCAGCAGTCCAGGTGCAGATCCCCCAGAGAACAAAGCAAAACCTGAACCACTCAGCAGGACCTGGGAATGCCTGGGGGGGAAGGGGGGGGTGTACGTTATTGCTGCAGGGGCCTTCTTTCTGAAGAAACATACAAAACTGGCCATGAAAACCAGATGACACTCAGTGACCTGGCTTAGCAGAGCATCCCCTAGTCACAAGGAACTACCAGGTCTCACACAGCTGCCTGAGTGCCCACTAGACACTTGAGGATTTCATTTTTAGAGGACTAAAATACATTCAAGTACATCTTTAGGTAAAGGCATCCCCTGGGTTTTTATTCTAATGGCTGTCACATTTTATCCAAGTGTTGAAATGAGGCAAGCCTAAGTTTTAAACAGATTTAGAGTCCTAAGCACAGGCCTCCAAAGCCTTACCATCAGGAAAGGGAACTGATGAGTAAATAATTCTACTTGGATTAGCAGGCTCTTGCTCTCTAGGATGAGCTACTTTATCTTCCACTTTTAGAGGGTCCCCAAATCTCTGCTGAAAATAAGCTCATTCTCATGGAGCTCAGATGCTCCAAACTGGGACTTCCTCTTCCACAGGGAAAGCTTCCAAGATTCACAGGTCATCAACCTGTGCTTTTACTCCAATATGAACCACAATCATGGGGTAACCCATCTCATGGGGTAACCCATCTCCAGAGTGAAACACCCAGGGAGACAGAAAGCAAGCTGAAGGGGTCTGGGTTTGCTTCCCCTCCAAAGTCCCTCCAAAGACGGTCTACATCTACAACACCCAGCAGCAGAAGAAAATCCTTCAACTAGTTTCAAATACCCAGGAACCGAGACTGGAAAAGGCACTAAATTCATCCCAATTTGAGTGCAGACTGAATTCTGAGCCATTCAATCGTGACCTATCCAGCCAAGCCCAGACTGAAGAGCTGATGGACAGCAAGTCAATAGGACTTAGCTTAGAAAAGAGGAGGCTCAGGGGTGACCTTATCACTGTCTATAACTACCTAAAAGGTGGTTATGGTCAGGCGGGGGTCAGTCTTTTCTCCCTGGACACTGGAGACAGGGATCACAGTCTTAAGCTCCACTGGGGGAGGTTTAGGCTTGACATTAGGAAGAGGTTTTTTTTACTGAAACAGTGATCCGGTTTTGGAACGGGCTGCCCACAGAGGTGGTTGGCTCACCATCTCTGGAGGTGTTTAAGGTTAGGCTGAAGTGCTAAGTGGCACGATCTAGATGTCCAGGTTGGACTGGATGATCTTTAAGGTCTTTTCCAGCCTCATCATTAATGTGACTGAGTTCTGTTCAACAAAATTGAAAGACTTCTTTTATTAGGATTATAGAATTGTCGTGGCTCAAAATGACCTCCAGGACCATCAAGTTCAGTCCTCATCCCAACAGCTTCCTAACTGCCAAAAGCATGGTCTCAAGTGCTCTAACTACTAGGTTTATAAACCCCTCCAGGGACAGTGACTCCAACCCCTCCCTGGGCAGCCTGGTCCAGTGCCCAACCACTTTCTCAGCGAAGAACTTCTTCCTATGGTCCAATCTAACCCTCCCCTGAGGTAGCTTGAGGCCTTTTCCCCTCATCCTAGCATTAGGAATTCGGAAGAAAAGACCAGCATTTCCCCCCTTGCTAAAACCTCCTGTTAGGGAGCTGTAGATAGCAGTAACACCTCCTCTCAGCCTCCTCTTCTCTAGACTCAATAACCCCAGTTCCTTCAGTCGCTCCTCACAGGGCCTGTTTGCCAGCCCTCTCCTCAGACTTGTTGCCCTTCTCTGGCCCCACTCCTGCTCCTTAATGTCCTTCTGATACTGTGGTGCCCAAAACTGGACGCAGTACCCAAGGTGCAGTCTCCTGAGTGCTGAGGCACCACCACCTCTCCATTCCTGCTGGTGACGAAGTTCCTGATCCAGGCCAGGATCAGATTCTGTCCTCTATCTTAAAAGCCCCAGTGCTTCACACTTCTAACACAGATTTTATCCCGTTCAGTGTGTGATCACACCTGCAGGGTTTTCCAAAGTGCCACAGTGTTCTGGAGAAGTAGGACAGAGCATCCTGGAAACTGGGGACTGCAAAGCCTGGTGACCCTTAGCAAGTTCAATCCTCGCTGCAGACTTGAACAGACCCGTTTCACAGAAACATTCTTCAAATCTTACACTCTGTAAAATACCCTGAGCTGCATTCTGAAAGAAACAGTGCCCAATCACACACTGGCCCTGAGGGACTCATCCAATGCAGCACTCATTTCCCTGATGTAAACACAATGTTCCTATGGGAGCTCCTGCCCGTGCGCAGCCGCTGCAGTACATCCTAGCAGCAACAGGAACTGCTGAGTGAAGAATTAAGTGACATTTTGTAGGTCTCCATGTTCCCTCCTAATCCAAGAGGTAAGAACATGCATGATTCTCACTCCTGCTGCACATGCAACCTGAAACAGGAACCACAAACCTTCAAGCTAGTTAAATTCCATTTATTTTGAAGCTTCTGCAGTTTGTTTTCAGGTTAAAATGTGCAGGTTCTTTTAGCCAAAGGAAACCGAGCTGTCAAATCTGTCTACACATCCTGCAGCAGTTTCCTGTCTCGCCTCAGCAGCACTGCCGCTTCCTCTTTCAGGCAGGGCTGAAACGGCTCCATTTCAACACAGGTACGGGCTGAACACAGCCACTGCCAGCCAGCAACCAACAACCATTTCGTGATGCTCTTCTGCACACAGCATTAACTCACGAGGCGTAACTGTGCCTGCTTGTCATTGATCCTGTTTGAGAGCCTGCCCTGCACTGCAAACAAACAAACAGAGCTGCTTCTGAAGACAAAACACCCTTCTTTTACTGCCTCTGAAACAGGTTGTTTATCTCAATCCTGTGAGGTCAAAACACTCAGGTGTCCACATGGAAACAACCTTCATCTCTGTTATCCTTTCACCCTTCCAGGCTGCTTCCATTTCGCATCTCATGAAACCCACTCATTTCTAAATTTCTAATCATTTGTTCCTAGATTAATCCCATCCATGTCAGCATCCTGGTCCTCTGCCACCTCCTCTACCCTAGTACAAACTAACATTTCTGCTTTCCAAATCACAGAATCACTGAGGGTGGAAAAGACCTCTAAGATCATCAAGCCCAATCCATGACCTAACATCACCACAAATGCTGTCACACAGAGAGGGTCCCAGCTCCTCCAATCCAGGCAATCCATACATCCACCAGGCACTACATGCAGGAAGTACCAGCTCCCTGCTGGCATTACCTACCCTGCACAGCAAACATCACTACCCACAAGGTGCCAGTTCTCTGCAAAGAGCACAAACCACTTGCAAAGAGACCATTCAAGTTCAGCTGTCAGCCAGAGGGTTCAGGACCTCCTGGCATACAGGATCCTGTCACAAATCTCCAATGCTAAGCACCAACAGGAGCCACACTAACTAGTTATGGGCTGAGCTTTTTGGAGAAAGGCAAACTGGCACAGAGGGAAAACTTATTTCAAGAGCAGTATGAGCACAGCCAGCATTCTCCTCTGCAGGTGTTTAGCAGCTACTCACAGACACTACCTGCATCTGCCAGGCCAAAGCTCACCACCCACTCTGCAAGAACCACCTTCTTCATGGAGACCTCCCTCACGACTAAACACATCTGCCACTCCTATGCCAGTAACCAGTTGGAAAAGTCCATACAGAGAGCTCCAGCCAACCAACAATTCCCTGCTCAGGGCTTCTTTCTTCCCAGGCTAAGTTTCAGGAACTGATTCAGCACCTGAAAGGGACACACCACCACCAGGACTAAGATAACATGGGCAGAAATGTCCTGTCAGGAGCAGGGACCTGCAACTTCCAGAGAATCACTTCCAGAGAATCATAGACCTGGTCAGACTAGAAAAGACCTTCAAGCTCACTGCATCCAACCCTGAACCCAGGTGGCCCAACCCATCACTAACCCCTGCTCTTGAGCTCCCAATCTCCAAGACTGAAACACTGCCAGGGATAGAGATTCAACCCCCTCCCTGGGCAGCCTGTGCCAAGGCCTGGGGGCACTTTCCAGGAAGAAGTTTCTCCTCAAGGCTAACCTTCCCCTGGGGCAGCTTGAGGCTATGTCCTCTTGTCCTGTCCTTGTCTTGTTCCTTATGAGAAGAGACTGATCCGCACCTCTCCCCACCTTCCTGTCAGGCAGTTGCACACAACAGTAAGGTGTCCCCTCAGCCTCCTCCAAACTAACCAGCTCCAGCTCCCTCTGGGAGCTGCAAGCTGTTCTACAAATTGGCCTCCCGACAAACACCAAAATTTGGGTGAAGATCCCGATCTGCAGACTTGCAGCAGCAGAGCACACTGGTGGGCTCCATCTCAGGTATCTGCCCACAGCCACAACCTGGTGCTGGATGCAGGAACAGGGATCACTGAGACAACCACACAAGAGCTGTACGATCACCACCAATATGGCTGAACCAGCACCCTCACAGATCTGAGTTCCCAGACTTGAGGAACTTTGCGACTTGTGTCAAAACCCACATTTGCTGTTGTTAAGGAATCTGTCTGAGATGAAGTACGTGCCTGCAACCTGGGAGCATCCTTACATCTGCCACTCCAGAGAGCTCGTGTACCCCATTTCTGGACAAGTTACTAAAAATTACCAAGGAAGAAGCAAGAGATCTCTTTTCAAAATGCAACTGTCTGAGATCAATTCATATTTTCTCCTCTCTTGATTAGGTGAGAGCTGACAACTACTTCACACATCTTCATAAAAGCTCCTCACAACAAACCAAGAGCAGACACAGTCTTCAATTCAAAACAAGCTGCTCATGCAGACAGCTGTGGGTACCACACATACAGCCCTGCCTACAGCTGCCTGAGCACCTGCACTACCAGGCCGCCCCACTTCTCAGCTCAGAACAGCTACCTGGACTTTGTTAGAAACTGCAAATAAGTGGCAGCTTCTCTGTTATCACTCAGGTTGAATTAAAATCAGCCACCAGCCCTGGGAAAACCTGCTGCAGATTAAATACTGGTATATATGGGGGTCTGCACCAAGGCCCTTCTGTCAGCCATATTTTAAAGCAAGTCTATACGAGCTTGGTTCAGTACTGTTAACACTGAAAAGCATCAGCTATAACTGTACCTGCAGCACACACCAGCCTCGGCCAACTACACTAAGCAGTAGTGCAAGAGGCATGGTACAAGCTTCCCTATTTTGAGGCAGTTTTGCATAATGGGAAGCACCCAGCATGCACAGATCACCCTCACAAACCCCATTACAGCAGTGAATACTCCCTCAGGGCATCCTCTGGGCTGTATGTGATGTCCCAGGGGCTGGTAGACATATCAGGCCAAGCAGCACCCTACTATATCAAAAACGAGAGATGAAGCTTTGTTAAAAACATGGCAAAGCAACTTTTCTCAGCCACTGAGTTATCCCGGTGCTTTTACTAAACCCAAGACTGCGCTGGGTTGGGAGGGAGATCAGAGCTCACCCAGCACCAACCCCCTGCCATGGGCAGTGACACCTCTCACCAGACCACAGTGCCCAGAGCCCCATCCAACCTGGCCTTGGACACTATCAGAGATGGAGCAGACACAGCCTCCCTGGGCAAGCTGTTCCAGGGCCTCAGCAGCCTCACAGAGAGGGATTTCTCCTCAGATCTCAGCTCAGTCTCCCCTCTTCTACCTTGAAGCCAATCACCCTAGTCCTATCACCAGAGGTCCTTGAATAAAGTCCCTCTCCAGCAGTCCCCTTCAACTGGAAGCTGCTACAATGTTCCCCCAGGGCCTTCTCTTTTCCAGTCTAACAGAGGAGCTGGAAACTTGCTTACCATGAGGCACAAGAGGCTGCTCTGCACTTACCCACAGGAAGGTACTGGAGCAATGGGAAGGCCACTCCCTAATACAGGCAGTGGCAAAACATCTGCAGCAGTGAGACCACAGCTAAGACACAGGGGCCAAGAGCCCAGTAAGGTAAATGCAGAAGACACTCAATAAAAACTAACAGTCCAGAATACAGAAGAAGATCCTTGTGAGAGGAACTAAACCTTTAGCTCAGAACACTTCACAAGCTCTTAACAAAACATAAGCGCTCAACTGGAGCTAACTGCCACTCACACGCACCCAGTAGAACCACAACCACAGCAATCCTCCTGGCAGGCCACAAGGCTGGCAAAGGGTCTGGAGAGCAAACCTTGTGAAGAGAGGCTGAGGAAGGTGGGGCTGCTTAATGTGAAGAAGGCTGAGGGGACATCTTATTGCTGTCTGAAACTGCCTGACAGGAGGGAGAGACATAGGGGTTGGTCTCTTCACCACAGGAAATGGCCTCAAGCTGCCCCAGGGAAAGGTTAGGTTGGCCCTGAGGAGAAAGCTCTCCCTTGAAAAGGGCCTTGGCACAGGCTGCCCAGGAAGGGGGTTGAATCGCCATCCCTGGCTGTGTTTCACAGCCATGGAGATCTGGAGCTCGGGGACAGGGGTTGGGACAGCTGGGTTCAGGGTTGGATGCAATGAACTTGAAGGTCTTTTCCAGCCTGAACAGGTCTATGATTCTGTGAAAACGAAGCCGGGCATCAACCCTCCCTTAACAGCCCCTCTGAACTGAGCTCTTCCAAACTGAAACCGGCCCAACATCAAGTGCCACAGCAGCTCCCTAGGCAGCAGATGCCTTCTCCCCATCACAGCCAAAGCTGCAGGAGCATTTTTGCATTTTCTTTCCTCAAAACATAAGGCTCAGCACCAGCCAGAACAACTCCTTTCAACTTGAGACAAGCTGAACAATTCAAACCAGTCTGTTACAAACCAAGACAATTCTGGCAACTCTAGCTGTGGCTGAGTCTGGCACCTGTCCCGCTGCACAGCCTGCAGGCCCCCACTGTCCGGCTCCACCACACTGTTCAAGCTTTGCTCTGCCGCTGTTCTGGCTCAGTAAAAACCTTCACTCTGCCATGGTTTAGTCTAGAGAAAACACATGCCAACACACCACAGACTGACCCCTGGCACAGAAGCTTCCGTACAGGTGAGCTGTTATCTGCACTCCTCCAAACAGAAAAGCTCAGAGGAAGCCCCTTGTTACTTCTGTAATAAAGAGTCTGAATTGTTTTCTCATGAAGCAAGAAAACAGTGCACAGACCAAGTCTTCAGCTAGGAATTACACCACAATCTGCAAAAGGAATGGGGTGAATTAGCAGCACGAGTGCTTAAAACAGAACAAGGGGCTTTAAAAGCTTTCACAAAACTAAGCCTTTGTTTTCTCCTTCTCAGACATCACTCGTGTAGAGAAGTCAGTACATCTCAAGCAAAGGACAGCTGCTCTACTGAGGAGGAAACAGGCCAAACAGTACTTTGAAGCTTTAAAACTTCAAAACAGAAATTGCTATCTGAAACCCAAACTTACAAGGATTAATTACACCATCACCACTCTGCTTGGCACACTGAACAAACCCAGCTCTTCCATGCAAGGCCAACATAAAGGATCACCCACCAGAAGATGGGAGTCCTAATGCTGTTTCTGTCCCTTCTCTAGGTCATTTTACCTGCACACCACCACGATGCCACTGGACTGCCAGAGGCAGCCAACTGCTGCAGAGGGGATGGCCAAGCACACTCAAGATGATAGCTTTGTCCCAGGCTTCAGCCCTAGGAGCTGCTGTGGTGGGAAGTTTTCACCTACCATTCTTGGAGGAATCCTTCCCTTGGATACTCTTGGCCACTGTGGCATAAACTACTCTCAAGAGAACTTGAAGGCAGTTGCCTCATTCAGTATTCTGCACCAGTGTACAAATACTTAAAAGGATTTTTTTGAAGGATCAGCATAGCAGATTATCCAGGCACTAAAGGAGTTTGTCACACATCACCCAGAGGGGGCTTCACCTATATTTGGCACAAAGGGGTGAGAGAAGCTAAAGCACAAGTCTACAAGAAGTGGTTAAAGAGAGCTTCTTGCTACCCAGACTGTAAGAAATCAACTTCACTTCCATTTATTTGACAGCACCTTCATCTTCTTCCAGAAAATAAGGTGGTATTCTTTCCCAGGGAACAGAAGAGCAAGGACACCTACGCTCTCTCCAATTCCTCCTTCCCTACTCTAGAAGCAGCTCAGATCGTTGACATTCATACAAACAAGTCTAATGAGAGCAAGAAAGCTCAGGAGGCAAGCAGAGCGAGAGCTACAACACACAAGCCCACAGATGACTCCTAAAAGCTGTGAGCACTCACATTCACGTAAAACAGGCTCCAGGCACCTCCACTGCAGCAAGGCACAGCCAGTTATCGTACGAGCTCTCAGGAGCAGGGCTGAAGCCAGCACATCATCATGCTGTGCTGACTCTGAGGCATGCAAGCTCACAGATAGTTGTCGAAGAGATTTTAATTAAGATGTCCGGCTCTCATAAGACTTGGAAATTTGGTTTAGCACTACAGATGCATTTTAAACAGAAGCAACTCTCACATCAGGACTAGCGGTCAGCTTCACGCTGCACTTCACAACAGCAGTGCATGCGCTTTACAGCAAAGCTTTGCTGGGCAAAAAGGCAAGGGCAGCTGCAGAATCATGAGGGAAATCCCTCACGGTTTCAGATGGGCTCCATTTCTATTTACTTTTGTTCTTGCAGTAGATCTATAGTTTCCATTTGAGAGACTTCAGACACTCCAGGACTTGCAGAGCATCGTTATTAAGCAGTAAAAACACCACAAACTTCCCAGCAGTTTCAGGTAAACAACCAACCCCAAAGCAGGGGGTAGAATGAATTAAGAGCATCATGAATAACCACGTTCAAAGTATGCAAATCTAACGATTCCCATTTCTGCCTACAACACTACACCAACCTGCAAACATGTTCTATCTTGCATCGCAGTCGTTTTTAATCCCTTGCCAAGGCTAAAAAAAACCAGCCCTTTACCTCGCTGTTACAAAAGCACACACCAAGTGAAGGATTTAAACACAGCTAAACTGTTGAAACACAGCATTATTTCTGAAGTTACTGACTACCCGTTTCAAGCACACATTTCCCTACCCAGCCTCCCCCATAACCCCTACACTGACAAGAAGGAAGTTTTCAAAGCAGAACCACAGATTTTCCACATACAGACAGCTGAACACGAAGGCTTTCTACCTAACGCTGGTTTTGCCGAAGACCCTTCTACTGATCAAAATGGAGAAGCTTTAAAGTGCTTTTACTGAGTTCTTCCACTTATCATAGATTCACAGCATGTCCAGGGTTGGAAGGGACCTTAAAGATCATCCAGACCCAATCCCCCTGCACAGGCAGGGACACCTTCACTAGAGCAGGTTACTCAAGGCCCCATCCCACCTGGCCTTCAACACTGCTGTGGCAACCTATTCCAGCATCTCAGCACCCTCAGAGTCAAGAGCTATCTCCTCATATCCAACCTCAATCTCCTCTCTTCAAGTCTGGAACCCTTTTTCCTTATCTTCTTGCTACCACCTGTGTCAAAAGCCATACCCCAGCACTCTTGCAGCCTCCTTCAGAGACTGGAAAGCTGCTAAAGGTCACCTGGGAGCCTCCTCTTCTCAAGGCTGAACAAGGAGCTTGATCTGGGTTTTAAATATCCTTCCAAATACTAGGAAAAAAAGGCCATTTGTGCTACTGTGATTTAACAGTTCGAACACAGACAGCTAGCACCTCCTTCCCTAGGAGAGGAGAAACACAGATGAACAGCAGACAAAGACACTCACAGATGGCCAGAGCAAGCTACTTCTGACTACCCAGTTGTCATGTAACATGGCCTCCTCGTTGAGACTTCATCCTCCCCGAGATTTCTGTCAAAGGAGAGTGGAGCAAAGCCACTCTGGCTCCACCAGTTACGGTACTCAAGCAGAAGGTGACAGGAACTGTGACCATTCCGCAAACGCCCGCCGAGCACAGCTTTCACAACCCCGCGTACTGGCTACACAAGCGTCTCCCCCTGTTGCCCCCAACTGTCAGCTCTGCTCGCTTACAGGAAAACAACCCCTCCTGAAGTCCTGAAACCCTGAAAGCCCAGCCAGGCGCTGTGCTGCTGCAACGCTGTTGGGATTTCAGAAGGGAGCCATATGGCAGCACCAACCCCCGCAGCCCCTACCCCAGACACCACCAGGGCACCTCCGGCCCCGCGGCTGGATGAACCCGAGTCCTAGCACCGAGGCGGGGACAGAGCCGCTAAGAGCCCTTCAGTCCCATCTGAGTCGGCAACTGCCTGTTTGCGGTGCGCAGAGCTTAGGCCGAGCTTCGTGCAGCGCTGCGGGGCTCAGAGCTGCAGTACTGCCGGGCGCTGCCCGCCTCAGGCAGGCCCGAGCCCACCCTGCAGCCAGGGCCGAGGCACGGGGAGCGCTTCCTGCCGCCGCTCCCCAGCGCCGAGGGTCCGGCCCCCGCCCGTCGAGCCAGGAAGCGGGGAACGGGGGGAGGGGAGACGGCCCGGCCCCGTCGCCCCTCACGAACCGCCCCGCCAGGGCCGAGACACCGCAACATGCCCCCCCACACCGCGGCGCTAGGAACGGCCCGACACCCCCTTACACAC
>VZRI01014336.1:20604-30965 GCA_013397515.1 Upupa epops | reverse complement strand
AGCACCAATCCACCACCACACCCTGGAGCATCAGATCTGCACCCCTGGGAAACAAGGGTGACCCCAGGCAAAGCCGCAGCCGTCGTTCTTGTGGAGAGCCCCAGTGCCTCTGCAGGGCTGAAGCTCAAGGTTCTGCCAAGAACCAGGGGGTTTGGGGCTGCCAACCCACCCCCCGGTTTAGTGCTGCAGAGGATTAACTAGAGGGATCAAAGCAACCCCAACCCTAAGCAGACCCAGGGCATCTCTGCACTACAGCTCATGGCATGGAAAGCAGTGGAAGTGGCGATGCCAGGCTGAGGGGTGGCCTGGGGGTAGTCCAGAGGGAAGGGGTTTGTCCACAGGGACTGTGGCAGCCTTGAGAGGTGGAACCTTGAGAACCTCAGGAGGTCCAACCGGGCCACTGCAGCTGAGTCAGGGCAACCTCTGGTAGCAGCACAGGCTGGGGATGGAGAGCAGCTCTGAGGAGAAGGACTTGGGTGTGAAGCTAGATAGGAGCTGGCAGTGTGCCCTCACAGCCCCAATGCCACCCGTGTCCTGGGCAGTGTCCCCAGCAGGGTGAGCAGGCATCCAGGGAGGGGATTGTGCCCCTCTGCTCTACTCTGCTGAGACCCCCCCCACCCCCACTGCAGGGCTGGGTCCAGCTCTGGCCTCCCCAGCACAGCAGAGACATCATGGAGCTGCTGGAACCCCTCTGCTGGGAATGATGAGGGGGTTCAGCCTGGAGAAGGCTCCAAACAGCCCTCAGCGCAGCCTTTCAGGGGTTGAAGGGGCCAGTGAGACAGACTGGGACAGACTTTATAGCAGGGGCTGTTGTGACAGGACAAGGGGTGATGGCCAAACTAGAAGAGGGATTCGATGCTAAGGGAGATGTTTTCTATACTGATAGTGGAGACACCCTGCCCAGGTTGCCCGGAGAGGTGGGAGAAGCCTCATCCTTGGCACCATCCCAGGTCAGGTTGGACCCTGGGGCTCTGAGCAACCTGCTCTGGGTGGGGATGACCCTGCTGACTGCAGGGGATGGACTAGGTGACCACTGACAGTCCCTTCCAACCCAAAGCAGACTGCAACTCCGTGATTCCCTGGTTCTGTGACTCTGTGAAGTACAGATGTGTTTCCCATGGCTGTAGGAGATGAGGAGGTAGTGCTGCCAGGGAGCTGCAAGGCTCAGCAGTCATAGAATCACAGAATCATAAACGGTTGGAAAAGACCTCTAAGATCAAGTCCCAGCCCTACAACCCCGGCCGTTATCACTTGTTTTCCTCTTAACAGAGAGAAAAAGAAAGGTCTTCATGACCTCATGAAAAGACCTTCATGAAAAGGTCTTCAAGACCTTCATGAAAAGAAAGGTCTTCCCCAGGTACTCAGCCTGGTGCCCCAGGGACTCTGGCTAAAGGGTTCCCATGACCCTCCTTATATTCAGCCTCTGCCTCCAGCTTCCCCGGCCCCTCTGACTCTCTTTCCTGGTCCTGGGGACCCAACACGTCTCAGGCCACTCTACCTCTAGGCAGTAATTCAAAGGACTAATTAAAAAATGTGGGATATCAGCCCAGGACAGCGAGTACCCCCACCCGGGGAGAGTTCCCAGCGGGTTCCCACAGCTCTCCCCACGTGATGGCTGTTCAGGAGGCTCCGTTTCCAAACTATTAGCGCTGTAGCTGCAGGGATGCCCATCAGGCCCCGGAGCACAAAGTCTGTCTGACAAGTGTTGGAAAAGCCTTAAATAGCCCAGCACAGCCTCCCCTGCATTCCCCCGGCTCCGTCAGGTGGATCAGGAGCCATTCCCACCGGACCCACAGCCCCTGGAGACAAAGAGCTGTTCTCCATCGTCCCACTGCCGCAAGGATGAGCCTGCGCTGAAGGTAAAGCTGCCTCCCCGGCCCCTTGGGATTCCCAGCAGGAGTTAGGGCTGTTTTTTTCTGGAATTAAGGATTGATTTTCCCTCTCAACCCTGTCACCCTCATGGCCGCAGAGATTTCCTTCCGAGGCTCCACAACAGGCAGCACCAGTGGGAAGGAAGGAGGTGATGGAGCGTTAGCTCCACAGACAGCCTGGGAAATGCAGTGACTCTCCCAAACTGGGGTCTAAGAGGACACTCGGTGAAGTTTTCCATCAGGAAACCCTCAGAGATGGGGTGGGGGGGAGTCCTGCTCCCAGCAACCTGCCAAGAGCAGGAGATGCTGCACACGGAGTGAGGGGACTGTGACCCTCCTGTCCACTCCTGTCTGCGAGGGAAGTCTTTCCTGTGCCAGGGTGGGTGGAATCTGGCTGAAGCTCACAAACCTGCTCAGGGTGAAGGGTCCCCACCTACAGTTACTGCCCCAGAGACTGCCCTGGTCTCAGTAATCAACCCCTCCTGGGAACCCAAGGGTTGGGCCAGTGGGGTTGTCCCAGGAGGGTTGTCCCAAGAGTTGTCCCAGTAGGATTGTCCCAGTGGGGTTGTCCCAGTAGAGTTGACCTGTAGGGTTGTCCCAAGGGTTATCCCAGTAGGGTTGTCCCAGTAGAGTTGTCCCGGGGGTTGTGCCAATAGGATTATCTCAATTATTGTCCCAGTACGATTGTACTGGTTATCCCAGTAGGATTATCCCAGTACAGTTGTCCCAGAGGTTGTCCCAGTAGGGTTGTCCCAAGGATTGTCCCAGTACGGTTATCCCAAGGGTTGTCCCAGTAGGATTATTCCAGTAGGGTTGTCCTAGGGGTTGTCCCAGTAGGGTTGTCCCAAGGGCTATCCCAGTAGGATTATCCCAGTAGGGTTGTCCCAGTAGGGTTATCCCAAGGGTTATCCCAGTAGGGTTGTCCCAGTAGGGTTATCCCAAGGGTTGTCCCAAGGGTTATCCCAGTAGGATTGTCCCAGTAGGGCTGTCCCAGGGGTTGTCCCAGTGGCTGCAGCTTCAGGTGCTAAAATAGTTGGTGTCTTGGGCTGCCAAGGACAGCGAAGCTGGAGTCACATCCAGGCTTTGGAGGCGCCGTGTCCTCTGCTCCACACTCTGGGCACAGCTGCCCTCTCTGCAAAGTCCCTGAATCTCTGGCCAGGGTGGAAACCCAATGCTCCCAGCCCTTCCAGCGTCTGGAAAGTGAGGGCAGCACTCAGGGGTGCCCACACCAACCCCAGCAGCCCTCACCCTCCTCTCTAGTGGGAGAAGCTCCGTTTGGGTTTGCTGCCTGAGAGGAGGACCCTGCCTGTGCCCCGAGCGGGCTGTCTCCACCCTTCACTGCTTCTCTTGGATTAAACAAAGCAAGAAGAAGCCAGTGATCTCCCCACCACAATCCCACAGGGCTGCAGGGAGGGAGGCATCAGGGAAACCTCGGGATAGCGGGAGACACGGGCTCAGATCACAGCTTTTGACAGCAGCAGTTGCTTGGCAACGTTTGCCAGCAGCTCTTGACTCCCAAAGGGCAAGTACTAGCGGCTGGCGATTTCAGATGATCTGAGAGGACATCCAGCGAGCACCCCGCTGCGGGGAGCTGCTCTCCACTACAAACATCAAGGCGCTGTCTATGTGCAAACCCAGTGGCCCAACCCCACGAAGGGCATTAGAGCATCTTGGTGGCACTAAGAGCCATGAGATGGAGCCCAGATGACTGACAGGACTCCGGAGGACATCCTGGCCAAGGTGGCACTTTGTCCCTGTGGATCAGGTTCCTGGGAGGTGGCTGGAGCAGAGGTGGCTGGAGCAGAGGAGGCAGATGCCTCGGTGCCCCTGCAGCTGACCCCATGAGCGCAGCCTTGCAGATGACAGCGTTTGGTCTCGCTCTTCTCTCCACCCTCTTCCTGCTCCTCGCAACCTGCACGGACTGCTGGATGGTGAACGCTGATGACAGCTTGGAGGTCAGTGGAGACACCTCCAGGGCCAGCAGAGCCACCATGCTCGGGGTTAGCTGTGGGGAGCGGGGAGGGGGGGATCCCCTGGCATCCATGGGGCTGCACCCTGTCTCCATGGGCTTGGCAAAGGGATGTGATGGGACAAACTCACTGCTTCCTGAGCAGGTGTGGGAGTCCCTGGGAAGGGTTCAGCTGTGGTGCTGAGAGCCTGGAGAGCTGCCTTGCTGGGCTGGGTTATCCCTGAGGAGCTTTGCGGGATCAGAGCCTCACAGAATGGCCAGGGTTGGAGGGGACCTTAAAGATCATCCAGTCCTGACCCCCCTGCACAGGCAGGGACACCTTCACTAGAGCAGGTTGCTCAGGGCCCCAGCCAACCTGGCCTTCAACTCTGCCAGGGATGGGGCAGCCACAGCTGCCTTGGGCAACCTGTTCCAGCATCTCAGCACCCTCACAGCTAAGAATTGTTTCCTCCTGTCCAACCTCAATCTCCCCTCTTCAAGGCTGGAGCCCTTTCCCCTTGTCCTCTCGCTGCTCCAGCATTCCTTCCGTTCCCAGGTCAGTCACAAGTGCCGGGGGCTCTGGAGGGAGTGCGTCACCAACATGCAGGACGGGGTCAGGACCTGTGACCAGTATGACTCCATCCTGGCTGACCACCCAGGTGAGGAGGCGGGCTGGGGGCAGGTTCAGTCCAGAGCTGAGAGTTTTCCCTCTTCCCTTTTCAAGACGACCCCCACCGCAAAGGGTCCAGGGCTTCCCTAGGGCTCCTGCCCCACCAGCACAGCCTGGGCAACCACCCCTGGTTCAGCCAGATGTTCCCTGGGGTCACCGAGAGGAGAAGCTGGGAACCAAGTGCTGGGGCACTGAGGTCCAGGCCCAGCCCCTGCTCCCCACTGCCCGGGGGGATTTGTGACCCCACTGGTGTTGAACCAAGGGTGAGGACCTAGCTTCATCACCACCGGGCAAGGACCTGTGTCCTCAGCTCATGGACAGCCAGAAAAGCTGGGGAGGGACTCTTTGCAAGGGTTTGAAGGGGTAGGGTGAGGGGTAACGGAGATGGCAGTCCCAGGCACGAATCCTGCTGGATGGGGAGTGGATTGGGAGCAGCCCTGACAGGGAGGACCTAGCACTGGATCAGAGTAAGTGTCAGCAGCAGGGCCAGGGAGGGGATTCTGTCCCTCTGCTCTGCTCTGCTGAGACCCCACGTGCAGTCCTGCGGCCACTTCTGGAGTCCCCAGGACAAGAAGGACCTGGAGCTGTTGGAGTGAGGCCAGAGGAGGCCATGAGGATGATCAGAGGGCTGGAGCCTCTCTGCTCTGGGGACAGCCTGAGGGAGCTGGCACTGGAGCTGGGCTCCAGCTCCAGCTGGGAGCTGGAAAAGAGAAGGCTCTGGGGAGACCTCAGAGTTCCAGTCCCTGAAGGGGCTCCAGAAAGATGGAGAGGGACTTCTGCCCAGGGACTCTGGTTCTGTAACAAGAGGGCTGGGTTCAGGCTAAAAGAGGGGAGACTGAGCTGAGATCTGAGCAGAAATCCCTCCCTGGGAGGCTGCTGAGGCCCTGGAACAGGATGCCCAGGGAGGCTGTGGCTGCTCCATCCCTGGCAGTGTCCAAGGCCAGGTTGGATGGGGCTCTGGGCACCCTGGTCTGGGTAGGGGGGTCTCTGCCCATGGCAGGAGCTTGGCACTGGGTGATCTTTCCTATGATTCGATGGGATGGAGGTTTCTCCTGGCCTGCACAGGACACGTCAGGCTCTGCTCAGAAGATCCCTTGTTCAAGCTGATGAGAGGGGGCAGCACAGATTGAGGCAGCAGAGGAGGAAACAAGAAGCCAGAACGGACAGAGTGGGGCCACTGTGAGTTGTAGGGAGCAGCCAGAGGGTGCAGAGCCAGCCCTGTGACCTGTGCCAGCTCTCAGTGCTGCATTGACACCACTCAAAACACTAGAGACAGAACCTGGAGGAAGAAGATGGAGCAGAGAACAGCACCTTCTGCCCTAACCTGTGCAAGAGGGTCTCCAGCAGGTGATGGACCCAGGGTGCTGGCTGGGGCACCTGAAGGTGTGTAGTTTCTGGAGCTGGTGTGAGGATCATTAGGCTCTTAGAGTCCTCTGCCTTCATCCCATGGGACTGGTGGGTCCCAAGGGAGGTGACTCTGTTGGCCATGGAACTGGGGAACCGGTTGCTTCTAGCAGCAGACTCTCGTGGAGAGAGCAGCTCCTCTGACCATGCAGTTCTCTTTCTGCTGGTTTTTCCCTTCCCTTTGCAGTGAAGATCGTGGTGACGCGGACTCTGCTGATCACAGCGGATCTCCTGGCCGGCCTGGCCTTGGCCATACTGCTCCTCGGCCTCGACTGCGTCACGTTCCTCAAGGAAGATCCTCACGCCAAGCTGAAGATGTGCCACGCAGCCGGCATCATCCTCGGTGTTGGGAGTGTGTGACTGGGAGAGCTCAGGGGAGGGAGGATGAACCTGGTGTCCCCTGGGGAGGGGGATGAGCCAAGAGCCAGGGAAACCTCCTCACAAGGGTTTTGGGGAGCAGGGGAGGGGTTGCAGGGTTCTTTCTTAACCAGTCCCATTCCTCCTAGGCATCCTGGGTCTGGTGGGCTCCGTGTGGTACGCAGTGGATGTCTACATGGAGAGGGCCATGCTGGTGGCACGCAACGTATTCCTGGGAGTCCACTATGACTTTGGGTGGTCCTGCTGGCTGGGGATGGCCGGCTCGACAGGCTGCTTTATGGCCTCTGTCCTGCTGACCTGCTGCCTCTACGCCTGCACAGGTCAGTCTGCTCTGTATCCCCCCCATCCTGCCCCGCAGGGTTGTTCTGGGGTGAAGAAGCAGCTCAGAAGGCAGGCACTTCTCCCAGGATCCAGCAGCTCGAGGGGATCCCCTGTGTGTCTGCCCTGTGCACCCTGGCAGGGGAGCCAGGCTGCTCCAGCCTGGGCTGAGTGAGGAGCCCAGGAGGTCACAGAGGGGCAGCAGAAATGCTCCATCCCCATCCGTGAGACCTCAAGGTCCGGGTGAAGTTGATATCTGCCTGGAGCAGTGGTGGCACTGGTTGGCCACACTGGCCAGCCCCATCCAGCCCCTCCATAATGAGCCAAAATGAAGGACAGAGAGGGTAGCTCACGGCTTCGGGTGATGGGCACCAGGCACCTCGACTGAGGGAGGGCACTCAGTGTCAAGTTGAGACCCCATTTCCCAGAGCATCACTCCGTGTAAAGGAAACCAAGAGAAAACCCTGATCACCCACAAGAGGAGGAAAGAGGAAAGAGGAAGGAGTCAGTCAGTAATGTGGGGACTCCCCCACCTCCCAGTCCCCCAGTTACATCCCTATCCCATTGGGGTTCCTGTGGGCTCTGGTCCCACCATCTGCTCAACACTGGGCTCCTGGCCCCTGGCACTGCTGGCCCTGCTCCGTGCTGCCATCCCCAAGCTCCACAACCTCCAGACCCCCTCTGCTTGCTTCCACCTTCTCCACAGTCCCAGAACTGTCCAAGAAGCATCCCCCTCCTTCCTCTTCCACAGTGCTGGGGCTGCAGTGAGCTCTCTCCCACCCCATCATCCCCAGACAATGCCAGGAGCTCCCCAAAACCCCAACTCTCCCCTAAACAAAGAAAAAACCAACCCGAACCCTGAAAACCCCCTTCCCCACCCAACCCCCCCTTTGCCAGACTGGCTGAGCCACAGGGGGGTTCTGCTCAGAGCTGGGGAGAGGTTTGGGGCTTCTTCCGCCTTCCCATTTCAGGCCGTTCCCCCATCACTGACCCCCTGCCTGTGGCCACACTGCAGCTGCATCACTGCAACCAGCGAAAGCCCGAGCTGGTGGCCACAAAGCTGAGCTGGTGGCCGTCTGTCTGTCCCACTATCAAGGACGAGGGGCAACGATGCTTTGCCAGACACCATCCCCAGCCCATGCTCACGGTCCCACTGGGGAGATGTTGACCCCACAGCACGGCCTCTCTGGCTTCAGCTCTGCTGCCCTACGCTGTGGCACCCCCAGCCCTGCCCTTGCCAGCCACAACAACCTCAGCTCTTTCCTGGCAGATCCCAGCAGCCACTGGCAACCCCAGAGGCTTCCCCAGCCCCAGGGCCGAGTGGCCACGAACAAGATGTACGTGATGGACTCCCGCGTGTGATGGAGAGCAGCACCTCCCGCACCCGACCCACTGCGGGACAGCTGCCCCCCCTCCCGCAGCCTGACCCCATTAAAGCTCTACACAGGCCCTGCACTGGGGCATCTCCGCTGGCTTCATGGCTCTTCTGCAGCTGCACACGAGGTGGAGCATCGGTGGCCGCAGAAGAGCGAAGGTGCTGCTGGAGTCACCCCCGGAGGAGGGTTTCTCGCCATTTGCCCCCAGGATCATGAATTCCAACCCCAGCAAAGAGCTGCTTCAAGAAAAAGCTGCCTCCCGGTCCCCTGAGGGGACTCTGAGGGCAGAACTGCTCCTCCTCCACTGGAGGAATCCAGCGGGAAGCTTCTTCTGCACAGAGCAACACTGACTCCACGCGGCTGGTGGCCCCAGGCACCCGGGCACTGGCCCGGCTGGAACCTGCCCCTGCGCCCACAGCTTGGGCAGCACAAAGTTTGGGTTTGAAAACTGGGCGAAGTTGGAGCAGCTCATGAGACCAGAGTGCCCAGAGCCCCCCTCCAGGGCTGGCGCCTGCTGCCAGGGTTGTGATCAGGTGTCACTGTAGGATGGGGAGCTGATTTAACACAGGGACCTCTCCATCCAAAACATGGGGGGAACACAGAGCTGGCAGCACTGAGGAGCGGAGAGACAGCTGCCAAAATGCTCAAGGTGCTTCTGTGATGCCCAGAGCGGTGTCAGGATTTCCCAGCTCCTGATGGTGCACAGACTCCTGTCAGCAGTGCTCAGAGAAGAATCCCAGACTGGGTTGAGTTGGGAGGGAGCTCAGAGTTGCCATGGGCAGCGACACCTCTCACCAGACCAGGGTGCCCAGAGCCCCAACCAACCTGGCCTTGGACACTGCCAGGGATGGAGCAGCCACAGCCTCCCTGGGCAACCTGTTCCAGGGCCTCACCAGCCTCCCAGGGAGGGATTTCTGCCTCAATCTCCCCTTTTTCAGCCTGAACCCAGCCCCCTTGTCCCAGCACCAGACTCCCTGGGCAGAAGTCCCTCTCCATCTTTCTGGAGCCCCTTCAGGGACTGGGAACTGCTCTAAGTTCCCCCCAGAGCCTTCTCTTTTCCAGGCTGAACAGCCCAAGATCCCTGTCCCCAGAGCAGAGGGGCTCCAGCCCTGTGGTCACCGTTGAAGATGTCAGAAGAGATGGTGACATCCAGCTGCCCTGCTGCTCCTCATGGCCCCTGTTTGGGAAAGTAATCAAGCTGAGCAGTCCCAGGACACAAGCTGGTTAGAGCACAGGAAGCTCTCAAAGGTCAAACCATCCCCCACCCACCGGGTGATCCCATTACTGGTAATTTGTGACTATCCCAGTCGCTGGGCTCCCACTGCCAGCTCCAAACACCCCGAGAGCTGTTCCTGTGCTCCTTGCCCCCACAGGGCAGCAGTGGGGCTGTCGCCACAGGGAGAGCAGGCGCTAGGGGTGGTGGGCAGCCTGGCCCAGGACACTGCCAGAGGCCTCTGGGTTCCAAACCCAGGCAGGAACCCGCACCTTGTCAGGGTTCCCCACCCCCTATTCCCCTTCCCACACTGGGACTGGTAACACCAGGAGCTTCCAGTGACTCCGGCGCTGTAAAAAGCCAAGAGCAGCCCAGCTCTGCCCACCCCCAGTAGCAACTTTTGGGGTACTCTGTGGGTTTGGGGCTTTTTAAGGCTCTTCACACCATGTCGGCTTTGACACCGTGTCTGCAGCACCAGTGCTGTGAGGAGCAGCCCAGAGAGCCGGGGCTGCTCAGCCTGGAGAAGAGAAGGCTGAGGGGAGACCTCACTGCTCTCTGCAGCTGCCTGACAGGAAGGTTGAGAGAGGGGTTCAGCCTCTTCACCCTAAAGCGAGCAGAGGAAACGGCTGTGAGCTGCCCCAGGGGAGGGTCAGGCTGGGTGCTGGGAAGAGTTTCATCACCCTAAGGGATCTCAAACGCTGAACAGGGTGTCCAGGGCAGCGGGGGAGTCCCTGTGTCTGGAGGGACTGAAAGCCCTGTGGAGCTGGTGCCGNGGACTGAAAGACCTGTGGAGCTGGTGCTGAGGGAGAGGGGTTGGGGGTGACCTGGCAGTGCTGGGTTGGAGGTTGGACTGGATGATCTGGAAGGGCTCTTCCAGCCAGAGAGGTTCTGGGATCCTGTTCTAGTGAGGCCACAGAGCAGCAGTTCCTCCATTCACACTCAAGGGCCCAGCTGCAAAGGCAGCAGAAGGGGAATTCTTGTGCCCTTGGACTTTGTGAGGCCTCCTCTCCAGTGCTGGGTTCCATTCTGGGTCCCTCATGCTAGGAAAGACAGGGAGATGCTGGAACAGGTCCAGAGCAGAGCTACCCAGCTCGGGAGGGGTTTAGAGAACCAGTTGTGTGAGGAGAGGCTGAGGGAGCTGGGCAGGGTTAGTTTGGAGCAGAGGAGGCTGAGGGGGGACCTC